>QRFJ01001219.1:46268-449304 GCA_006176705.1 Cocos nucifera
CAGATACATTGAGATGTAGCAAAATTATGTATAAAGTTAGATCAATGTTTGTATCTATGGAATAATTGTAGATCTAAACTAATTTTTATGTTTGAAATATTTCATGATTAAGGCATTTGTCCTTGGCCGTTGGTATGTATTAGAACAAAGTAGAGTTTTAAATTGCCCACTCCTTCTATTGATGGGATTTCTTATATGTATAGGGTACTCCCGTTCGTCCTCTAATCAGTAAAATCAAGAACTTATTTTCTCAAAATCCAAATCTAAAATCTAGGATTTATTTATAAATCCTAACAACTAATAAGAATTAAGCATTATAAAATGATTAATTAAGTCTAAATAATTGAGATATTTAGATCAAACTATTTTATAATATTAGATTCGGTGCTTAGGTAGCTCAATTAGGTCTAAGCGGTTGATCAAAACCGAATCAAGATTTGGTTTAATGGTGATCAAATAGCTGCTTAAATTGTACCACTTCCTAGTAGATTAAGTCTGGATCAAGATCAGATCACGTGAAGTGATTGATCAACTAGAACCTAATTAGGCTCAGTGGTTTAGAGATCTGAATTGTAGGCTAACTCATTGATTTTCTGGTCAGCAACTAGTGAAAAGCGACAAAGATTCCACCTCTTACCGTTCCTTAGTACAAGCGGCACATCAGTGACAATAAACTCATCCCTGTTATGAACGCATAGCCCCTCCGGCTCACGAGGTCTCGTATCGCGGTTCCATTCTTAATAATTTAATAATCTATGGTAAGTTTGGCAATACGATCGACTAATTTTATTGAAAAAGCTTATTCGACTCGATGCATTTCTTGTCAAATTAATGGCATTATCCCTTCCACCGGTCTCACTTACCTGGCCTTGTTTGGTTGCTCAGTTCTGATATGAGGTGTTCAATAATCCGAGCTAATCCATTGCCACTAGGTTAGTCATAATGTTATAACTATGTCAATGTCCTAGTTAATTGGGACTAAATATCAAATCTTCCTAAGAAAAGAATTAAGTCTAAAGGTCTTTCCACCATTATAGATGGTGCAGGCCCTTCTCGGAGTGATTGTTTCGACTGTTACAGTAGTTCAGTACAATCAGAAAAATGCAAACCATATCTATTAGGGCATTTGGATGCTATTAGCGGAGGATGGATTGGGCTTAAGATATTTTGATACTGGTGAGAGACTCCAATTAGAAATCAATCTTGAAAATGGTGGATCTGACTTAACTAAGGAGGGATCAATATTTGGCACTGTGATTCATAAAATTAGAGACCAAGTCGGAGCACCATGATTAAGAATCATTGAACAAGAGTTGTTCACTCATGACTAACCCATCACAATTAACTTTTAGGTGAAGTGATGAGTCAGTTGTGGGATCGCACCACCCACTAAAATCATTAATCATAATTTTGCATCTCTACAGAGGAAGTATAGGGATCCAAGAAAATAGTGGGAGCTAATTTATTTAAAAATAAAATTTTTAAATAAATTGGTTAAATCTTAATTACAATATCTAACTAGAAACTTTGACTCTCTATAGAAAAAATATCTGCATCCAACCCACTAGCATGAATCCTGGACACCCATAGACTGATCGAACCAAGTTACAAGGATTGGCTCCAAAAACTTCAAAATTATTTTGGATTTCAAAGAAGTTAACTCATGTATTGGATCAGGATCCTCCCACCTTACCAGCTCCATCCATCCGCTGAACAAAGAGCATCTCTAGATAAGTGGACGGACGAAGATAATAAGGCCAGATACTATATGTTGGGCTCGATGTCTGATGAACTTCAGCACCAACATGAAGATATCAGGACTGCTCACCAAATGTTGGCTCACCTACAGGAGATGTTTGGTGAACAGAGTCACGCAGCCAAGTATCAAGTCACTAAACGACTGTTCAAGGCTAAGATGCATGATGGACAGTCAGTCCAAGATCATTTTCTGATGATCAAGAACTTGAAGAGCTTGAGAAGCTCGGAGTGAGGTTAGGACTTGGATCTACAGAATGACATAATTCTGCAATCTTTGACTGATGCGTATGGGCAGTTCATCATGAACTACCATATGCATAAACTTCAAAATTCTTTGGCCAAAACTTATGAACATGCTGGTTACCGCTGAGCTTTCTATGAAAGGTTCTAAAGGCTCAATGCTTGCTATGGAATGGACTTCTTTCAAGAGAAAGTCTTTTGGAAAGAAGAAGAAGTCTGTGAAAAAGCAGAAGATGGAAGGAGGAAAGAAGAAAAAGATAGAGCTGAAGAAGAAGGCCGCTGATAAAGAAAAGTATTTTCATTGCAACAATGATGGTCACTGAAAGTGGAACTGTCCTACTTACCTGGCCACCCTAAAGAAGAAGGAGGTAGGTCCTTTTGGAGGTATGCTCGTCATTGAGTCTAACCTTATGGTTTTTTCTGCATCCAGTTGGATGCTTGACTTTGGTTCTAGTGCTCACTTGTGCACTTCCATGCAGGATCTTGAGGATAGTAGGAGGCTGAGGGATGGTGAGATGATCCTGCGCATCAAAAATGGAGCAAAAGTTGCTACCATGGTCGTGGAACATACCCTCTTTGACTACCATCTGGTTTAGACTTAGTATTAAAAGACTATTATTATGTGCTTGCAGCAAGCAGAAATTTGATTTCTATTTCTTGCCTTGCATTAGAAGGCTATGTAATTAGTTTTCTTAAGGACCATTGTAACATTCTTTATGAAAGAAATAAAATTGCAAGTGGTTTTCTTATTAACGATCTTTATCAGTTACATATTGATGTATCTATTTTTAATATCGAGCAAAATGTGAATACCATGAAACAATCTAGGAATAGTCCAAATGATAGGTATCTATGGCACCTAAGATTAGATCATATAGCAGAAGATAGGGTTAACAAATTAAAAAAAATTGGGCAATTGAGTTCATTGACTTCCGAGTCATATCCAATTTGTGAATCTTATCTTTGTGGCAAAATGACTAAGCTTTCTTTTATAGGACATGAAGAAAGGGCCACGGATCTTCTTACCTTAGTACATACTGATGTGTGCAGTCCATTTGATGTACCGGCTAGAGGCAATTTTGTCTACTTCATAATCTTTATCGATGATTTATCTAGGTATGGGTATGTGTATCTTATGAGACACAAGTCTGAAGTTTTTGAAAAGTTTAAGAAATTCAGACATGAAGTAGAAAAGCAAACAGAAAAACCCATTAAGCTTCTTCGATCAGATCGAGGAGGTGAATACCTTAGTCAAAAATTTATGGACTATCTCAAAAAAAATGAAATAGTCTCTCAATAGACTCCACCTGGAACACCTCAACTCAATGGAGTTTTAGAACGGAGGAACTGGACCCTATTAGATATGGTTCGATCCATGATGAGCTTCACAGACCTCTCTGATTTTCTTTGGGGATACTATTTATTAACTGCAACATACTTATTGAATAGGGTTTCTTTTAAAACCATTTCTACCACACCATATAAGATATGGCATGATAAGAAACCAAGTCTGAGTCATCTCAGAATTTGGGGTTGTCTGGCTCATGTCAAAATATAACAAGCGAACAAGTTAGACTTTAGGTCCTTCAGAGCTTGATTTATAGGATATCCTAAAGAGTTATTAGGATATTATTTCTACATTCTAGAAGATCATAATGTGATTGTGAGTCGACATGTCATTTTTCTTGAAAAATAGTTTATTCAAATAGTGGCATTGGAAAGCAGATCAAGCTCGAGGAGAAAGTCTCACAAGAGCAATGAGCTAAGGACCAAATGGAACCGAATTAGGTTAAGCCAATCCAATCACTACCTCCTCTACCTCGTAGATTGAAAAAAGTTTTTCATCCCCTTGAGAGGTACTTTGGTACTATTTTAGAGAAAGTAGAGAAAATATTTCTCATAGGCAATGAGGTTCATGGTGATGATCCCAAAATCTATAACAAGGTGATATCGAATATCGACTTCGAGAAATGGTTAGAGATAATGAAGTTAGAAATTGACTCGATCCACTCAAACTAAGTTTGGACCTCGATAGATCTACCAGAAGGTATAGTGCCTATTGGATATAAACGGATCTACAAGAGAAAGATTGGTGTAGATGAGAATGTGGAGACATTCAAAGCTAGATTAGTGGCAAAAGATTATAGTCAATGCGAAGGCATTGACTATCAGGATACTTTTTCATCAGTAGTTATGCTTAAATCCATCTGCACATTGCTTGCTATTGCAGCCTATTTTGATTATAAAATATGGCAAATGGACATAAAAATGATATTCTTAAATGGATATCTTGAGGAAGATATCTATATGCAACAACCGCTAGGTTTCACATTCAGTGATGATGTTCATAAGGTATGCAAGCTGCAAAGATCCATATATGGACTTAAGCAAGCATCTCAGAGCTGGAATACTCATTTTAATGATGTAATCAAATTATTTGGTTTCATCAAGAATGAAGAGGAGCCATGTGTCTTCAAAAAGATCAATGGGAGCGCTATTGTCTTCCTCATATCGTACGTGGAGAATATCTTTCTTATTGAAAATGATATTTTCATGTTGACCACAGTAAAAATATGGTTATCTAAAGAATTCTCCATGAAAGACCTAGGAAAAGTATCATTTATTCTAGGAATTAAGGTCTATAGAGATAGACCAAATAGGATGCTAGGACTTTCACAAAAGATGTATATAGAGAAAGTGATAAAGAAGTTTAGCATGGAAAACTCTAAAAGAGGTTTGGTACCCTTTAGACATGGCATTCATCTTTCCAAAAGAATGTGCCCTAGGACACCTGAGGAAATAGAATGCATGAGCAAGATCCCTTATACTTCAGCAATAGGGAGCCTCATGTATGCCATGTTATGTACATGACTTGATATAGCCCATGCTATGAGTGTCACGAGTAGATATTAGTCGAATCCAGATGAAGAACACTGAACTTCTGTGAAATGTATCCTTAAGTAGTTGAGAAGAACTAAGGATATGTTGATGGTCTTTGGTAATGGAGAACTCTAAGTCTAGGGGTATACAGACTCGGATTTTATGTTTGATGTAGATGATCGAAAGTCGATATCTGGGAGTCTATTTGTGTGCAATGGTGGAGCTGTCAATTGAAAAAGTTTCAAGCAGACAGTGATAGTAGATTCCATCATGGAAGCAGAATACATCACTACGTCAGAAGCTACAAAGGAGGCCTTCTGGTATAAGAAGTTTGCCGCAGAGATTGGAGTAATGCCATCAGATGTTATTCCTCTGTACTGTGACAACAATGATGCCATAGCCCTTGCTAAGGAGCTGAGGTCTCATAAAAAATCTAAGTACATCGAGCGGCGATACCACCTCATCCACGATTACCTCGAGAAGGAATACGTCGAGGTCAAGAGAGTCGACTCCACAAACAATACAGAGAACCCACTTACAAAGCCATTAGGCCAGCAGAAGATCAAAGCCCACCTTGAGAAGATAGGACTTAGATTTGTAGTCAATTGGCTTTAGGTCAAGTGAAAGTTTGTTAGATATGTATGCCCTGAAAGCCAGAATTGTCTGACACTTGTAATACACTTCTAGGGGCAAAATTATAATTTTGACTATAAATAATAAAATGGATTATTTTCTATCATAAATATATATTTAGTGTCTATGATACATCCCTTGAGTTAATGGTAATGATAATTCATATTTTCAAGAGTTCAAAATTTAAGATATTAATTATCATTTATTAACTCATAAAATGCTTCTGATCGTAGGATCATCATGAGGATGGTGATTGATCTGAAAGGTTGGTGTATAATCGCTTTTTCATAGTAGATGAGTCTTGAGTTTACAGTGTAGAGACACTAAAGTGAGAGTACAGATACTCGTTAGAGAATGAGGGCACTGAGCGTGACCACCTCGAACAGTCATAACGAAGTCTATTCTCTCAATGACTAACTCGAAGCTGCAGTGGTGTGTCTGGTTCTTTGACCTGAGGTGCATCGGCAGTTCACCTTGAGGGTGTTATAGTTTAAGTACACCATGACTTGGTTTCCTAGCCATTCGGAATCCTGAGGTGTATGTTGGCTATAGCATGTTCATTATAGAAGTTGGATTGCACCAAGAGGAAATTTATCTACCTCGGTGGATGAGGAGTAGCTCTATGATGATCATGAGAATCAAGTCCATAAGCCCATGGCCATGGCAAAGTAAAATAATAGAAAGAGTTTCTATTCAGGTTTTCACTTCGGACTTGAATCGAATGATTAAATTATATGATAGAAATTAAGGTTTGACGAGTTTACCTTAACCCTAATCTGATCGGGGCCCAAGATAAAAGAACTTAATCACACAAGTAGCTGCACCGAGGGGTTCATTTTTAGTTTTAATGGGTTGCTACCATATACTGCTAGGTGTCACTGGTGGATTTTGAAAGCAATTAGAATAATTTAGATAATCGATCATTCTAGTTATCTAAATCAGAAGAGTTCTGATCCATCGAAAGGAGTTTCGATGATATCAATGATGGAGATCACGACATATCCCATTATCATATAGAACTGAACCTAACTGAATCATACAAATAAGGGTTTGGATCTAGATATCATCAATTGAACTAATCTAGTTCAATTGATTTGAATTAGATTTAATTAGGTTCAAGAAAATCATGCTAGCACACGATTGAACCTAACGTTCTTCTTTTATTATCATTAAAAGTTATCTCGACTGAGCCAAATGAGTTTGTGCTCACTGAAGTACCTTTACTTGATTTGACTGGAGCTTGTCCAGATTAGAAAAGATTTTTCTTAATTTATGAGATAAATTTGAGACAACACTTGCCATTTTTCGTTACCTGCTAATTCTTATCCTTTGACTTTGGTTAAACGTTGACCTTTGATCCTTGGACATCTGCCCATGTGTCATGCACTTATTGGAGAGCAGGTAGGAGCTTGTCCCCTTATTGGAAATTGGAAAGGAGGGGGTGCACGCCTAGGGAGGTGTGCGCCCATGGATAGAGATGCCTGGAGTCCCATACGAATGGGACTCTAGGTTGCTTCTTGGATTCTACTTAGGTGACCCCTAGCTATAGACTTTGACCAGTCTTAGGTGCCATCTAAGGATGAATTAGTGGGGCTCTCATTTGATTGGATCAGGTGATGTCATCCAACCAATCAGATTTAGATCTGATTGCATGAAGCAATGTGATTGGCCGAGATGATGTGGCATTGCACAGCGCAGTAGGGTCTATATAAATCCTGTCTGCGCTCAATTTTGAGAGAGTTTCTCTTAGTGCATGCCCCAAGACTATCCTTCTCCCTCCTCCAAGCCATCTTCTAATCCTCTCTCTCCTCTCCATGCCCA
The DNA here is from genome assembly GCA_006176705.1 of Cocos nucifera. Taxonomy (NCBI): domain Eukaryota; kingdom Viridiplantae; phylum Streptophyta; class Magnoliopsida; order Arecales; family Arecaceae; genus Cocos; species Cocos nucifera. The sequence goes on from QRFJ01001219.1 coordinate 53,601, forward strand.
AGGAAAGTTGGGCTCTAGTTTGGTGCAATCCAGGCAAGAAAAAGCTGACAAGAAAGGAAGAAGGCAGCACTGTTGCAGAGACGACTGCTAATCTTCAAAAAAAGTTTTGAAGATCCTCCAAATTAGATCTAGATCAAATTTTTGGAGAGGTGATAAAAAAAGAGAAGATCTCTATATCCAATCCGAGTGGATACCGATAGAGGCCAGACGCTTGCATGGCTAGATTCAGAATATCAGACAATCAGCAGGATCATCAAATGATAATCAGATTACCCAACAACAAGGTATAAATTAAATTAGATTTAATTTATTTTTATTTTTATTCATTAGATTTATAAAATTAGATCTAAAATATCTCAGATCTGATTTGGATGCATGAGAGAAATTTTTGAAATATCTCTCTTGATCCGATCAGATCTTAACGAATCTGATCCAGAAAATCAAGATTTTTCCTTCAGCATCCTATTCGGTCTATCCCTATAGACCTTAATTTCTAGAATAAAGAATTCCTCTCTTAGGTCTTTCATAGAAAACTCTTTTGATAACCACATTTTAACTATGATCAATATGAAAATATCATTCCTAATAAGGAGGATGTTATCCACGTACAGTACGAGGAAGACAATAGTGCTCTCACTGACCTTTTTGAATACACACGGTTCCTCCTCATTCTTGATGAATCCAAATGATTTGATCACATTATTGAAATGAGCATTCTAGCTTCAAGATGCTTGCTTAAGTCCATAGATGGATCTTTGCAGCTTGCAGACCTTGTGATCAGCATTACTGGATGTGAAACCTAACGACTGTTCTATATAGCTATCTTTTTTAAGATATCCATTTAAGAAGGCCATTTTCACGTCCATCTGCCATATTTCATAATCGAAATAGGCTGTAAAAGCAAGCAATGTGTGGATAGATTTTAGCATGACTACTGATGAGAAGGTATCCAAATAGTCAATGTCTTCGTACTGACTATATCCTTTCGCTACTAACCTAGCCTTGAATGTCTTCACATTCTCATTTGCACCTATCTTTCTCTTATAAATCTACTTACACCCAATAGGTACTATACTTTCGATGGATCTACCAAGGTACTTGGTTCGAGCGTATTGAGTCAATCTCTGACTTCATTGCCTCTAACTATTTCTCAGAGTCGACATCTAATATCGCCTCATCATAGATTTTGGGATCATCACCATGAACCCCATTTTTCGTGAGAAATATTTTCTCTACATCCTCTGAAATAGTACCTAAGTACCTTTCAGAAGGATGGAAAATTCTTTCTAGTCTACGAGGTGGAGGAGGTAGTGATTGGACTGGCTCAATCTGATTGGATTTCATAGGATCCATAGCTCGTTGCTTTTGAAAAACTTTCTCCTCGAGCCTAATCTGCCTTTCGATGCCATCATCTTGAATAAACTATTTTTCAAAAAAGATGGCATGTCGACTCATAATCATATTGTGATCTTTCAGAATGTAGAAATAATATTTTAATGATTCTTTAGGATATTCTATGAATCGAGCTCTAAAAGACCTATACTCTAACTTGTCCGCTTGTTGTCTCTTGACATGAGCTGGACAACCCCAAATTCTAAGGTGACTCAGACTTGGTTTCTTACCATGCTATATCTCATATGGTATGGTAGGAATGGTTTTAAAAAAAATCCTATTTAGTAAATATATAGCGATCATTAGATATATCCCTAAAGAAACTTAGGAAGGTCAATGAAGCTTATCATAGATTGGACCATATCTAATAAGGTCCGATTTTTTCATTCTAAAATTTCATTGAGTTGAGGTGTTCTAGGTGGAGTTCATTGAGAGACTATGTCATTTTACTTAAGATAGTCTAGAAATTTTTGACTAAGGTATTCACCTTCTCGATCTGATCGAAGAATCTTAATAAATTTTTCAGTTTATTTTTCTACTTCATATCTGAATTCTTTGAACTTTTCAAAAGCTTCAAATTTATATCGCATCAAATACATATACCCATACTAAGATAAATCATTAATAAAGATGATGAAGTGACATAATTGCCTTTAATCGACATATCAAATGGACCGCATACATCAGTATGTACTAGGGCAAGTAGGTCTGTGGCCCTTTTCTCATATCCTAAAAAAGAAAGCTTGGTCATTTTGCTATGAAGGTATGATTCACAGAACGGATATGACTCGAAAGTCAACCGACTCAATGGTCCAGATTTTTTTAATTTGTTAACCTTGTCTTCCACTATATGATCTAGCCTAAGGTGCTACAGATACCTATCATTTAGACTATCCCTAGGTCATCTTGATCCTATAGCATTTACGTTTTGCTTGATATTGAAAATAAAAATATTAATATATAATTGATAGAGATTATTTATAAAAAAATTACTTGTAATTTTATTTTTTTTATAAAAAATATTATAATGGTCCTTAAGAAAACTAATTACATAGCTTTTCTATGCTAAACATGAAACAGAAATCAAATCCTTGCTTGCTGCAAGTACATAAAAATAGTCTCTAAAAACTAAATCTAATCCTAATGGTAATCACAAAGGATAGGTTCCCACGATCACTGCAGCAATTCTTACTCTATTTTTGATGCGTAAGATCATCTCACCATCCCTCAGCCTTCTGCTATCCTCAAGATCCTGTATAGAACTGCATAAGTGAGCACTAGAACCAGAGTCAAGCATCCAACTGGATGCGGAAGAAATCGTAAGATTAGATTCTATAATGAGCATACCTCTAGAAGGACCTGCCTCCTCCTTGTTCTTCAAACTGACCAAGTATAAGGGGCAGTTCCACTTCTAATGACCGTCTATGTTGCAATGAAAATATTTTCTTTTGTCAGTAGCCTTCTTCTTCAACTCTGTCTTCTTTTTCTTCCCCCCATCCACTTTTTGCTTCTTCACGGACTTTTTTTTCTTTCTAAAAGACTTTCTCTTGGAAGAAGTTCACTCCACAGCAAGTACTGAGCCTTTAGAACCTTTCATAGAAAGCTCAGCAGTAACCAGTATATTCATAAGTTCTGCCAGAGTATTCTATAGTTTATGTATATGGTTGTTTATGATGAACTGCCCATACGCATCAATCAAGGATTGCATAATTATATCAGTCTGTAAATTCTTATCTAATTTGACATCGACCTTCTTAAGCTCTTCTAAGTCCTTGATCATCATTAGATAATAATCTTGGACCGACTATCCATCATGCATTTGAGCTTTAAAAAGTCTTCTAGTGACTTAATATTTGGCTGCACGATTTTGTTCACTAAACAACTCTTGCAGGTGAGCCAATATTTGGTGGCTAGTCTTAATGTCTTCATGTTGGTGCTAGAGCTCATCAGACATCGAGCTCAACATATAATACCTAGTTTTGTTACCATCATCCATTTAGTTCTCTAGAAATGCTCTTTGATCAATGGATAGATGGGCTGATAAAGTGGGAGGATCCTATTTCAATACATGACTCAACTTCTCGAAATCCAAAATAATTTTAATGTTCTGGAGCCAATCTTTGAAGTTGGGTCCGGTCAGTCTATGGGTGTCCAGGATATGGGCTAGTGGATTGGACGTAGATATTTTTCTGTCGAGAGTCAAAGTTTCTAGTTAGATTTTATAATTAGACTTAATCAATTTATTTAAGAATTTTATTTTTAAATAAATTAGGCTTCCACTATTTTTTTGGATCTCTACACTCCCTAGGCAGAGATGTGAAAATCTTTACGATCAATTAATTTCTAGTGGATGGTGCGGTTCCACCGACTGGCTCACCACCTCACCTAATAGTTATTGATGATGGATCAATCGATGAGTGGGCAACTCTTATCCAATGATTCTCTAATCATGGTGCACCTAATTCTGATCTCTAATTCATGAATCTCATCATGTCTGAAATATTGATCCACTCCTTAGTTAAGTTTGACCCATCATTTACATAAATTAGATTCCTGATTGGGTTTCTCACCATATCCAAAATATTAAGCCCAACCCATCCTTCAACCTGTAGCATCCAATACCTAATAGATATAGTTGCATCTTTTTGGTGCAACTGAACCACTATAACCAGTTAAGAATAATCAACCCCAAAAAGGGCCCGCACATCTACAACGGTGGAACACCAATTGACTTAATCTTTTCTTAGGAAGATTTAATTTAGGTCTCTTAGACTTGACTCAGTCATAATGGTTATGATAAGCCTAGTGGCATGGGTTAGCTCGAACTGTTAGCCACCTCAAATCAGAACTGGATTGACATAAATGATCAGATAAGACCGATGAAAAGGATATGCTATTAACTCGACAAGAATGCATTCAGATCGAGTAGCTCCTAATTAAAAACCAATCGATTGTATTTGCCAAACTTACCTTAAACACCAAATTATCGAACCAGAACAATCGGATTAGCCTACAATACAGGCTCGAATCATGGAGATAAATTAGATCTTAATTGGATTGATCATATGTGGCTATGAGTCAACCTTAACCCAGACTTACAACTATGGGGCTGGTCAATTCTAAGCACTCTTGATCTCACCTAACTAACTCTTGATTCGGTTTGATCAACCGCTAGACTTAATTGAGCTACCCAAACTCGAATCCAATTTTATGAAAATATCTTAGATCAAAAAATTCTTAATTTTAGATCTAATTAGTTTCATAATCTTAATTCTTAATTAAGTTTGGGTTCATAAACAAAAAATATGTATCAAAATCCTAGGGTTATAGGATCTAGGATTTTGTAGAAAATAAATTCTGATATCTGATTAACGATGAATGCACAACATTCTTACACACCATAAGAACATCTCATCGAATGGAAGGAGAGGACCTTTAAATTCTACTTTATTCTTATGATTGGATGGCCAAGAGAAACATCTTAATCAAAAATATAATTGAAACTATAAAACTAGTTAGATTTAGATCATATATTACATATATAATTAATGATCTAACTAATACATGCTTTGCATACATCTTATGTATCATCACTAAATTAAACATGCATATTTTTTAGGTCTAAAATATCATATATAATATCTAAAAAATAGATTTAAATTTGATCATATCAAAATAAAAGTATTCTAGATAATTTATAGAACTATTCTATAACTAGTCTAAATATGCATCTTTTCATATCACATATGAATAAATCAAAAATTAAAAATTTTATTTTTTATTTTTTAGATTTGATTACAATAATTATAATATCAAAAAATAGAAATTAAATAGATCTAAAATTATATTTAATCAAATTAACAACATGATTATACTAGACTACATATAGAATTATTTTATTTCCAGTCTAGTCATGCATCTCATACATATTAGATCTAAATAATTTAATTTTAATTTTTTGATTTTAGACCTAATCATATCTGATGTGATATCTAAAAATTTTTAATATCAAATTAAAAATAAAAATAAAATTAGATCTAAAATATATCTGAAGAACTGCAACCTAGCTCTAATATCAGTTGAAGGAAAAATCTATTTTCCTGGCATAGGATCGTTCAGATCAGATTGGATCTGAAGAAATATTTTAAATTTTTTTTTAAATTCTAATTAGATCTAATATCTCTCAAATTTGATTATAGAGATATGATATTAAAAGTTAAAAATAAAATTAAATTAAATTTAACTTTAAGTATCTGATTTGGTAATCTAATTATCCTGCAATGATCCTGTTGATTTCTGAGGTTCTGATAGGAGCCATGCATGCACCTGACCTCTATCAATATCCACTTAGATAGAGTCTGAATGTTTTCTCCTCATAAATCTCTTCTCCAAAAATTAGATCTTGATCTGATTTGAAAAACCTTCAAAAATAACTTCTGAGGGCAGTCTGTTCATCTCATGAACACCATCGCATAGATGCCGAATCTTATGCCAAAAACCTTAGACCTTTAACTCAAATTTATGCCTAACCTTTTAAGAATGTAGAAGAGTGGGAGAGAGAGGATAGAGGGGGTGTGGATATCAGAGAAAAGACTCCTTTGGGGGTGGAAAAAATAAATTACATTGAGGCAATTTCATGAGAAGACTTCTTATACTAGACATAGAGCCATAAAGAGTCCCTTTTTGATCAAAAATCTTATTAATTTGACCATTGGGACTCCTGGACCTAATCTTCATGAAAAACCTTAGATCCCATCTAGTTTTAATGCCAGAAATCCATCTAAAAGGTGGTGGCATGAAAGGATAAGGAAGAGTCCATGTGTGTCTAGGACTCTTCCCTTAAGAGTTTGATCCAAATCAAACTCTATAAAAACTTGATCTAGGCATCTCCAAAAATTACAAAATTTTGTACACCCAAAGTATAACTCATGTCCTATCATTCCAAAAATTAGAGTAAAATTATTTTTATAGAAATTTTTAAAATTCTTTGATCATGCAACCATCAATTCTCTTAATTGGGTCAACTATTGACCCTAGTTCAATTGCACAAGGAATGAATTTAATTTTCGTAATTAATCTGACCTAAACTTATTTTAGTTAGATAAAAATAAACTCATTCAAGATATAAAAATATATCAAATCAAATTTGACTTGATTGTGATGAATCAAAAAGATTATAGAAGGAGAAAGTCAGGCTCAATCATGTGCTAGCACGATTATCTTGAACCTGATTGGATCTAATCCAAATCAATCAAACTAGGTTAGCTCAATTGATGACATCCAGATCTAAATTCTTGTTTGTGTGATCCAGTTAGTTTTTATTTCGTATGGTAATGAGACATGTCATGATTTTCATCATCGACATCATCGAAATACCTTTCGATGGACCAAAACTTTTCTAATTCATACAATTAGAATGATCAATTATTAAAATTATTCTAATTGTCCTCAAAATCCATCAGTGACACCTAGCAGTATACGGTGGCAATCCATCAGAACTAAAAGTGAACCTCTCGGTGCTGCTACGTGTGTGATTGGGTTCTTTTATCTTGAGCCCTGATAGGATTAGGGTTAAGGTAAACTCGTCAAATCCAATATCCATCATATGAATTAATCATTCGATTTGAGTCCTATGTGAAACTCTTTATAGAAACTCTTTCTGTCATCTTCACTCTACCATGGCCATGGACTTATGGACTCGATTCTCATGATCATCATAGCGCTACTCATCTACCGAGATAAATAGATCTCTTATTGGTGCAATCTAGTTTCTACAATGAACGTACTATAGCCAACATACATCTCAGAATTTTAAATGGCTAGAAGACTGAGTTATGGTGTAGTCAAACTACAACACCCTCAAGATGAATTATCGATGCACCTCAGGTCAAAGAATTAGACATACTACTGCAACATCGAGCCAGTCATCGATGAGAAGGTAGACTTTCTTATGAATGCTCGAGGTGGTCATGCTCAGTATCCTCATTCTCTAACAAGTATCTATACTCTCGCTCTGATGTCTTCATACCATAGACTCAAGACTCATCTACTCAAAGAAAGTGATCGTACACCAACCTTCCGGATCAATCATCATCCTCGTGATGATCCTACAATTGGGAGTAATTTATGAGTTAATTATGAAAATTCATATCTTAAATTTTTAACTCTTTAAAATTATAAATTATCATTACCATTAACTCAAAGGATGTATCGCATACATTTTAAATACATATTATGATAGAAAATAATCTTTTTATTAATTTATAGTCAAAATTATAAAATTATCCTTAGAGGTGTATTACAAGTGTTAGCCAATCTGGCTTCTAGGGCACACATCTAATAGTTCCTTGCTTTCTACCTCATATATAGTTTTCTTTCTTGCTCACATACTCTCTCCAGCCCTCTCTCCCTCCCTTTGCCACCTTCATATGCTCTTTCTTTACTTTAATTTTTTAAAACTCAAAAACTTGGCTTATTTGGATTTCTATTGATCCAAACGAAGATGAGTTAACTTGCATGTCAATGTAAAAATAATAAAATTTTCTAGACTAAAAATAAATATATGTAAAAATAAAATATTAATATAAATTAGACCAAGAAACTATCAATAAAAAAATGAATCACAACCCATAATAACCCATAATATTAATGTAGTAAATGTAATATTGAAAAGTTATACTCTTCAATATTCTTTCTTCTAATTTTTTGGGCTGCTCTCGGACTAGACTAGTTTGACTGCCTGCTTGTACTCTTAGAATTTTTTTGCATATAGTATGATATTTTTGTCAATCTATAAGTATCTTCCCTTAGAGGGAAATGAGTGTACCAAAACAAACTTGTTGGTGAGTGAAGATCGGTGACAAGCCTCAAAGCTAGACTAGGTAGATGTGTGGCATACTATCCACATTTGAATTAGTGGAAATATAGTAATCAAAAGAAAGATATCGAGAGTAGCATTGGTCTAGGTATCTTGATCTTTAAGAATTTTTACTACCATCATGCCACCATTTAAAATTAACTAGATTTGGATAGGTTGTAGATGAACCTATGATTGAAAATCTATATTAATACTACTTTTATGGTAGAGTCCTACTAATAATTAAAGTACAAGATAAAGTTAATGCATAGATATTTGAGGATAAAACAAGTTTGAAGGATCCTATAAAACACTTATTTATAATAAATAATAAACAACATATTAACTGTCTACTATTATTATGGGTCACATTCATCCTCCATTTCTAATAGTTTTCACAATTGACACTACTTATCCTCTCACTGCTTCATGTTCATCAGAACATCCTGATCCTAATCTCCCCATCAGACTAATAGTCATGCTCAATTGGTCTAAATTTTGTTGCTACATCTCCATTCAACTTATTTCACTCTTAGTTATTTTGTATACTTAGCCTCTACTTGATACCCTCTAGTCAACTAGTTAGCTTCTATATAGTGTTCTTTACCTGAAATCCTACTACACCCATCATGTTCTTACTCTGTCATATGGCTGAACAAGCATGCATCTCATATGTGTCACCTTGAGAAAGAATATGGTGTCAACGGTAGGAAAATAATTATTAGAAGAATTTCATAATTTTTCCAACCTAAAAGATTTTAATAGGTCAGAAAATTATCAAATATTCAAATCAAAAAATTCTAACAAAGAAAGTCAAACCATCTAATTAATAAAAAAGCTTGATTTCATAACTATAGAATGCTTGATGGGAGGGTTTAAATAACTAGGTATTGGAGGTTTAAATGTGTAGTTTTTTGCTGCTTGGAAGAAGGAAAGAAGAAAAAATAGAAGAGAAGGAATAGAAATAAGAATAGCATTTGCTTTCTTAAGGATAATAGTGGGATTAACTTAGAGAAGGTAGCTGCCATCAAAAGAAAAACTACTCGGGTTTTTTAGATTTGAAAGAATGGAGAAGGATCTGGATCCAACTTTTATTCTACCCCCATAAATTACCCTATCTAACTCTGATAATGAGATGCTGCTGAAGTCAATTATTCATATCAAAATTGATTATACCTCATGCTCCATCTCAAATTATTGAATCCCTATCCCAAATGGATTTCCATCTTTTCTTTTTAAGCATTTTTAGCCTATAGTCTGTAATGAAGCAATTTTTCTACTTCACACTCTATATCTCCATCATGAAAATATACTTTTGTTACTCTCATTTCTGAGAAGTTAGATGCTTCACTCCCATTCCACTATTGCTCAATTAGTTTATGTACCATAATTTACAAAATTATTGCTAAACCAATAGCTAATAGAATGAAATATGTGTCGCATCCTTTGATAGATCCAGAACAGGATGCTTTTACTAAGGGCGAGAGTATTCTTGATAACATTTTTGTAGCTCAAGAAATTATATATAATTTATAGAGAGCTCTAGTTAGACATAGCCACATGGCCATTAAATTGGATATGGAACAAGTTTATGATAGTGTTTGATAGGACTTCCTATTCACCTCTCTTCATTAGTTGGGATTTCAGAATATTTGGATTGACTAGATTTGAGGTTATATTGGGCACCCTTCCTTTGCTATTCTAATTAATGTGCCCTTCTAAGACTTTCTACTCTTCAATTAGCCCGAGCCAAAGATGTCCCTTATCAGCCTATCTATTCATAATTTGTACATATGCTTTCTCATGGATGCTAAATGTTGCAATGGAGGTAAGTTCACTATTTGTGTCTTAGCCAGCCTAATTGGGGATTGGGGATAACTATTTTCCACCTCCTTTTTGCTGATGAATGTGTCCTATTTGTTCAAGCCACTCTATCTGATGCAACAGTGTGATCTACAACTATAAATGAATAGTGTAAAGTTTCTAGCCAGTAGTGAATTTTAAAAAAAAATTATAATCAAATTCAACCCAAAAGTTAACACATTTATCAAGCAACACATTAAGAATTACCTTCATATCAAGGAATCAGATGGCATATAGCAATACCTAGGGATCCCTATCATGAGGAAGAGACCATCTTCAACTGAATGTAGTAGCTTTGGTACGATAGTTCTTGAGTAGGTTAGAGGGATGGAAGTGAAAAGTTTTATCTATGATGGATAGAGTCACTTTGATCAAGTTAGTGTTATCTTCGCTTCATATATATTTGTTAACCAATTCCATTATCCTTAGTGGTTTGCTTCTAAAGTTAGAGAATATTATTAGGAATTTTCTGTAGGGCTCATCTAGCAATTCAAAGAGGATGCATTTGGCTTTTTAGGATTGTATATGCCAGCCATCTCGCATCGAGGTCTGAGGATTCCCTCCTTAGCTACTAGCAATGAGGTTCTAATACCCAAACATGTTGGATATGGTTTCTAGAGTTTGTTTGTCAGGGCAAAATATGAATTTTGGTCATTTCTAATTTTCTTAGTTTGTCCTACCAATGACTTTCCAATATGAAGGAAGATTTGCTCTTACATTCTAGTTGTCTATTGTAACATAAAATAGTGCATTTGTAATGAAGTTTCCATTGAAGTGATTTATGATCTATGTTTATCGTCCATCTTCTTGCACAAAGGCCCACCCCTGTTGATACTAGCTCTCTAGAAGGCCTAATGATAAAAGATCTCTTAGTGGTATGTGAAAGAAAATGTAATCAGCCCCTAGTTTGCTTGGTTTTTACAAAGAAGTTGGAGGACAAAGTTCTCTTTATTCTAATCCCGGGTAGTGACAATATCGATAGGTTCAATGGCGCCCATCTTTTGGGTTGCAATCAAGGTATCAAATTTTTTTAGACTCTTTTTATTTAAATCCCATTCAAACATGGCATTACTGGATATGGAGAATAGGTGTTATCCCAAGATTACTTATGTGGAAAGTTGCACAATGTCAGCTCCAATGTCAAGATATCTTATACTAATATGGTCTTTACATTCTAAGCCACTATAACTTGTGTCCAGATATAGAGGAGTCTACACCTCACTTTATTTTACAATGTAGATTAGCATATCTGGTATGGAGGTTGGCCTCGCTCTAGGATTTATTTACGGTCCCTACTTTCTCTCTCTCTCTCTCTCTGTGACTTCCTTCGGGCTATCAAAGAGAAATCTTCTAATGATGATAGAAGACACAAGATAGTCTTAATGTTTACTAATTGTCATATCTGGATGGTTAGAAACAACCGCATCTTTCAAGGCATGAGCCGGACTACTAGAGTGATTCTTCTTAAAGTATTCATGTAGGTCCAAGAGTTTATTCATGCGAGTACTCTAGAGGGACCTTTGTACTGGGGGAAACTTATGGCTCTTTTCATGCAAGTTCAGCATTCCTATAGGTGACATTTTTCTTTTGGGAGCCATCATCTTCCTATCGCCTTAAGATCAACTTTGATGGTAGTGTATGATTGCTTGTCGTTACAGTAACAAATAAAAATTAAAATCGATCTTACTATTAGTTAGGACAGTAGTGAGTCGAATGTTGATTTCATCAAAGATTGAAGACTAAATTATGTTCAATTTTAATTAAAAAATAAATTAATTTATTAAGTAAAAATTTAAATAAGTAAATTAAAGAGGAATAATTGAGAGTTTAGCAAATTAAAATAAAAAGAAAGCAAATACTTAATCAATTAGGGTTTTGAAACTAATAAGAAAAGAAAATTATCTAGGATTTTAGTTTCATCTTTCAATATTCAAGTTTATAATTGATTCATGCAATCTTTTTATTATCACATGCAATCTTATGAGATGTATATTTTCTTGATTTGATTCTAACATAACCTATTCTACCGAGCATGGACCATATCTAACACGATCATGACCCATCTCGTAGACATAGATTATTTAGATTATGCAATCAAAGAACATAAATATAAATCTTAATTAATTCTTATAATTTATTCTAATTTGAGTATAAATCATATCTATCTACGATCATGATCCATTTTCTTAGGTATAAATTATAAAAAATTAAATATTAAAGTAAAATAAGAAAGACATGTAAAAAATTAATAAATTTTATTATCCAATAAAAAGATAAATAGGATTCAAATTACAAACTCTCATGCTTGGAAGACTTTCCTTACTTCCTTGGATACGAGATTTCTAGCCGCTCATGGATTTAATCTTTATAGCTTTCGGCATATTCAAACCTTTTTGATAAATAAAAAGAAAAAAAAAGAAAGAAGAAAGAAGAAATGAGAAGAGAGGAGAAGAGAAGGGAGAGAAAGAAAGAGCTTCTAAGAGGGCTAATCTCCTTGAGAGGGGTTCTCTTTGCTTTAAGAGCCGGCAAGGGATTAAATAGAGTAAAAATTGGAGATTTTAGAGTTCTTCCTAGACTTTAATTTGAGTTTGAATCAATTTCCATCATGCTAAAGCTTCCTGGTCATTCATTTGAGATCAAACGGTCAAAATTCCATCAAAACAATTGCACAATGCTTAAGATCATCGTCTGGATTATCTCTAGGTTGTCGGATTGACTAATTAGGGATTCTGGGCCATCGAATTGCTCATAGAAGCCCATAGGATTCTTGGATCAAACCAGAGATGATGTTAATCGTTGGATGGCGACCGACACTATGAAGAGCCATCGGATTGTGTCAAATCACCACCAAAGTCCTTAATCAAGTCGAAAACCAACCCCAGCCATCAGATTTGGATCAGGCATGAGTGCAACCATTAGATCGCATGGTCACTCTGCTGATGGATCGCATGGACCAGACGTAACGAAGATCGTGTCTAACCACCACCCATCGTGTTAGGTAAAATGATGGAAAAGCCCTTGTGAGCCATGATGAATTTTCTATGGACCCTTTAAGAGTCCATGCCTACCACATTTTATGCAGTCCACCATGGACCACATAGTTTTTGATGTCAGGGTGACGTTATGGGTAGGAGGGAGCTGGGCCGGGCTATTTTCTGCATGCGTGGGCTAGCTTCGGTCGGATGTTGGTGGACCGGGTTGGGCCACGATCGATGGTCTGGTGTTGGGCTAGTTTCTCTGGACCGATTCTCGCTAGACCAACCAGTTCAGCTAGCCATTTTTTTTTAATTTTTTAAAAATTTTTGGTCTTCGTAACTTTTTCGTTTTAGCTCTAATTTTCACCAAATTTGATCCATTTAAACCAAAAAATTCAGCTCTTCATACTGGTAGGCTTCTTTCCTACAAAACATGAATAAAAGCATCAATTTTTTAAATAAATATTAATTATTATATATTTAAATACTTTTAATTATAAATTATAATAATTATCAGTGTACAAGAGAGAGATACTTTAACTGAGTAGGCTTCATTATCAGGAGTGCTAGTGGTGTTCTAATAGCTGTAGGTAAAGTCTAGATCTTTAATGTTATGGTTTCGATAGCAGCATTGCATACTACTTGGGAAGGGCTAACCTATACTTCAAAGATATTGAGGGCTTTCTACATCTATTTAGAAGGGGACTCTTAAATAGTTATTAGTGGCTTTGATTTAATATTTGTAGACACCAAACCTTATCCCTACATGCAGGATTGTTAGTGAATGGTGTGCTTTACAATTTTGATAAAAGAATTATGTACTGCTTGGGAAGGGCAAACTTATGCTTTGGAGATAATGAGGGCTTCCAATATTTTTTTTAGAGAACTCCTTGATAGTTATTAGTAGCTTTGATTTAACATTTGTATGTCCTAAACCTCACCCTCGTATATAGGATTGTTGACGAATGGTGCGCTCCTAGCTTTCTTTTTCAATGCAGCTAATTGGATGGTAGATTACATTGCCAACCAACCATATAGGGACTACATTATGTGACTCAAAAAATAGATGCTTTAGCTAATTTTAAAATATTTTATTTTTCAATTTCCATAGATGTATTTATACACAATAGGTATAATACATCTAACTCAACAAAAAAAAAAGAAGGGAAAGATAAATATGGAAATGCTAGATCTCATTACTAGGATTTTATATGCACCATCTCTTTTTTTATAAAGCATATGTAAAATTTGGGAATTTGGTAAAGTGATTAGAGTTGGCCTATGGTTTCCACAAAATTTTGGATTTTTTTTCAAAGTTTCCCTTTTGGATTCCAAAGTCCATGTTGGTGCATTTCATCCATTTAATACTTGACCAATTCTTTTAAAGTAAATATGCATGGCTAGTAAGTAAAAAACCATTCAGTAGTATGCCAATTCACTTACCTTTCTAGAGAGAGTTTTTAACAATCCAATTAGATTCCAATCTAGATTGCAAAGTTTTTAAACACTGCATTGCTCTCTCTCTACCCCCTCACCTACCTGCACCCTCTCCCCCCCACCACCACCTCCAACATACCTACACGCTTATTCTTTTTATTTATTTATTTATTTTTTTGAGAAATTAGAAAAACTACACCAGTCTAGTATAAATACACCTATGAAAATCAAAAAATAAAATATTTAAAAATTTAGATGATAGACCAACTATGGAATCCCATAATATATTCCAATATGGTTGGCTATATAAGATGCCATCCAATCAACTATACTATTAGCTTCTCTATAGATATATGAGGCTAAAAAAAAATCTCAATCCATATATAATCCTCCAACAATCCTATAGAAAAAGTTGATATTTTTGCTAAAAAGATTGTGTCTCTGAAAACCATCTAATTACCATATAGAATCTTTTTCTAAATAAACATATGAAATGCTCAAATTCTAAATAGCGTAAATTAACCCTTCCTAAGCAACGCACAACTCCACCATTAGAACTATTATATCAAAAATCCTGACTCCATCTATAGCTAATAAAGTGCCATGAGAGAAGCTATTGATCATAAAGTTTGCTCTACCAAAAGTATCTCTCTCATGTGCACTACCATCAAAATTGACCCTGGGAAAGTTGGAGGATTGTAGCTCCTTAAAAAAATATACTCCCTATGAAGATATAAAAAGTACATGGGAAAAGCCATAGGTTACCCTTAATTACTATCAATGGCCCCTCTATAGTAGTCATATGAATGAATTCTTGAGTAAGAGTGGATGCCTTAAGAAGAATCATTCTAGTATTCTATTTCGTTCCTTGGAAAATATGTTTAGTTCTAGCCAGCTAGATATAATAAGCAATATAACATATCAAAATTGCTTCAATTTTTATATCATTATTAAAAGATCTCTTTCTAATGGTCAGGAGGGAATCGTTTGTAGATAGTGAAGGAATAGTAGATGAAGATTAAAAAGTGGCTAGCCTCTATAATTGTGGTGCCAATTTGGATTATAGTTTAACATGGATAATTAACTCTTCTACCTTTGGGCATAAATCACAATGAATCACTATATGAAGTCCATAAATATGTAAAACATCCCAACATGGAAGCCAATGCTAAGCAACTTTCCATATAAATAAAATAATTCTAGAATGAACACCTAGCCTCTCACATAATTAATACCACAATTTGGTTGAGGATGGAGAAAAAGAGTTTGTAAAAGTTTGATATCTTAATTGTTAGAACCAAAGATGGGCCCCATTCTAACCTGACCATGCTATCACCACCAAGAATTCGAATAGAGAGGATTCTATCAGCTAACTTTTTTTCAAAAAGTTGTGAAACTAATGGTTAATTCCATTTCTTGACACCAATGATGAATAAATCTTTTACCTTAAGATCATGCAATGAATTGGTATCAACAAGAGCTGGCAATTTATGCAAGAGGAGTGGATGACAACCATGGACATCAATAGATATACTATTCTTAATCCAACGTTTAATATTAGAATAAATAATTAAAGCATAGGAGCAGACCTTTTTCTATACTATAGAGCTATTGTTTGAAGGATGAATAGGAGAAAATATAAAGACCAAGCATTATATTTAGTTCTCAGAATGAACTCTAGAAACCATCTTGAATTAACAGAAATCCCACAACATGTTTAACCATCAAAGCTTCACTCCTAGCAATAAAGAAGGAATATTAAAAACTTTATCTTGGACAGACTGACATACATGATCCTAGAATATCAAATGTATCCTTCTTATATTATCAGATGACCCCCACAAAAAATTTCTAATAATGTTCTCGAACATCAGTAACATACTCTTGGCAATAATAATATTGGACATCAAATAGATAGAGAGCACTGAAAGAACTAATTTAATAAGTATGACTGTACCCATCATAGACAACTTCTTCTATTTCCACCTCTCCAATCTATTCAAAAATTGTTGTACCAAATTATCACAATTAGCTAAAGATGGTCTACTATCGAAGATAAGAACTCCAAGATCTTACTATATACTATCAACTTCCTAAATATATAGATAATTCTCAATGTGCTGCCTAATAAGGGTGTTAACTTTTAAACTGAATTTTACTATAGATTTTTCTTAATTCATAGATAATAATTGCTTATAATGGTAGATAAAATTGTTGCATTAGATAGAGTAGCCTACATAAATAAAATAAAATCATCATGAAAGAGAAGAGAAGTAGTTAGCCTAGCTCGGGTTGGCTAATATCTAGATAAAGAATTTTCCTCTACTATATTTTTAGCATCCTTAAAAATGCATCTATGTAACCAATAAATAAATGACAATCGACAACCTTATCTCACACCGATTGACCAGTAGAATATCTTGGAGGGAGAGCCAATAATTAGAATAGCAAATAAAGGAGAAACAATACAACTCTGAATCTAATCAATCCAAGCATCGTAAAAACCAAACTGGTGAAGGGAGGTAAATAGGATCTTACTAAACTCTATTATATCTATGCTCCATATCCAACTTAATTGCCATATAGTTATGCCTGAATGGAGCTCTTTCCAAGTTATATATTATTTCTTGAGCTATGAGTATATTATCAAAGATACTCTTACCCTTAATACCCTACTTTGAATTTATCAATGGATGTGACACATATTGTATTCTATTAGCCAATAATTTTGCAATAATTTTATAAATTGTGGTACTAAAACTAATTGGTTGATAGTGAGATGGAAGTGGAGAATCAGATCTTTTTAGAATAAGATTAATAAAGGTGTGTTTCCATGATGAAGGTATTGAACTAGAAGTAAAAAACTTTTCAATTGCAAGGCATATATCTTTATGAATAATGAACCAATAATACTTAAAGAAAGAAGGTGAAAAACTATTGAGGCTAGAAGCTCTATCAACCGATATAAAGTATAAAGTATCTTCAATTTCACTTTAAGTAATTGATCTTCCTAGCCTCTCATTACCTATATTAGATAATATGACATCAGGTAATGGGATAGCAGCTAATTCATGGCCTTCTCGTCCACCATCCATCTAAAAGTTGAAAAATCTAAGTAGCTCATTGCTAATTGCTGCTTCATCCTTGAAATTATTCTCATCATTATCTTTAACAAAATGAATACCATTCCTATTTCCTTTAAGAACTATAGCCTGATGGAAAAGTTAGTATAATTATCTACCTCTCCATGCCATCTAACTCTTCATTTCTATCTAACTCTTCATTTCTATCTCAACATATTCTCCTATTATACTATAAAAGAGAATTATATTGAACAAGATAGGACTGCAAAATAAATAGATCACCATCAAAAAGTCCTCTCTCACACTCTTTCCTTTGTAACTCCGAGATTACTAATTCAATTTCCTCTAGCCTCCTAAAGAAGTTACCTATCGCTATTCTATTCCAAGATTTCAATCTTCTTTAGTGATCTTCAATCTTTGCATTATACAATGCATAGCGTTACCCCTAATAGAAATATTATTAGCACTCCGAACAATATCCAAAGACTAGGGGTGGTACAACCAAAACTTCTCAAAATGAAAAGGAGGTTTGTAAGTAATTTCTATTATGATTTCAATAAGAACAAGATAATGATCAGATGCAATGCAAGCAAGATGATGGATTAGGTAATCAGAAAAATTTAAAATCTAGCCATCATTAGCAAAAGCCCTATTGATTCTCTCCCAAACCCATGCATAACCATGGGATTGATGCTCAAGTAGCCCAGTTTGGTTAATTGAGTGGACGAGATGAAAGAGCAAAATTTCCTAATACCAATTTTTTCAATAAATGGTTTACCACCCACTTTTTTAGAAGGTTCATCAATATAATTAAAATCACCAGCAATCAATGTAAATAATCCTTGATTAATGAGAGTAGATACTTCAACCCATAAAATATGCCTTTGTCTATATTTAGGAACTGCATATATAGCCATCAAAACTCATAGTTACTTCCCTGATCTTGTAATAATAAAAATAATTTGCTGACTATTATGAAAAGGATCAACTTTCATATTGTTTTGTCTCTAGATGGTAATTATATGACTCTTTAATTCTTGGGATTCCTATAGCATAGAAGCACCAATTAGGCAAAAAATAAAGCCTAGCCCAAGACAAACTTGTATCTAACAATCTCATTTTAAAACAAACATGAATATATGGATTATGTAACTAAATCAATCTTCTAATAGTTAGGATAAAAGAGGATTTACTAGGCCCCCCACAATTCCATAAAAAAATCTTCATCATCAATGATTATTAGTGAAATTTCCATTGTTAGGATCAATAGCTAGGTGAGGTTTCTTGGGTTGAGGCTATCCTCACCACTTCCTCTTCCCTCAATCATGGGAATAATCTCTAATATACTCCTACCAGAGTAAGTGCATAGTCATATTCATCTTTACTAGGTCCAATATTCAAGGTATTCAGCACCTTCCCCTAGATAATTGGAGTAATGGAAAAAGTGTCCATCTTGTCGAAGGAAGTTTTTGGGTACGCATAAAAGATCAATATTAAAAATCTACAGCGGAAGAAATCCAATCTAGCATGCATATATGAGATTGTATCTCATAAATCTAGGATCTATCATACTCTTAAGATCAAGACATAAACACTAAACATGAAGATCAGAACTTCACCTTTGCACGGGTAGATCTTCACCATAGTTCGATGATTATGGATATCTTCTCAGATTTCTTAAAGAGCCGCACACAAGTCTGATCTCTATAAGTATCTACATAGAAATGATCTAGAATGCTCCTTTTGATCTCGATCTTTTTTCTCCAAGAAAAATTAGCATATGCAATCTTTTGTGATCAGCCCTTAGATTTGAATCAACCCTTGATCGAGTTGCTTGGAAGGAAGAGATGAGGGAGAGAAACTCCTTTCTCTCTTCTGGCATCAAAAGGGAACACCCAACTCTTAGGCATGGAGATGATGGGATGTGAGAGAGATAAAGGGCATGAGGAATAAATAAGAGTGGGATCTCCTAAAAAGTCTTCTTCTCAACCCCTAGGATTTGAGATTAAATAGATCCAAACAAGTCCTAAGAGCTTAAGGCTTTGACTATTCAATGCCTTAACTTAGAAGGACTCTTGGCCCTCTCCTTTGGCGTGCATATCTGATGGATGCCGCTCCTCCGATTTCATGTAGAAACTAGATGGGGGGCGCCAACTATTAGTGACCCCTTCATCCTTATCCAATAGGGTGTGTGCTCCTTTATTCTTATCCACTACTATTGGGTATTGTATCCTAAAGCCAATCATCCAGATTGTAGATGATTGAGCTAAATATAAAATATACTTAAATTATTAATAAATAAAATTATTATTCTAACTTTTTATTGCTCTTGTGCATATTTCTTTAATGAACTATTCTATGATGAAGTTCTTAGGACTATTTATATTCGACAAAGAAGGATTTATCATTTAGTCCTTAAACTTGTTCATGATCAAATGATGTATTGTTATCTAGGATGATAATGTTTATCAAGTATAGATCATTGTGTGCCATATGGGTTGGTTGTCCTCTTAAACAAGAAGTATGAAGATACTGGTATGGCATGCAGATAAAATATAGGGATATATTTTGCTGAATGTGACTTAATTGTAAAGCTCTCTACTATCAAGAGTTGCTCATAAAGGATATGGATATAAGTATTTCTTAGATCTGAGATCACCATGATGACTTGCAAGCAACTTAATATACTTTGGTATCGGACTATCTAAATTTTTAAATCAATGATGAAAGATTATTGGATGTAGTCAAGTACTTATTTAGTCAGTATGTGAGTCAAGATGGAATTAACCCATCCAAGTGTTAGAGTAAGTGCTTCACTATATTTTAATTTAGAAAAACCTTGATCGAGATAGTCCATATGATGGATATTGAAATTTAAAATACAATGTGGATGATTTTTAGGATTGGCAATTAAATTCTAGGTCATCTTTTGAGCATTAAGATTAAGAGGATGAATTATATGGTAACCATATGCCACAAGTTCATGAATGTAATGTTGCGACTATTTGACCTATCCGGACATTAGGTACCATTGCTAGATGATCACATCGATTAGTATAGAAATTGAATCCTGTATTGTTAGCTTAGTATTTGAACCTATAAGGTCATATAAAATAGAAATTTTTAGCTAATTTGATGGTTGTTCAAGAGTCTCAATGATCTAAAACTCTATAATCAAGAGTCCCACTGGACTGGGACTCTATGACTAGGAGTCCCACTAGATTGAAACTCTAATATTATTGAAAGATTAATTAGCAATTAGATTGCTGATTAGCTCAATTTGATTGAGCGATGAAGAATCAATTAAATCTGATTGAATTAGATTTGATTAGATTTGATCCGATTAGATTATGAAATGACCTAATTGCTAAGAAAGATTCGACCCTGATTTATTTGAGACCTGAACTCAATTAATTTTTAATTTAATTAGGGTTTT
Organism: Cocos nucifera; assembly: GCA_006176705.1. Taxonomy (NCBI): domain Eukaryota; kingdom Viridiplantae; phylum Streptophyta; class Magnoliopsida; order Arecales; family Arecaceae; genus Cocos; species Cocos nucifera. Next base: position 74,643 of record QRFJ01001219.1, read on the forward strand.
ATTTGATTGGATTAAGCCTAATCTAATTAGGTTTATCCTAGTTCAATTGTGTTTGGACAAATGGGTTTGGACATAACCAATTTGGACAAGTTTAAATTTTTGAAATTTAGTCTCCCTATGCCTTGACCAATTGGACCGAAGCCCTCCTCCATGTAAATTTAGAACTTGCATGAGTTTTCCTATGCCTAGAAGAGAAGTTTGCACCCTCTCATTTCTCCCTTTGACTTGATCCAATTATTGGATGAGGTTAGAACCATTTGAATTAAATTCAAGTGGGAGGTTGCACTTGAATTTAAATTCAAGTGGGAGGTTGAAACAAGTTTAACCTCCATCCTTATCCTAACCATCCCATGCTTTTATCTTAGGATGCATTTGGTAGCCAGCAATCTATCTAGATTGCTGATAATTTAAAGGAACTCCACCAGATTACCATATTTGTTATACCTTTTAAGTTAGTAATCTAGCTTGCCAGGTAATCTAGATTATCTCTCATGAGGTAATCTAGATTACCAAGCAGAGGGATGGCTATCCAAATTATCAAATATTTAATAATCTAATAATGACATATATAGATAAAAATATTCTTATAAAAAAATATATAATATAATATAATAATAATATTATAATATAGTATTATAATATATTATTATAATAATATTATTATAATAATATTTTTATATTATAATATATGATAATATAATAATAATATTATAATAATATAATATAATATAATATTATATTATATTATAGACTATAAATATAAATATATATTAGAATATAATATATGATATATCATATATAATAATATATAATATATTTATATTATAAATATGATATGTATAATATATTAATATTATTATAATATAATAATATTATATAATATAATATTATTATACTATTTATTATATAATATTATAATTATATTATTATTTTAATAATATATTATAATAATATTATAATATAGTATATATATGATAATATAATAATAATATATTATAATATATTATAGTAATATAATATTATATAACATAATATTATATTATATTATAATAATATATTATAAATATATAATAGAATAAATATATTATATATAATGTATATTATAATAATAATATATATTTATATTAGAAATATAATATAATATAATATTATAATTATATTATAACATGATATTGTATTATAATAATAATATTATAATATAATAATAATAATATATATGATCATATACTAAGAATATATTATAATAATATTATTATAATATAATATAATATAATATAATATAATATATTATAAATATAAATATATAATAAAATATAATATATATTATAATTAAGAATGGTAATTTTATTCGAGCTGTCAAGTATCCGACCTGATCCAATCCAAATGGAATGGGTTTTACCCGATCCGATTGGAACTCAGGGAGGGTATGCATTGTAAAAAATACACGAAGTGGGTTTGGGTCGGGTATAGATAATAGTATGTCCCGATCTTAATCCGATCTAATATAATTTTAATACATATTTTTTATTTAAAATTATAATAATTTTATATTATTTATATGTACTCGATCCAATCCAACCTAATTAATCTCTCTTATATATCCGACCCGACCCAAAGCAGGTATGGGGCGGCTATGGATATAGAATTTTTACTTATGGGATAGATAGAGGTATAAGCTGACCCGATGCATTGCCACCCCTAATTATAATATATAATATATAATATATATTTATATTATAAATATAATATAATATAATATAATAATATAGTAATAATAATATTATTATATATTATAATAAATTTATATTATTATATAAATAATATAATATAATATAATATTATAATATAATATTATATAATATATTTATAATATATATTTATATTTTATGCATGGGATGTGATTTTTAATAAATCTGATTTAAGAATATTTTAAAAATTTGATATTATATTACTAGTAATCTGATTGTCATACCAAATATGTCAATTAAGATTTTCAGTAATTTTACTATAATATTACCTAAGTATATCCAATATAGTAATCAATATTACTGACAATCTATCTAGATTGCAGATAATCCAGATTATCAGGTAATTTAGATTACCACTACTTGGTAATGCACCAAATGCCATCTTATTGTTTGTCGTCCATTTTTGATTTATTTTGTATGTGGGCATGTAGAAAGAGAGTCCTTCTAGGCATCAAATACTTGCTATTGGCATTGGGAATGGATAAAATGGTTCACTTGAATTTGACTTCAAGTGGTTTGTTGAATTTGTTCAACCATATCTATTTTATCCATTCTCCACGGCCCATGTGAATTGTCACACCTTTTGGATTCTTCAGAGTGAGGGCACACAGATGAAAGGTATGTGTGTTTCTTAAGTGGAATTGGCATTGGATGCAGGTAAGAAGTCCACTTGAATTTTGAATTTAAGTGGATTGGTTAAAACTTCCTTAACCTCTCTTTTTATCCACTCCATATGCAAATCACACTGAGTGTCGCCCTTTTTTAAGATGAATTTTATTCAGGGGCATGCATGAGAGTTTGGGGGAGTTTCTAGAGAGAGAAACCTAAGAGGAGGGCATAACTTCCTAGGTGTGAGAAATTCCAAATGTAGTGTCTGTGCTACACCTCCTACCTTAGTATTCTCATACAATTTTAAATGGTTTGAAATTGCACGTGAATTTTTTTTTTATGAAAGAGTTTCATGGGATAAATTGAGTGTTGGGCATGGGGTCTCTTAGGTAAATTTTTTGAGTGTTAGAAAAATCTAGAGAACCTAGTTTCTAGGGTTTTGGGTGTAGGAAGGCCTAAGGTTTCGACCTAGAGTTCGGGTGGAGAAATTGAGCACTATGAGTGCCCAATCACCATGAAATTTTTCACACTACCTCATCATCATCCAAATATAGTATTCTGACCTTTTGCAGTGTCTGAGAGATTGGGAGAAGGTGGATGATCGGATCGATCAGCTGTCGAAGGCTTCGATGAGGAGCTAGCACTTCGATGGAGCTGGTCTAGACTAGGAGCTCTATGTGGATTATTCATAGAGACCGGATGACTGTGTGACTGCATCATAATGTGAGAAGCTACTTTTCAGTATTTTCAAATTACAGAGATCATCTACCCATGCTCAAGTATCATGTTCTGAATACGAGTCGGTCAGCAAATATGATTTGCTGATCGAGTGCATTTATTTTTCTATACATATATGATATGTCTACATCCTAGTGTAGGATTTCATGATCTGATTATTATATGTATAAATTAATATTAGATTAATTTTAGCCTTATGCTACACATAAATTTGAAAAAAAAATTTAAAAAACATGCCTAGAATCCTACACTATTATCTTCAATGGTATCAGAGCACTAGGATGCATGACATGTTTTATATGTTAATTAGAAATATGAATGCTTGCATATTTGATATGTTTTAGATTCAGATAACTTAGTAATCAAGAATGAATGAGCCATCAAGCTGTTTGGTCATAAGAGATAAGCATGATTTAAATGCCATCTCCTTCTATTCGATAGGGATCTCTTATGGTGGTAGGGGTGCCACCATGAACTCATTCATTAAGATGAACAGTGAAATTTTTTTTATTAAAATTATTTTAATTTAAAAGTTAAATATGACTGAGTTTATATTAGATCTAAAAAGTAGATTCATGGTTTAATTTTATTATTCTTGATTTTCTATTTAAAACTAGCAATAGGTTGCTGTTTATGAAATGAGCCGACTCATTTCTAAAATAAGTCGACCCATTTAAAAAATAAAAAATAAAAAAATTATAAAAATATTTTATAAATTTAAAAAATATTTTTAAAATATTAAATCCTAATCCATCGGCCTAAAAACTTAATTTAAAAGTTAAGTATTATATCGTAGGATCTAGAATTATAAATTAAAGATTCTAAGATAAAAGCATAAATTTTGGGTTAAAGGATTAGATGAATTAGATCCATTAATTGGGTTAGACCTAAGGTTAGTTAAAGAATGGACTTTACTAGAGTAATTGATTAAATCTAATCAAATATTGACTTAAATTAGATCAAGGACTCTCTAGAATCAACTTCAATAGTTGTAGTTGGTCAAGTCCATATCTTTAATAAGGATCAAGATGGACTGAATTCATGGCTAGGTAGTTGAGCCAAAAATTACTAGGTTGATTAGATTGAATTTAATTAACATGTTAGTGTCTAAGGTAAGTTTGGCAATCTAGATCAGTAGTTTTAAATTGGGAGTTACTCGCATTGATTCGATCTTTGATAAGTTAATGGCATATCCCTTTCACTGATTTTTCTTACCTAGCTGATATGGTCGATTAGAATTTGATTAGATCACTTGGTGATTCGAGCCGACCCATGTTAGTTAGAAATCAATTTGACTAATTTCAATCAATAAGATTAAATTTGGTGCCTATGGACCAAAATTGATCCTAATCCTCATCTATTGATTTGGTAAAATCAGTGGAAGGATTTGACTTAGTGAAGTCAGTAGGAGTAATTTGGTCCCAATCCTCTTTTTTCTTTAATCACATGTACCTTAAATCCTTTAAATTGTTAGGTCCTTAAAAATAAAAAAGTTATGGGGATAACTGAGTCATAGCTTCCAATTAAGGTGAATGATAACGAGTCTAATTTTCTAAATAAACATTGGAGGTGCTTTATACTTGATGTTCATCTGGATATTAAAATTACTATCCATTAAATGATGATTAGGTCACACTCTTTGAATGGTGATCAGGTTGGCTAGAGCTTTCCTCGAGCCTGGTCATCGTTCATTTGATGCACCTAACTCAATCATGTTAATGGTTGGACCTAACTAAACCTTTTTAGTGGAGGCTATAGCCTACTGAATTGGCTTCTAGGGCAAAATCTAAATTACTAAAAATTATTTAAAAAAATAATTGATTGTGAACCTACCTGTAGATGCACACAGGTTGGCCAGAGCTTCCCTCATGCCCATTTGTAGTTTATGTGGATTCTAGTACCCACTAAGGAGTTAGTATAATTCCTCGAATTAGAGGTAGAGACTATCAATTCGTATAAATAGTGGAAGGATCTTTGGACTAAAGTCCAAATCTTTAGAGTTAAATAATTCAAGTATGAATATGGTCTTATATTTTTTTTAGTTAAATAGAATGGCTAGTGTAAGTCCACTTTGTTCACCATTGGATAGTGACAAGTCTATAAGTCCTAATTTCAAGAATTCTAGTATTGACCCTAATCAGACAGACCTGAAGAGGAATTATTCTCTTAACCAGAATAGGCTGAACATAAAAAATCAGCAAAGAGTTACTGGTCAAGACTGTTATATTATAAAATCTTATAATTTTACTATTTATGATACATCTACCTAGGTATTGATATAGAAGTCTAGTTCATATATGCAATTCATTGCATGGACTTCAAATTGATAGAAAGTTTGAGGATGGTGAAAGATTTTTAAATATTGAGGATGGAAGAAATATTTTAGTGCTAGCATTGAAAACTCTTGAGCTTATTTTTAAAATAAATAATTTTATTTTAAGTGATTATCACTATTATCCATCTTTTATGATGAACATAATATCTGTAGGGCTTTTGGCCCAAGATGGTTATTATCTATCAATAAAAAAAAATATTATAATATTATTTTGAATGATGTTATAATAATATTAGAATAATTAAAAAATAATATTTATATTTTATCATAATCTATTAGTGTAATGTACATGTTAAATAAATATCAGAAACTAGATATTGTCATCGATGCCTATCTTTGGCACTGTTGGCTCGATCATATAAACAATAATAGGATCAATAGATTAGTCAAGGAGTATATCCTTGATATTGATGATTTGAATCATTGACTATCTGTGAGTCTTGTCTTCTTGGTAAGATGACCAAATCATCTTTTACTGAAAAGGATGAATGGGCCACTAATCTTCTAGGTCTAGTACATACTGATGTATGTGGATCTATGAATATAACTGTCAGAGGCAGGTATTACTATTTCATTATATTTACTGATGATCTATCTAGGTATGGGTATGTTTATCTTATGAAGAGTAAATTTGATTCGTTTGAAATGTTCAAACAATATCGCAATGAGGTAGAAAAACAACTTGAGAAGAGTATTAAAATTGAAAGAAAACATGCAGGGTTTCTAGCTCTACTTTCAAAATTTTTTCAAAAATTTAATGAAATAGAATAAAAGGATCATATCAAAAACCCTACATATCAAGGATCTAAATGTGATGTACAAGCTTCTAAAATTTGAAAATTAAATTGACAGCGGTAAACAATTTTACTACTCTACGTGTTTAGAACATGATACCTTGTGCGGGTAGCCAAACACTATAATCTGATCACCATTAGAAAGGTCCTCCCATCATGATGTAGCCATACAAGTCATCTGGCCTTCACGGATGGTCCACACGAGGTCCAGATCTTGATCGGCTCCTCCCGAGTGCTAGCTTGACACCGAAAGTTTCAATGGCTAATCTTGACCAAACGGCTTTGATCTTCTTCCATGGGTTCTTTGGATGCTCTGAATTACTAGAAAAGGTTGGAGAGAGGTAGAGGAGACTCTCCAAAAAATCTCGTGGGCTCACGACACTCGTAGCTCACAAATGAATCCCTGAACCCTAGGCAAAAATCCTAGGACTGCACTCTCACCCTGAACCCTGCGCCTCTTTGTATGTTTCCACTCTCAGGAATATTTTTTAAATTTTTTCATACACCAAAAGGGGGCTCATGAACTAATGTTTCTTGCTATCTCAAAAGTTTGCACACCCAGAGAATTCCCCTATTTAATCTATGCCAAATCGAGTCAAAGCCACATGGGATGGATAAGGATTAGTTGGTTGTTTGTTTGAATTCAAATCCATTTGAATTGAAACCACAACCAATCTAATCCTATCCCTTATGGTCAAGAGAAAGGAGGCATGCATCCTACCTTGCATGGGAAAAAAATCTTATGAGAAACAATTTCTCGTAGGGAAGAGTGGGTGTAGATAAAGGTGATGTGGTGCATGGGAAGACTTTAGTCTTGAAATTTCTTATCCAATTGAACCAACCCAAACCAATTTAGCTAGGCCCAATTAGACCAGATCAAACCCAACTTATTTAGTCTTAGTTAGGCTTAATTAAATTCTAATTAAATAAGAAATTAATTAAGCCCAAATCCTAATCAAATCAAGGACTAAACCTCCTTGGCAATTAGGTCATCTCATAACCTAATCGGATCAAACCCAACTAAATCCAATTTAATTGAACTTGATCCAAAACTCATTACTCCATCAAATTGAGTTAATTAGTAATCAAATTACTAATTAAATCTCTCATAAATATAGAGTTCAAATCCAATGGATATCCGAATAATAGAGTCCCATCGATATGAAACTCTTGATCAAAGAGTTCCAAATCAGTGGGACTCTTGACCCCAATGTCCCAAGAAGATGGAACTCATGATCACAAAATCTCAGACCAGTAGGACTCTCGATCATAGAATCCCAAACAAATAGGACTCAAAGTTCCAATGTAGTAGGACTCTTGGTTGAAGAGTCCCAGTCTAGTGGGACTCTTGACTACAGAGTCATAGTCCAGTGGGACTCTTCACCAGCTATCAGATCAGATAAAAATCTCTAATGTGTATGATTCCATAGGTTCGAACCTAAGTCGATAGCATAGGAATCACTTTCTGTACCAATCGAAGTGACTATCTAGTAATGGTACTTGACATCCTTACAGATCGAATAGTTACAATCACAACATTCAGAACCTATACGAATATGGTTACCACATAATTCATCTCTTTGACCTCTGTGTTTAGGATGACTTCGAGTTAAACTACCAATCCTAAAAAATACATCCATATCATGTCTCAATATAATCAGTCCTGTGACACCTCACTAGGACTACCCTGCCAATGCTTTGCTAAATTGAAACATAATTGAGCATAGCTCCTGAACTTAGAGTGGTCAATCCCATCTTGATTCACACGCCGACTCCTCAAGTACTTGACTATGCTCAAAAATCTTTCATCACTAAATTAGAAATTCATATAGTCCGGCACCAAAGTATAGTTACTTGAAAGTCACCATGATGATCTCAAGTCAGAGGGACACTTATACCCATATTTCATCAGAGCAAATCTTGATAGTTGAAAAACTCTGGAGTTGGTCATGTTTAGTGTTGATATACCCCTACATCTCACCTGCATGCTATATCAGTATCTTCACACTCCTTGGTTAAGAGGACAATCAATCCATATGACACACAATGACCTATACTCGATAAATATTATCATCCTTAGTAACAACGTATCATTTGATCATGAACAGGTTTAAGGACTAAACGATAAATCCTCTTTTGTCGATTCTATATAGTCCTAAGGACTTCACCACAATACAAGAGTTCATTAGAATATAAAAAAAAATTATGATAAAAATATCAAAATAATATTTATTCATTTATAATTTATATACAAGTATAAAAATAGATCAACTATCAATAGATTGATGATTGACTTTGGGACATAATTTCTTATAATCTCCCACTTAGACTAAAGCCAATCATTACAGTATCTAATATCTATCTTCGACTTGAAGTCGTAGAACTCCTTCACCATAATGGCTTTACTGAATGGGTCGGTCAGGTTCTCCTTTCCATCAATTTTTTGAAGGTCAACGTCACCTCGATCCATGATCTTCTGGATAAGATGGTAGTGACATAGAATATGCTTCATCTACTGGTGTGTCTTTGATTTTTTTGCTTGAGCAATGGCTCCAGAGCTATCGTAGTAAAGCAAAACTAGACCATCAAGAAAGGATGCTACTTCAAGCTCGGTGATGAACTTTCTCAGTCACACCGCTTCTTTGGCAGCATCTGATGCAGCAACATACTTCACCATGCAAACTAAGTCGGCCACAGTATACTGCTTGGAACTCTTTCAGCAGATAGCTCTACTGTTAAGAATAAATACATACCCTGACATACTTTTGCTATTATCATGGTCAGATTTGAAACTTGAGTCTGTAAACTCCACAAGTCTCAAATTTGACTCATCATAAACAAAACACTGATCCTTAGTATTTCTTAAATACTTTAGGAGGATTTTAACAACCTTCCAATGATTCTCTCCCAGATTAGATTGGTATCTACTCACTATCCCTTGTGACTATGCTACATCTGATCTCGTACATGTCATGGTGTACATGATAAAATCTACTATTGAAGCATATAGAATTCTACTCATATGCTCTCTCTCTTGAGGTGTTGTCAGACAATCCCTCTTCGAGAGAAAAATTTTATGGCCTATCGATAGATAGCCTTTCTTGGAATTCTCCATGCTGAACCGCTTCAATACCGTGTCTATGTATGTGGACTAGGATAACCCGAGCAACCTCTTAGATATATCCCTATAGATCTTCATCCCTAAGTTGTAGGAAGCTTCTCTCAAGTCCTTCATGGAGAACTATGATGATAGCTAGATCTTTATTTTTTATAATGTAAGGATATTATTTTCGATTAAGAGAATATCATCTACATACAATATAAGAAATACAACTACTAGACCATTAGTCCACTTGTATATGCAGGGCTCTTCTTTGTTCTTAATGAAGCCATACATTTTGATCATCCTATCAAAATATATGTTCCAACTTTAAGATACCTGCTTTAGTTCATAAATTAATCTTTAAAGCCTACACATCTTAGACTCATCTATGGATGTGAACCCTTCAGGTTGTATTATATACACCTCTTCGTCCAGCTCTTCATTTAGGAAAGTTGTGTTCATATCCATTTGCCAAATTTTATAGTCTAGATGACAGCTATTGCAAGCATGATCTAAATGGATTTGAGCATTGTCATAGAAAAAAATATCTCATCATAGTCCATACCATAATATTGACGATATCTCTTGACAATCAGATGGGCTTTATAGATCTTCACTTTCCCATCTACTCTTTTTTCTCTTAAAGACCCACTTACACCCTACAGATTTTATCCCTTTGGGTGGATCAACCAATATCCATACATCGTTGATCTTCATGAACTCCATTTCAAATTTTATGGCCTCAAGCCATTTCTCAGAGTCAAGTCTTTGCATTGCATCCATATAGATGATTGGGTTCTTATCGTTCTCACCGGGTTCAACAGGATCACCATCCCGAATCAAGAAATCATAATATCTATCCAATTGACGTGGTACTCTACCAGACTACCTTAAGGGTGTAGGTGCAATGGGCTTCAGGTTTGATCTAATCAAATTCGATTCAGGTTTAGCTACTTGTGTCGATTTTTCCACCTGCCAAACTTTCTCATGTTCGACCTTGGAGGCATTAGTTCCTTCACCAAGGAACTCCTTTTCCAAAAAGATTGTCTTAAGGCTGACAAACATCTTTTGCTCATCAGCTAGATAGAAATAATATCCTTTGATCTCTTTTGAGTATCCTATAAAATTACACTTGTTAGACCTAGGTCCAAGTTTATCTATTACTAAATGTTTGACATAAGTTGCACACTCCCAAATCCTAAGATGCGAGAGTACTAGCTTATGCCCTATTCACATCTCATATGGCATTTTGGAAACTGACTTACTCGAAACTCTAATCAGAATGTAACAAGCCAACTCGAGCACATATCCTCACAAGGAGATCGATAGATTGGTAAACCCCATTATGGATCCAACCATGTCCAACGGGATTCGATTCCTCCTTTTAGATGCACCATTATGCTGTGATGTTTCAAGAGGAGTCCAATGGAAGAGAATCTCATTCTTTCCTAGATATGTCAAAAACTCACTACAAAGGTACTCACCCTCTTAGTCAGACCATAGAATTTTAATACTCTTTTTAGTTTGCTTTTTCTACCTCATTATTAAATAGTTTGAATATTTTAAATGACTCTGACTTATATTTCATTAATTAAGTAGATCCCATACCTCGATAGGTCATCAATGAATGTTTTTAAGTAAAAATATCTACCTCTAGCACTTGAGCTCATAGGTTCACATATATTAGTATGTACTAGATCCAGGAGTTCATTGGCTCGCTCATCCTTTTCAGTAAAAGATGACTTGATCATTTTACCAAGAAGATAGAACTCACAGGTTGAAAGTGATTCACAATCACTGACTTCAAAAATTTCTTCTTGAGCTAATCTATTTATTCTATTCTTATTAATGTGACCTATCCTATAATGCCAAAGGTAGACTTCAGATACATCATTTATTCTAGGACATTTACCAGAGGATTGAACTATATTGATAGGTTATGATACTAAATAAATTTTATTATTCAATTATCCAACAAACATCATAACACTATTCAAAATGATATTACAAATATTTTTTTTATTAAAAATTTATAACTATTTTTGGTCAAAAGGCCTACAAAAATAACATTCAACAAAAAGTTTGGACAAAAGTGACAATCACATAGAATAACTTTATGGGAATTGATTACAAGGTTCATGATTCCTAAAGCTAGAACTGAAACTTGTCTTCCATCTCCAACATTCAAGAACCTTTTGAAGAAGATCACTCAAGATTTTTAGCATGCTTTTTAAAATATTTTTGAAATTTTATTATAGTGAAAGCAAATATTAATCTAAAATTAATACTATGCATGCACTGATCATATCATAAATCCTATATTTGGATCTAGATATGTTAATATGCAACAAAAAATTTAAATCTGATTGTTCAACAAATCATATTTGCTAATCGATATGAGTTTAGAACTTGAACATGTGCACGAGTAGCTGATCTCCATGATTTGAATCCATCGAAAGAAGCTTTGGTGTCATGCTATAGCTGCACAATTGTTCAGCCTCTATAGTTGGTCCATAAGAAGCTCCTGGTCTCGACCAGCTCTACTGGAGTGCTAGCTTCTCGCCGAAGCCTTTGATGGCTGATCATGATTGATCCAATTGATCATCTTTCTCTTAATCTCTCGGATGCTCCAGAAGATTAGATGGTGTGCTACAGAGGATGACGAGGTGGTGTCTAAAGATCGGTGGTGATCGAGCACTCACAGTACTCCATCTCTCCGCTCGAACCCAGAAATCTAAATTTAGGTTTTCATAAACCTAGAAAACCCTAATTATCGAAAACACTTTCATAACCACTCCCTTTTGAATTTTCTTAGGAAACAAATTTTAATGGATAGAGGGACTCTCCCTTTATTGTACACCCACTCATTTTAATTTTAAATTGGCCGACAAAAATAAACAAAAAAGGAAGAGTGGCATGAGGAAGGAAAAGTGGCGCAAGAAAGAACCCCTTTTGACTTTTCTCACACCCAGGTGTATGTGCTTTCACTGAATTTCTCTCTCTAAGAAACCCTCCCATGCACCTCCTTAGATCACTCATGTAAACCCATGCTTGCCTAGATAAAATCCTATTTTAAATGGGCATTCATAGAGTGGAAAACATGTGGAGTGGATAAGGGTTAGACCAAACCAACCACTTGAATTCAAAATTCAAGTGGTCTCCTTATCTGCATCCAATGCCACCTCCCAGTTGGATGACGCGTAGAAGGACTCTCCTTCAATGTGCCCACACCTAGAATGCACAACAATGTATGTGAGAAAATACAAAGGGGGCGTGGGATTTGGATAAGGATGAGAGGGTTTGGTTGTTTCAACCAATAACAATCTAAGTTGAATTCAAAATTCAACTTAAATTTAAACTAGCCCAACCCTTGGACTAGGTCAAAGAGAAATAAGAAGGGGGTGTAGAAACCTCTCATCTACATAAGAAAAACTCACGTAGAAAATAGAGAAGGGAATGGGTCAAAGGTGGTCAAGGTGGTGCAAGGGAGATGGCATTTGAAATTCAAACTCATTTTGAATTGGTCCAAATTGGTTTCAACCAAACCAATTTTCTAAATCCATTTAGACTAGGTTAAATCCAACCAAATTAGGCTTAACCCAAATCAATAAAATTCTAATTAAAATAGAAATTAATTAGGTTCAGCCCCTGATTAAATTAGAATCGAATTTTCCATAGTGATTAGGTTATCTCATGACCTGATCAGGTCAAATCCAATCAAATCAAATTCAATCGAACTTAATTGAATCCTCATTACTCAATCAAATTAATTTAATCAGTAATCAAATTACTAATTAATCCTCCAAAATATACAGTATCCCAATCGAGAGGGTGTCTGGGCAACAGAGTCCCATCTACATGAAACTCTTGAAGAGTCCCAAATTAGTGAAATTCTTGAACCTAGTTTTCTAAATGAATGAAACTTGCAATCACAGAGTCCCAAACTAGTAGGATTTCTAATTAAAAAATTTCAAACAAGTAGAACTTAGAGTCTCAGTCCAGCGGGACTCTTGGTCATAGAGTTTCAGTTCCAAGAGTCCCAGTTCGGTGGAACTCTTGACCATAAAGTCTCAAATCATCAAGCCTTTAGATCAACCATCAAATCAGGTAGGAACTCTTATTGTATGTAACCCCATAGATCCAAATTCTAAGTCGATAGTATAAAAATTGATTTTCTATATCAATCGATGTGACCATCTAGCAATGGTATCCAACGTCTGGATAGGTCGAATAGTCGCAACACAACATCGACAAACCTATGGCATATGGTTACCAAATAATTCATCCCCTTGACCTCGATGCTCAAAGAATGATCTAGTATTTACTACCAATTCTAAAATTTATCCATAGTGTATTTCAAAATTCAGTGTCCATCACATGGACCATCCCAATCGAGGGTTTGCCAAATTGAAATACAATGATGCACTTACTACAACACTTGGAGAGGTCAATCCCATCTTGACTCACACACCAACTTCACAAGTACTTGACTGCACCCAGTAACCTTTCATCACTGAATTAAAAGTTTAAATAGTTTGATATCTAAGTACAGTGAGTTGCTTGCAAGTCATCATGGTGGTCTCAAGTTTAAGGAACACTTATATCCATATCCTTCATGAGCAACTCTTGACAGCAGAGTGTTGAAAAATGTATCCTAAAGCCAATCATCTAAGTCATAGATGATTGAAATTAGTATATGAATTATCTAGTAATAATAGTTATTTGGCTAGTTCATCATAAAAGTTCTATCTTTCTTAAATGAACTTCTAAATTATGATGAAATTCTTAGAATCATAATCAATCAATAAAGAAAGATTTATCAGATGGTTCTTAAACTATTCATGATCAAATGATAAGTTATTAATAAGAATAGTAACTTATCGAGTGTAGGTCACTGTATGCCATATGCGTTAGTTGTCCTCGTAATCAAGTGGTGTGGAGATATTGGTATGGCATCCAGGTGAGATATAGAAGTACATCTGCACTCAACATGATCAATGTAGCACTCTACTATCAAGAGTAGCTAGTTAAGGCCAATGGGTATAAGTGTTCCTTCGATCTGAGATCACCATAATGACTTGCAAGCAACTCATTATACTTTAATGCCGGACTGTCTATATTTCTAATATAAGTTCGAAAGATTTTTGGATACAGTCAAGTACTTGTGAAGTTAGTGTGTGAGTCAAGATAAGATTGACCACTCCTGATTTACTTCAGAAAGAGAATGACTCATGGTATTTTAGTTTAGTAAAATCTAAGCCTGGATAATCCTCATGAGGAGTTATGAGATTTATAAAATTTTGAGACATAATAGAGATGACTTGTATGAGTGTTGACAGCGTACTCGAAGTCGTCTTTAGCATTATTAATCAAAGAAATGAATTATATGGTAACCATGGGCGAGGATTCTAAGAATGTTGCTTTACTTACATTCGACCTATCTAGACTTCGGGAACCATTGCTAGATGGTTATTTTGACTGGTACAAAAATTGATTTCTATGCTACCGGCTTAGATTCAAACCTATAGGATCACACACATTAGAGGTTGTAACTAGATCAGATGGTTAATCAATGATTGAGAATCATTTTAAGGTCAAACAATCAATGCAATTGATGTTTGATCTAGTGTAGGTATTGTAGGAGGATCGATTAGCAATTGGATTGCTAATTAGCTTAATCTGATTAAACAATCGGGCTGAAATCAACTCTAATTGAATTAGATTCAATTGGAATTGATTTGAACTTAATTAGATTAAGTTTAATTGATTTATTGGATAAGCCAATTGCAAGAGAAAAATAATTCTTGGTTGGACTAAAATTTGAGTGCACCTAATTCCTAATTGAGTTAGGATTTAAATCATATTTAAATATAATTTAAACCTAAATTAATTTTCTTATTGGACTAGGATCACCCATAATTAGGCTTGCACTAATCATATTTTAATTGGATTAAAAATTGGTTTGACCTAGTCAATACATGAGAATTCTAGTTTTATTTTTAGATTTTTTCTAAGACTTCCATGCTTAAGGATTGATTTCCTATGCCCCATATCTGGTTTAATTTTAATCAAATCTGATTTGGTTTATTATGGAAAGAGGTTTGGGTTTGTTTTCTTTTGAAAGAGTCCCTCTTGACCAAAATGCCTCTTCCCATCTTATGCCATTTTTCTCCATGCCAAAATATTTTGTTTGCCCCTTTTCTCTCCAGATTTTGTGTGATGGTTTCCTTCTCTCCATGCACAAAAATTGTGGAAGGTGTCCAATAGTTGGATGCCCCCCAAACTCTTCCTTTGTTACCTATTTGACTTGGTCTTTTGACCTAGTCAAAGATTTATTTGGTGGCACCCTATTTTGTTGAATGAGGATGTGAGAAACATGAGATGATTCCATGATAATTTTCAAATGAGAAAGGGAGAAGGGCGTGGGGGTTTGGGGTGCCCTACTTCTTGGAGAAGATCCTTCAATTATGACATCAATAGTTGATGTCTTGATGAAGACAAAGGTAAGAAGAATGTCTTCTCATTTATTTCTCTTTCAATATTTATTTTTTTAATTTTATTTATAATTTTTATATGATAAAAGTCTAAGAGAGAGAGAGAGGAAGAGGGCATAGAAATGAATACTCCAAGGAGTTGGGGCATCATGGTTTCTTTTGGACATGATTTGATCATGTCCTGATGAGAGGAAAGTGAAAAGAAGATAGCCTTCTCTTAGGGTTTTTTTGAGAATCCTTTCTTCTTAATTTTAATATGATTTTTCTATGAGAAAAATTAAAAAGGAAGAGATCTGGAAGCAAGAAAATTTTTTAGAGGATAAGGTCTCCTCTTGTCCAAGTATGGAGATCCGATTAGGACATCAACAGTTGATGTCTTGAGAAGAGAAGATGTGTCTTCTCTTAGAATCTTTCTTAACTATTTATTTTCTGATTTTTGAAAGATCCAAGAGTTAGATTTCTCCCTTAATCCTCTTCATATTCTTCATCTCTTGAGTGTCCAAGAGATCCAAAGAATAAATTTTAGATTAACCATCCAAAGGGATCAGCAGGAAGCTAGTACTTCAAGCGGATCTTTATTTTACAAACCTCCAATTTTATTGTAGCCTTGTGTGGATCACTTGTAGAGGTCGGATGCATGTGTTGCTCTAAAGACAATAACAAAAATCAATCATGAAGTTCTCGATCCATGCAAAGATAAAAGATTTGATCTCTTCTCTCACCTAGATGAGATCTAGGATTTAGATCTAGAATCATTATAGATCTAGGGTATTGATTTGATCAATACCAAAATATTTATTTTCTAATTTAAAATATAATATAACATGTTATAGGTCCTAGATGTAGGATTTAGTAATTAGATTACATGCATTTATAAATTAAATAGTTTAATTTATAACTTTCACTACGTTATATTTCAAAAAAGTTTTGAAATTCATGCATGAAATCCTGCATATTTTTCAACACAAAGAGCTCCGTAGTTAGATCACGATCAATGTACACCCCTACACTTCACCTGCATGCTATACCAGTATCTCCATTCTCCTTAGTTAAGAGGACAATCAATAAATATGGTATGCAATGACCTACACTCGATTACATTATCGCCCTTGGTAACAATGTATCAATCGGTCATGATTAGGTTTAAGGACTAAACAATAAATCCTCCTTTGTCGAGTCTAAATAGTCCTTAGGACTTCACCACAGAAGAGTTGAGTTTATTATAGAAAGATATAAAAATATGACGAAATACCAGAATAATAATTTTATTTAATTAAAATTTAAGTATAAATTATATTCAACTCAACTATCTCCAACCTAGATGATTGGCTTTAGGATACATTTTTCAACAACTCCTACTTAGACTAAAGCCACTTAGAATAGTATCAAATACCCATCTTTCATTTGTGATTGTCGAACTCTTTGATCCTGAGAGCTTTAGTAAATGGATTGACCACATTTTTGTCGATTTTCTAAAGCTCAGCATCACCTCACTCCACGATCTCTCGTACAAGATGGTAGCGACGCAGAATATGCTTGGTGTGCTATGTGCCTTCGACTCCTTCTCCTAAGCTATGGATCTAGTGCTGTCACAATATAGCAGAACTGGATCATCCAAGGAGGGTGCCACTCCCAGCTCATCAATAAACTTTCACAACCACATAGCTTTCTTTGTAGCATTGGATGCCGCAATGTACTTCACCTCGCACATAGAATCGACCATAGTGTGTTGCTTGAAACACTTCCAATAGACCGCTCCTCCATTTAGGATAAACACATAACCTGACACACTCTTACTATCATCATGATATGATTGGAAACTGAAATCAGTGTATCCCATAAGTTTTAAGTCAGTATCTCCATAGATGAGCCATTGGTCCTTAGTATTTCTCAAATACTTCAGGATTATCTTTACAACTTTTCAGTGATTCTCATCTAGATCAGACTGGTATCTACTCACTAATCCTGGTGAGTATGCCACATCAGGTCTCGCACACGTTATGGTGTAAATAATAGAATCTACTATCAAAGCATATGATATTCTACTCATATGCTCTCTCTCTTGAGTTATCGGACAGTCCCTCTTCGAGAGAGTAATTCTATGGCCTATCGAGAGATAGCCCTTCTTGAAATTCTCCATGCTGAATCTTTTCAACATGGTATCTATTGATGCAAAATTTGATTGATGCTGGATCGAACTGAAGTTGAGAAAGAAGAAATCACCATCGATGATCTACAAAATAAAGTTTCGTTCGAAGTCAATGGTGGTGGCTCTGGCAGGACCCTCCGAGGATCAAGTTAGCTCTTCTGGTCAACAGAAATGGAGTGCTCAGAAAAGAATTCAACAAAATTTTGGGAAGGAGAAGAGAGCTAAGAGAAAACATATCTGAAGGATTCTTTTTTATAGACGGAGTCTATAACAGACTGATAGTGACAGCTATAACCATTCGATAATGGGCCGTTCGGGGCCACGTAAAATTTATTACAGAGAGTGGTGTCATCCGTAGCAAACTGATAATGACAGTCATAATCATCTGGTAGTGGGGTCATCTGTAGTAGACCGATAATAATAGCCGTAATCATCCAGTAGTGGGCTGCTCGAGGCCACGTGGAGTTTGTTATGGAGAGAGGTGTCCGTTGTCTTGATGTGCCCATTCGTTGTGATTTAATAGTCAAAGTTTGGAGAAAGCAGACGTTGGTTGGTGAAGAGCTTTGACATATGTTAATTCCAGAGGAGTTTGGACTCCTAAAAGAAATATGGCTAGAGAGGATCATCCGAGAGGAATACTACTTAAAATCTGAAAGTAATCCATTGGAGAAATCCGGATGGAGTTCGACTGATAGAGAAGTCCAGAAGGAGTCCGATTGGTGGATAAGTTCGACTGAAGGAGAAGTCCAGAGGGAGTTCGGCTCCTGAAGGAATTCAACTGAAGGAGAAGCCTGAAAGGAGTTTGGCTCCTGACGAAATTCGACTGGAGGAGAAGCCTGAAAGAAGTTCGACTGCTGGAGGAATCTGATTGAAGGAGAAGTCCGAAAGGAGTCCGACTACTGGAGGAATCCAACTAAAGGAGAAGTGTAGGAGAAGTTTAGTTGAAGGAGAAGTCTAGAAGGAGTTTGACCGCTGGAGGAGTCTGAGAGGGGTTCGATTGTTGGAAGAAGAATTTTCGATCGAAGCTCTTCTGTGATTATCAGTTTCATTAGGCTAAGCATCAGACTGAACTTTGGCGGAAGCGGGGTTTATCCCCAACACTATCGATATACGTGGACTAGGACAATCCAAGCAATCTTTTAGATCTATTTGTATATATCTTCATCCCTAGAATATAGGAAGCTTCTTCTAAGTCCTTCATGGAAAACTGAGATGACAGCCAAACCTTTATTCCTTGTAATACGAAAATGCCATTTTTGAATAAGAGAATATCATCTACATACAAAATAAGAAATATGACTATAGAACCATTAGCTTATTTACATACGTAGGGTTCCTCTCCATTCTTAATGAACCCATATGTTCTGATTACCTTATCAAAATGCATGTTTCAACTCTAAGATGCCTGCTTCAATCCATAGATGGATTTCTGAAGCTTGCATACCTTGGACTCGTCAGTGGATGTGAATCCCTTAGGCTGTATCATATATACCTCTTCATCTAGCTTTCTATTTAGAAAAGCTATCTTCACATCCATTTATCAGATCTCATAGTCTAGGTATGCCGCTATCGCAAGCATGATCCGAATGAACTTGAGTATGGCCATTGAAAAAAATATCTCATCAAGTCAATACCATAATACTGACGATATTCCTTGGCAACCAGATGGACTTTATAGGTCTCCATCTTTCCATCTGCATCCCTTTCTTTTTTGAAAATTTACTTACATCCAATGGATTTTACCCCTTCAGGTGGATCAACTAGTGTTCATACACTATTGACCTTCATAAATTTCATTTCGAACTTCATGGCTTCTAGCCACTTATCAGAGTCAGACTTCTGCATGACATCCATGTAGATGATTGGATCCTCATCATTCTCATTGAGTTCAATGGGATCATCATTCTAGACCAAGAAACTGCAGTATCTATCCGATTGATGCGGTACTCTACTGGATCTCCTCAAGGGTGCCTCTACAATGGGCTCTAGGTTTGTTGCCCAGAGGTAGCAACCCAAGAGGGAAGGTGTATTTGGTTCTTTTAAAATTTTAGCCAAATTAAACTCTAAGTAAATGTGTTTCTAATTAATAGAACTTTAGTGTTTGTGGTGGATATGCAATGCAATAGTGAAATTAAAATCAACTAGATAATACAAATATGTAAAGCAAGTAATGAGGGCAAGGAAAGCAAAAACACAAGACAAATACATAAGAATTTTATGATGGTTCGGTGCAATTCCGCACCTATGTCCACTCCCTAAGCTCTTCTTAGGAATTTTACTATAATCCCTAGATTATAGTGCATTTATTTTAATCCAAGATCACGAACAAATTCAGTTGATTTTGCCGGGCTCATCAACCATAATCCTATACCAATAGTTTTTTCAGATTTACTATCAATCCAGTTGATTTTAACCTAGGAGCACCAACCATAATCTTTACACCATCCAATTACTAGCTTGGACTAGCCTATATCCCAAGTTTCATCCTTCAAAGAAACTTATAAAGAAATAAAGATATAAATATAAAAATTCAGCATAAAAATAAAATAAAAAAGAACTCATTTGAAGCTCGAAGAAGTGGCTGAATATGTGCTCTTTTGAAGCTTCAGTTCTCTTCAAATGATGTTGAGAGTTTGCTTGAGATGTTATGGAAGATAATTCTTAAATATCTTCTAAAATCAAAGCTTAGTTTCTCTCTTTTTCCTCTCCTTTTGATGTGCAATGAAAGTATCTTAAATCCAAAATGATTTTATTTTAAAATTCCTTAATCTTGCTTTCCAAATATTTTTCTAGCTTTTTATACTCTTTGTGATGGCTAGAGGATCAGTTCTAGCCATTAAAAGCCTTGAAATAGTCGTTGGAGTGGAGAAATGGTCGTTAAAAAAAGCTGCAGAAAATTAGCCATTATGATCACTAGGTTGGCTCAGTTTTTGACTAGGTTAGCTCAGTTTATAGCTGTGTCGGCTCAGCTCTCTAGATCTTGAAAAATTGACTTTCTGCACTTTCTATCTTTTGCTTCCATTGAGACTAGGTCAGCTCAGTCTTAGACTGGGTCAATCCAATTTGCGTGCCATGCATGTCAAACAGCCCATTTCGAAAGGGAATGATCTAGGGGTCGTCCCTTAGGTTGACTCTTTTGCTAAAATTTTATTTTGTTTCAGTTTATGCATCCAAAAATTATGGAACTACCTCTAAAAGATCAAAAATCTTCTAAGCTTATTCTTGAGGCTTCCAAAATAGATTTTCTCTAAATTTATAAAATTATGATTTTGCCTCTTATCATTTTTTTGATCTCCAACTTGATAAAATTATAATTTTAACTTGAACACCTGAAAAGACCTACATCCATTCTAGAAATACATGATTAAATACTTTAACACTCAAAGTTTGATGATCATCAAAATCAATCATGGGATCAACAATCTCTTTCTTTTTTATGATGATAAAACTTTGAGTATATACATAAAAATATAATTTAATGTATTTCAATAAATTAGCTAGTATAAGTCTTGAAGTGATAATATACATAAACATAAATGCACACTTTATGAAAGCTCTAATTAATATTTCACATAATTTATATACTCATATCAAAATAATATTTTAATTCAAAATAATGAGTATTAAGGTTCCAAGCATGAAATTTATTGAGTTTCTTAAGTATTAATTCTTTAAGTATATACTCAATATACCTCTCCCTCTTTTTGACAACATCAAAGAGCTTATGAAAAAAAAACTAAGAAAAATCATCAAAATCAATATCAAAAAATTAAATTAAGAGAAGTATCAAATTGAAAAGATCAATTTAAATTAATCCTCTCTCCTTTGAAGAAATATTTCTTTCTTTTCAAAAATTAGCTTGAAGTCAAATATTAAAGGCTTTTCTCCTTTTTGAATGAATATGACATTTTAATTAGATTTTTAAATATGCACTTTTAAGCTTTAAGAGAAATAGAGCTTTTAAAAAGATTTGACCATGAAATCAAGCATAACATATACTTTAATGTTCAATCTTTTCTTTTCTTAAAAAATTTTAGTCAATTAAGTTTGAAAAAGATATGTATCGAAAATGTATCGAGCAAAGTAAAATAAATAGTATCAAAGCAAATAGTAGTCAAATTTTTAAATTTATTGCTTTGAGTAAAAATTGCTATAATACAAATAATTCATGAGAATTTTGCTATGCATATCAAAAATTTAGTATCAAATTTAAATTTTCAAATAAGTTTTATAGAAATTCAAGTTTTGGAGTAAGAATATAATTTTAATTTAATTTAACTTCAATCAATTTTTAAGGATAATTATGTAAATCAAAATATGAAATCAGTATATTAATGATACCACTTTAAGTAATTTTTAATTATTGAGAATAAGTCATTTGTCTGAAACTATTTTAAATCAATAGCACTTTAAATCAAGTAAATTAAATTGAATAAACATATGAAAGTACAAATTGAGAAGACTATAAGACATTTGATTGAAAGTTTAAAATCAATACAATAAAGTTCAAAATAAGATAATTGATTGAGAATTTAAGGTGATAAACTCATTAATATTTTCAATCAAATCAAATTAGAAAATATCTCTCCCCCTACTTTTCATACTAATAGATTAATTAATTTATTTTTCAACTTTCTCCTCCTCTTTATTTCAGAATAAGCATATTTTAAATTTAGATTATCAAATTAAAATATACATATTTATTCTTTAGTATTATCTTCTCTTTTTTTTTTTTTTTCAAAATTTGCATACTTAAGCTTTATAATTTTATTACTCCCCCTTTTTAGTTAAGCATCTTTAATTTGATATCATATTTATAATTAATTAATACCAATTTAGTAACTAATTCATCTTAAATGAATTTTCTTTCTTACTTTTGCAAATAAAGATATTTTTAATTAAATTATTTTTTAAGGTCAAATTATTTTCTTTAGTGATTTCTT
Source organism: Cocos nucifera (assembly GCA_006176705.1). Classification (NCBI taxonomy): domain Eukaryota; kingdom Viridiplantae; phylum Streptophyta; class Magnoliopsida; order Arecales; family Arecaceae; genus Cocos; species Cocos nucifera. Next base: position 97,556 of record QRFJ01001219.1, read on the forward strand.
TCTCTATTGCATATATGAATTTTAAACAATCAACTATCAATCAAACAATCAATCATAATCATGATATAATTACTTTTTTATTTTATTTTAATTAGATTCTTGGTGCACCTGCAAAATCACTTAATAATTTTTGCTACCCAAGTCATCTTGGGTTCATAGAGGTTAGAGCTCATGATTTCTTTTGGAATCCAAATTTATTTGATAGAAGCTTAGCCATTTCTTTTAATGTTGCATTTAAAAAATTTATAATCAATTTTATTATATTTAAGGTACTTAATTGAATGATTCTTAGTTGAAGCTTTGTTGAGCATATTTTTGTCAAGCTTTTGTTTTCTTATTGAATCATAACTAATTTTAGGTTTATCAAAAATAGCTCTTTAATTATTTAAAATGGCTTGAAGCTTTTTAGATCCAATTATAAACTTTTCAATCATGGACTTCAAGCTTTCAATCTCTTTCTTTAGTTTAATATTTTCTTCTAAAAGAGATTTTTCATAAATCAAAAACTTTTTTTTTCTTGCTAAAGATTTTTCAGATTTCAAATATTTATCTTTGTCATCCTCTAAGAACTTTTGTGATTTTAAAAGTTTTTCTTTTTCTTAACTAGAATTTTTTTAGATTTTGCAAGATTTTTCTTTCCTTAGTTAAAACTTCTAGTTATTTCAAATTTTTTTTTTGGCCATGTTTTTATATTTTTTAAAAGATCTTCTTTTTCACTCAAAATCTTATCCTTTTGTTTAGCCAAAGAAAGATTATATTTTTTAAGTTCTTTATTTTCTAGCCTTACCTTCTTATGTTCATCCATTAACTCATTGAAGGCCCTTACCTTCTTATGTTCATCCATTAACTCATTGAAGGCTTCATATAATTCATTAAAAGTAAATTTAGAGGAGTGTTCATGATATACCTCATCATTTTAAGCCATGAGGCAACAACTTGCTATATCTTCCTCCTTTTTTTCATTCTTCTCTTCTTTGCTTTGCTCCCCCTTAATCAATACTTTTGTTTTCTTTTATTTCTTCCTTTTTTTTTAATTTTCATCCTCATGACCCATGAAGCATAAGTTGGGGTGAGCTTTCTTCTCTTCATGGGAGCTTTATTTTTCTTTTTGATTTGCTATCTCATAAGTTGTTTTCAATTTCTTCCATATTTGATTTGCTGAAATACATAAAGAAATTACATTAAATACATTTATGTCTAATGAACAATAAAGTATGTTCATGGTCTTAGCATTTAGGTACATTGGTTCTTTATCAATAAATGATGCATCGTGTGTGTGAGGGCCATTGACAAAAATCTTCCATAGATTATAGTCATGTGCTTGAATGAAGATTTTTATCTTAGCTTTCTAATGAGTATAATTTGAGCCATTAAAAAGTGGGGGTCTATCTATAAAATGGCCTTTATTAAAAAAAAATTATTTTAGGTTGCTAAGATCTTTAGCTCTTGACAATTAGATCAACAACTAATAACAGAGCACCTACTCTGATACTACTTGTTGCCTCGAGATAGCAACCCAAGTGGAGGGATGAATTGGATTCTTTTAAAAATTTTAGCCAAATTAAACTCTAAGTAAATATGTGCTTCTAATTAATAAAACTTGAGTATTTATGGTGGATATGCAATACAGTAGTGAAATTAAAATCAACTAGATAACATAAATATGTAAAGCAAGTAACGAGGACAAGAAAAGCAAAAACACAATACAAATACACAAGGATTTTATAATGGTTTGGTGCAACCCCGCACCTACGTCCACTCTTCAAGCTTTTCTTAGAAATTCAACAATAATCCTTAGATTATAGTGTGTTTATTTTAACCCAGGATCACAAACAAATCCAATTAATTTTACCGAGCTCACCAACCATAACCCTACATCGATAGTTTTCCTAGGTTCACTATCAAGCCAGTTGGTTTTAACCTAGGAGCATCAACCACAATCTTTACACCATCCAATTATTGGCTTGGATCAGTCTACACCCCAAGTTTCTTCCTCCAAAGAAACTTGTAAAGAAACAAAGATACATATATAAAAAATTCAACACAAAAATAAAAATAAAAAAACTCTTTTGAAGCTCAAAGAAGTGGCTGAATATGTTCTCTTTTCAAGCTTTACTTCTCTTCAAATGATGTTGAGAGGTTGCTTGATATATTGCAAAAGATAACTCTTAAATACCCTTTGAAATTAAAGTTTAGTTTCTCTCTTTTTTCTCTCTTTTTGATGTGCAATAAAAATCCCTTAAATTTGAAATGATTTTACTTTAAATTTTTTTAATCTTACTTTCCAAATATTTCTCTAGCATTTTATACTCTTTGTGATGGCTGGAGGATCAGTTCTAGCCATTGAAAGTCTTAAAATAGCCGTTGGAGTGGAGAAATGGCCATTAGAAAAAGCTGTAAAAAATTAGCCGTTAGGTCATTGGATCGACTTAGTCCTAACTAGGTCGGCTCAGTCCTCTGGATCTTCAAAAATTAACTTTTTGTACTTTCTATCTTTTGCTTCCATTGAGACTAGGTCAGCTCAGTCTTAGACTGGATCAGCCCAGTTTGTGTGCCATGCATGTCAAACAGCCCATTTTGAAAGAGGATGACCTAGGAGTCGTCCCTTAGATTGTCCCTTTTACTAAAACTTTATTTTCTTCTAGTTTATGCATCCAAAAATTATGAGAGTACCTCCAAAAGATTAGAAATCTTCTAAGCTTGTCCTTGAGGCTTCCAAAATAGATTTTCTTTAACTTTATAAAATTATGATTTTGCCTCTTATCACTTTTTCTTGATCTCTAATTTGATAAAATTATAATTTTAACTTGAATACTTGGAAAGACCTACATCCATTCTTAAAACAGATGGTTAAATACTTAAACACTCAAAGTTTGACGATCATCAAAATCAATCATGGGGTCAATAGGGTTTGATCTTATCAAATCTAGTTTTGCAGGTTCATTAGAATATATTGATTCTTCCATCTGTTGAACTTCATTAAGTTCAACATTAGAGGCAACTATTTCTTCCATAAGAAATTTCTTTTCTAAAAAGACTGTCCTATTGTTGATGAACATTTTTTGCTCTTCAGCAAGATAGAAGTAATAACCCCTAATTTTCTTAGGATACCTTACGAACAAGCATTTATTGAACCTAGGTCCAAGCTTTTTTGCCTGCAAATATTTTACATATGCATAACCCCCAAAAAAATTGATAGACTCACAAATCCCATTGTGGACCAAACCATTATGCTGTGGTATTTTAGGAGGGGTCTATTATAAGAGAATTTTATTCTTTTCTAGATATATCAAAAATTCATTAGAAAGGTATTCATCTTCTCGGTCTGATCAAAGAGTTTTAATACTCTTTTCAAGTTATTTTTTTACCATATTTTGATATCCTTTGAACATTTCAAACAAATCAGATTTACTTTTCATAAGATAGATGTATCCTTACCTAGATAGATCATCAGTAAATATAAAAAAGTAGTAGAATCCACCTCTAGCTTATGTGTTCATAGGTTCACATACATTAGTATGTACTAGACTTAGAAGCTCAATGGCTCGTTTATCCTTTCTAGTAAAAGCTAATTTGATCATCTTACCAAGAAGATAGGACTCACAGGTATTCAATAATTTATAATCATGGATGTTAAGGATATTTTTCTTGACTAATTTGTTAATTCTATTCTTATTTATATGACCTAGCCGACAGTGCCAAAGATAGGCATCGAAGTCATAATCCAGTTTTGGATGTTTATTTGACGTATACATTATACTAATAGATCGTGATAAAATATAAATGCCATTTCTTAATTATCCTTGCATTACTGTAATACCATTCATAATGATATCATAATATTTTTTTTTATTAATAAATAATAACCATCCTGAGCCAAAAGTCCAACAGATATTATGTTCATCATAAAAGATGGATAATAGTAACAATCACTTAAAACAATATTATTATTTTTAAAAAATAGCTCAAGTATTTTCAATGCTAGGATTGAAACTTTACTTTCATCTCCAATATTAAGAAATTTTTCATCATTCTCAATCTTTCTACCAATTTAAAGTCCATGCAACGAATTGCATATATGAACTGGACTTTCGGTATCTAATACTCAGATAAATTTATCATAAATAGTGAAATTGCATAGTATTATCATATAATAACCTTGCCCAGCAACTCTTTGCTGATTTTTGCTGTTCAGTCTATTCAAGTTAAGACGACTATTCCTCTTTGGATCTGCCTTATTAGAGTCAACACTAGACTTCTCGTATTCAGGTTCTAAATGCTTGCCACTGTCCAATAGTGAATGAAGCAGACTTACACTAGCCATTCTATTTATCTAAAAGAAAAATATGAAATCTTATTAGTACTTGAATTAATTAATCATAAAGACTTGGATTTTAGTCTAAAGATTCTTCCACTATTTTTAACGAATTGGTAGCCTCTACCTCCAATTCGAGAAATTACATTAATTTCTTAGTGGGTACTGAAATCCACATAGACTATAAACAGATCCGAGGAAAGCTCTAGCCAACCTGTGTGCATCTATAGGTAGGTTCACAATCAATTATTTTTTTAAATAATTTTTAGTATTTAGATTTTATCCTAAAAACTAATTCAGTAGGCTTTGGCCTCCACTGAAAAGGTCTAGTTAGGTCTAACCATTAACATGATCGAGTTTAGTGCATCAAACCAATTATGACTAGGCTCGAGGAAAGCTCTGGCCAACCCGATCATCATTAAGAGAGTGCAACCTAATCATCATATGAAGGATAGTAATTTCAATATCCAAATGAACACTAGGTATAAGGCACCTTCAATGTCCGCCCAAAAAATTGAACTCATTATTATTCACCTTAATGGGAGGCTATGACTCGGTTATCCCCATAACTTAGTCATTTTAAGAACCTAATAATTTAGAGGATTTAGATTATATGTGATTTAAGGATAAAAAAGATACGGACCAAATTTTTCTCACTAACTTCACCAAGTCAAATCCTCTCACTGACTTCACCATGTCAATAGGTTAGGATTAGGATCAATTTAGGTTCATGGGCACCTAATTTAGTCTTACTGATTGAAATTAGTCAAACTGATTCTTAATAACATGGGTCAGCTTGAATCACCAAGTGATTTAATTGAATTCTAATCGACCATGTCGGCCAGATAAGTGAGATCAGTGGAAGGGATATGCCATTAACTCATCAAAGATCGAATCAGTGCAAGTAGGTCTCAATTAAAAATCACTGGTCTAGACTGCCATACTTATCTTAGACACCAACCAATTAATTAGGTTTAATCTGATCAACCTAGTAATTTTGGGTTAGACTGCTTAGCCATAAACCAAGTCTATCTTGGTCTTGTTAAAGACATGGACTTATTCAACTACAACTATTGAAGTTGAGTCTAGAGTGTCCTTGATCTAATTTAATTTAATACTTGATTAGATTTGATCAATTACTCTAGATTAATCCATTTCTTAACTAACCTTAGGTCTAACCCAATTAATGAACATAATTCATCTAACCCTTTAACCCATAGTTTTATGCTTTTATCTTAGGATCTTTAATTCACAATTCTAGATCCTATGAGACAATACTTAATTATTTTAATTAAGTTTTGGACTGATGGAATAGGATTCAATATTTTAAAAATAATTTTTAAATTTTAAAAAGTTTTTATTTTTTATTTTTTAAATAGGTCGACTCATTTCAGAAATGGGTTGGCTCATTTCTGAAACAGCAATCTATTGCTAGTTTTAAATAGAAAATAAAACATCATAAAAATTAAACCATGAATTATCTTTTAGATCTAATCTAAATACATTCATGTTTAACTTTTTAATTAAAATAATTTTAATCAAAAAATTCTTTTATAGTTCATCTTAATGAATGAGTTCACGATGGCACCCCTACCATCATAAGGGATCCCCATTGAATGAGAGGAGATGGCCTTTAAACCATACTTGTCCCTTATGATCGGATGGCTTAGTGGCTCATTCATTCTTAATTACTAAGTTATCTGGATCTAACATATCAAATATGCTAACATTTAATTTTTTTAATTACATATTAAAACATGTCAAGCAAACTTGGCTCTTATACCATTGAAGAAGATCGCGCAGGGTTTTTAGCATGCTTTTCAAAATATTTTTTAAATTTTATTGCAACAAAAGTAAATATTAATCTAAAATTAATACTATGCATACATTGATCATATAAAAAACCCTACATCTAGATCTAGAAGTGTTAATATGCAACAAAAAATTTAAATCTGATCGATCAGCAAATCATATTTGCTGATCGATACGAGTTCAAAACTCGATACCTATGCGCAAGTAGCTGATCTCCATGATCTGAATCCACCAGAAGAAGCTCTGAGATCATGCTATAGTCACACACTTATCCAACCTTTATGGTTGGTCCACATAAAGCTCTTGGTCCTAACTAGCTCCACCGAAGTACTAGCTCCTCGTCGGAACCTTTGACTGCTGATCACGATCGATTCAATCGATCATCTTTCTCCTGATCTTCTAGATGCTCCAAAAGATTAGATGGTGTGCTATGGAGGATGACGAGGTGGTGTCTGAAGATTGATGGTGATTGAATACTCATAGTACTCTATCTCTCCACTTGAACCTAGAAACCTAAATCTAGGATTTCATACACCCAGAAAACCCTGATTACCGGAAACACTCTCATGCTCACTCCCTTTTGAATTTTCTTATGAAACAAATTTTCATGGGTAGAGGGACTCTCCCTCTACTGTACACCCACTCCTTTTAATTTTAAATTGGGTAACAAAAATAAACAAAAAGGAAGAGTGGCATGAGGAAGGAAAAGTGGTGTAAGAAAGAACCCCTTTTGACTTTTCTCACACCTAGGTGTATGCACTGTCACTAGATTTCTCTCTCTAAGAAACCCTCCCACGAACCTCAGATCACTCATGTAAACCCATGCATGCCCAGATAAAATTCTATTTTAAATGGGCATTCACAAAGTGGAAAGCGTGTGGAGTGGATAAGGGTTAGACCAAACCAACCACTTGAATTCAAAATTCAAGTGCTCTCCTTATCTGCATCTAATGCCACCCTCCAAGTAGATGATGCGTAGAAGGACTCTCTTTCTACATGCCCACACCTAGAATGCACAAAAATGTGCATGAGAAAACATAAAGGGGGAGTGGGATTTGGATAAGGATGAGAGGGTTAGGTTATTTCAACCAATAACATACTAAGTTGAATTCAAAATTTAACTTAAATTTAAACTAGCCCAACCCTTGGACCAGGTCAAAGAGAGATAAGAAGGGGGTGCAGAAACCTCTCATCTATGTGAGAAAAACTCACATAGAAAATAGAGAACGGTGTGGGTCAAAGGTGGTACAAGGGAGATGGCATTTGAAATTCAAACTCATTTTGAATTGGTCCAAATTGGTTTCAACCAAACCAATTTTCTAAATCCTTTAGATCAAGTTAAACCCAACTAAATTAGGCTTAATCCAAACCAATAAAATTTTAATCAAAATAGAAATTAATTAGGTCCAGCCCCTGATCAAATCAGGATCGAACCTTCCATAGTGATTAGGTCATCTCATAAGCTGATCAGGTCAAATCCAATCAAATCAAATTCAATCGAGCTTGATCGAATCTTCATCACTTAATTAAATTAAGCTAATCAATAATTAAATTGCTAATTAATCTTTTAAAAAATATAGAATCCCAATTGGGAGGGTGTCTGGGTAGCAGAGTCCCATGTACATGAAACTCTTGAAGAGTCCCAAACTAATGGGACTTGTAAACCCAGTTTTTCAAACGAATGAAACTCACAATCATAGAATTCCAGACTAGTGAGACTCTTGATTAGAAAGTTTCAGATAAGTAGGACTCAGAGTCCCAGTCTTATGGGACTCTTGATCACAGAGTCTTAGTCTAGTGGGACTCTTGACCATAGAGTCCTAGGTCATCAGGACTCTAGATCAACCATTAGATCAGGTACAAACTCTTATTATATGTGATCCTATAGGTCCGAATCCTAAGTCGATAGCATAAGAACTAATTTTCTATACCAATCAATATGACCATCTAGCAATGGTACCCAACGTTCGAATAGATCGAATAGTCATAATGCAATATCGATGAACCTATGGCATATGGTTATCATATAATTCATCCCCTTGACTTCAACGCTCAAAAGATGATCTAGGATTTTTTGTCAACCCTAAAATTTATCCATAGTATATTTCAAAATTCAATGTCCATCACATGGACCATCCTGATCAAGGGTTTGCTAAATTGAAATACAGTGATGCACTTGCTCCAACAATTGGAGGGGTTAATCCCATCTTGACTTACACACCGACTTCGTAAGTACTTGACTGCACCTAGTAGCCTTCCATCATTGAATTAGAAATTCAGGTAGTTCGGTACCTAGGTATAGTGAGTTGCTTACAAGTCACCATGGTGGTCTCAGGTCTAAGGGAACTTATACCCATATCCTTTATGAGCAACTCTTGACAGCACAGAGCTCCATAGTTGGATCACAATCAGTGAAATATATCCCTACACTTCACTTACATGCCATACCAGTATCTCCATACTCTTTGGTTAAGAGAACAATCAACAAATATGGCACGCAATGACCTATACTCAATGACGTTGTCATCCTTGATAACAACGTATCAATCGATCATGATCAGGTTTAAGGACTAAATGATAAATTCTTCTTTGTCGAGTCTAAATAGTTCTTAGAACTTTATCATAGAAGAGTTCATTATAGAAAGATGTAAAAGTATGATGAAATATCAGAATAATAATTTTATTCAATTAAAATTTAAGTATAAATTATATTTAGCTCAACCATCTAAAATCTAGGTGATTGACTTTAGGATACATTTTTCAATGCCTTTTACCTTCATCAAATCTCCTACTAACCTGCAAACCCTACATCAAATTATAAATATGATAAAGGCTTCTGGTATCTAATACCCAGATAGTAGTATCACATATTGAGAAGTTGCAAGGTGTTATCATATAATTATCTTGCTAGCAACTGCTTGCTTTTTTCTTGACCTATTTGGATCCAGGGAGGTAATGTACTGAGGATAGTTCCTCTTCTAGTGCCCTTGCTTCTTGCAAAAGAAGCACTCCACCTAGCTCTGATCAAGCTTGGGCTTCTTGGTTGATCCTATACAGATGTCCCAGCATATAGTTGTACCTTCTTATTATTCTTCTTCTGGTGATCCTTCTCAAAGTTCTGTAGCAATCCCAAAAGCCATAGTAATTCACTATAGACTTTGTCATTCAAAAATGAGTAAGGAAGGAGAGGAAGGACTTAGGTAGAGAGTTAAAAATTGCATCATTCCTAAGTTGGTCATGCAAGGAAAAGCCCAGCTTACTCAGGCACTCAATCATCTCGATCATGTAAATTAATGATCGATGATTGATGCCCCATCCCTCATTCGAGCATTGAAAATGGCACAACTAATCTTGTGCCTCTCAATATTGTCAGGCATGCCAAACAAGTCGTTCAACATTTGAAGCATCTCCTGCGGTTGGGCATTTTCAAACCTACGGTACTCATCATTCATTGCCATCAGCATAATGCATCGAAAGGTGGTGCGGTCATTGAGCTACTTCTGATAAGTATCTTGGATTGTACTTCTAGCATTCGGAGCTGACCTTTTAGGTGTCAGATCTATAAAAATATACAAAATTTGCTCATGCTTCAGGATGATTTTCAACTTTTGATACTAGCTATCAAAATTAGATCCCATCAGTTTGTCATTGTCCAACAATGACTAAAGCGACAGCGTAGTGGCCATAGTTGTAGAAAAAAAAAATCATAACTTAATATGAATTATTTATCCTAAAGACTTGGACTTTAGTCTAAAGGTTCTTCCACTATTTTATACGAATCGGTAGTCTATACCTCCAATTTAAGAAATTATTTTAATTTCTTAGTAGATACTAGAATCCACATAGACTATACATAAGTTTGACTTTGGTTGGTCAACCCATGTGTATCAATGGATAGGTTCATAACCAATTGTCTCTCTAAACAACTTCTAATAATTTTAATTTTGCCCTAGAAGCCTAATCAGTAGGCTTTGGCCTCCACTAAAAAGATCCGATTAGATCTAACCATTAACATGACCATATTTGATGCAACTGACCAACAAATAATCAGGTCTAACTTTGATCGGCCAACCTGACCACCATTAAAAAGACATAATCAAATCATCATATTATGAATGATAATTCTATTAGTCAATAAGCACCAGACCTTTGGGCCTCCAATGATTATTAAACTAATGGACCCATTATCACTCAACTTAATGGGAGGTTATGACCTTGTTATCATCATAACTATATCATTTTTAATGATCTAATAATTTTAGAAGATTTGATTAACTCATTTTAAGAAAAGGGGAGAGGATTAACCAGATAATTTTGATCCTCCCACTGACTTCACCAAGTCAGATAAAAAAGAACTTTATATAAGTCAGCATTAGGAGTACCTAAATTAGTCACACTATTTTACCTAATTAACATGGGTGAGCCCAAATCACCAAATAATCTAATCAAAATCTAATTCACCAGGATGACCAGGTAAGTGAGATCAGTGAAAGAGATATGCCATTAACTTGTCAAAGATCGAATCAGTGTGAGTAGCTCACAATTAAAAATCACTAGTCTAGACCGCCAAACTTACCTTAGACACCATCCGATTCATTAGTTTTAATTTGATCAACATAGTAATTTTGGGTTCGACCACGTGGCCGTGAATCAAGTCCATTTGGTCCTTATAAAAGGCATGCCCTTGACCAACTACAACTATTATAATTGAGTCTAAAGAGTCTTTGACTTAATCTAAATCAACATTTGGTTAGATTTAATCAATTACTCTAATTTAGTTCATTTTTTAACTAACCTTAGGTCTAACCTAATTAATGGACCTAATTCATCTAACCCAATAATCCAAAAATTTATGCTCATGACTAAGGATCTTTAATTCATAATTCTAGATCTTAATTCATAACCCTTAATTTTTTAATTAAGTTTTGGGCTGATGGATTGGGGTTCAACATTTTAAAAATATTTTTAAATTTTGAAAGGTTCTTTTGCAACCTAGCACTGTTCACTAAATGGGTCGACTCATTTCAAAAATGGGTAGGTTCATTTCATAAACACGTACTCATTGTAAGTTTTAATCTAAATCTATGTACAATATATAAAAAGAATCATAAATCATTTTAGACCCTATCTAAACACATATCCATAATAAAATTTAGATTAAAACCAATTATAAGCTCCTTTCATTGCTTCATCATCATGGGATATAATCACAGTGGCACCCCTATCGCCATAAGAGAACCCCATTGAATGAGAGGAGATGATCTTTAAACTATTCTTTTCTCTTATGATCGGATGGCCATGACAACCAATCCAATAGAATTACTTGCTCCTCGAAAAAATTACATATCATATATGTTAATTTTTAGATTATTAAAGCATATAAATCATATTTAATAACCTACAACTCTGATACCACTGATAGAAAACATGCAAGATTTCTAGCTCTACTTTCAAAACTTTTTAAAAATTTAATGCAATAAAATTAAAAAAAAATTAATCTAATTAATTTTCTAAGAGCTATTGATCATATAAAAAATCCTACATATCAAGGATCTAAATATGATATACATGCTTTTAAAATCTAAAAATTAAATCGATAGCAGTAAACAATTTTACTACTCTATATGTTCAGAACATGATACCTTGCATGGATTGATAAACACCATAATCTGATCGCTGTCGGGGAGGTCCTCCCATTGTAATGCAGCCACATAAGTCATTTGGCCTCCATGGATGGTCCACATGAGGTCTAGGTCCCAATTGGTTACTCTCGAGTGCTAGCTCGATGTCGGAATCTTCGATCATCCAAATCTGATTAGATCTGAGGTAGATTTTTCTACAAAAATTTTTATGATTCAATCAGATCTAAGAGTTCTTAAATATAATTATGGTGATCTAATATTAAAAATTAAAATAAAATTAAATTAGATTTAATTTTAAGTACATGATTGGATAATCTGATTATCCTACGATGATCCTATTGATTCCTAAGGTTCTGGAAGGAGCCATGCACGCACTTGGCTTCTACCATTATCCACTTGGATAGGATTTGAACATCTTCTCCTTGCAAATCTCTTCTTCAGAGATCAGATCTAAATCTGGTTTGTAGATCCTTCAAAACTATTTTTGAAGGCAGCCCATTCATCTCACGAATACTATCGTATAGATCTTAAATCTTATGCCAAAAGCCTTGGACCTTCTACTCAGATTTGTGCCTAACTTTTTAGGCATGTAGAAGAGAGGGAGAGAAAGGATAGAGGGGGTGTGGGATATGGTATGGGTGATAGCACTTGGGTGCAGAGATTATTTTGTGCGATCTTCTCTTTGGCGTGAGAAAGGGTTTTAATCCCAATGACACTTAGAGTCCAACTTTGACCAAATCACTTATTATTTGATCAAAGAGACTCTAGGGATTATTCTCCATGTCAAAACACCATATCCCATCTAGTTTTGTCACCAAAATTGATTCAAAAGGTTGGCGACATGAGTAGATAAGGAAGAGTCCATTGCGCCTAGGACTCTTCCCTTAAGAGTTTGATCCAAATCAAACTCTATCAAAACCTAGTCAAACCACCATCATAAATCATGAAATTTAGCACACCCATAGCATGTCTTGAGCCCTATCACATATCCAAAAATTAGATCAAAAGAATCTCTAAAACATTTTTTAAAAGCATCTAATTAGGTGACCCTTAATTCTCTCAATTGGGTCAACTTTTGACCCTAGTCCAATTGCACTAGGAATGGATTTAATTTCTATAATTTATCTAATCTAGCCTTATTCCAGTTAGATGAAAATAAACTTATTCAAGATATAAGAATGAGTTAAATCAAATTTGACTCGGTTGTGATGAATCAGAAAGATTACAAAAGGAGAAAGCCAGGCTCAATCGTATGCTAGCACGATTTTCTTGAACCTGATTGGATCTAATTCAAATCAATCAAATTGGGTTAGCTCAATTGATGACATCCAAACTCAAACCCTTATTTGTATAATCTAGTTAGGTTCAGTTTCGTATGGTAATGAGATATATCATGATCTCTATTATCGATATCATTGAAACATCTTTCGATGGATTAGAACTTTTCTGATTCATACAATTAGAATAATCGATCATCAAAATCATTCTAATTACTTCCAAAATCTACCAATGACACCTAGCAGTATATGATGGCAATCCATCAAAACTGAAAGTGAACCTCTCGGTGCAACTACTTATGTGATTGTGTTCTTCTATCTTAAGCCCAAATAAGATTAGGGTTAAGGTGAACTCATCAAACCCAACATCTATCATATGAATTAATCATTCAATTCGAGTTCAATGTGAAATCCTAATAAAAACTCTTTCTATCATCATCACTCTATCATGGCCATGGGCTTAAGAACTCAATCTCATGATTATCATAGGGCTACTCCTCATTTATCGAGGTAGATAGATCTCTTTTTGGTGCAATTCAATTTCTATAATGAACATGCTATTGCCAACATACACCTCAGAATTCCGAATTGCTAGGAGACTGAGTTATGGTGTAGTCAAATTATAACACCCTCAAGGTAAACTGTTGATACACCTTAGGTTAAAGAACCAGATACACCACTGCTGCATCGAGCTAGTCATTAATGAGAAGATAGACTTTTTTATGACTGCTCGAGGTGGTCACGCTCAGTGCCCTCATTCTCTAATGAGTATCTGTACTCTCACTCCAGTGTCTCCATACCATAGACCCAAGATACGTCTATCCTAAGATAGCGATCATACACCAACCTTCTGGATTGATCACCATCCTCGTGATGATCCTACAGTCGAGAGCAGTTTATAAGTTAATTATAAAAAATTATGTCTTATATTTTTAACTCTTGAGAATATGAATTATCATTATCATTAACTCAAAGAATGTATCATAGATACTTTAAATACACACTATGATAGAAAATATTTTTTTTATTAATTTATAGTCAAAATTATAAAATTGCTCTTAGAAGTCTATTATAAGTGTCAGCCAATCTGACTTCTAGAGCACACATCTAATAGGATGGTCCACATGAGGTCCAAGTCTCGATCAGTTACTCCCAAGTGTTAGCTTATTGTCGAAAGCTTTGATGGCTGATCTTGACCGAATGACTTCAATCTCCTTGCACAGGCTCTTTGGATGCTTTGAATCACCAGCAAAGGTTGGAGAGAGGTAGAGGAGGCTCTCCAAAAAATATCGTGGGCTCATGACACTCATATCTCGTAGAATGAATCTCTGAACCCTAGGCAGAAATCCTAGGGCTGCACTCTCACCCTGAACCCTATGCCTCTATATTTTTCCACTCTTAAGAATATTTTTTAAATTTTTTCATGCACCAGAAGGGGGCTCATGAATTGATGTTTCTTGCTATCTTAGAAGTTTGCATGCCCAGGGAATTCCCCTATTTAATCTATACCAAATCAAGTCAAAGCCGCATGGATGGATAAGGATTAGTTGGTTGTTTGTTTGAATTCAAATCCCATTTAAATTCAAACCACAATCAATTTTGATAGTAGAAAGGCTCCAATGTTGGTCATGTTCAATGTAGATGTATCCCTATATCTCACCTATATACCATACTAGTATCTCCATACTTTTTGGTTAGGACAACCAATCCATATGGCACACAACAACCTACACTCAATAAATATTGTCATCCTTAGTAACAATATATCATTTGGTCATGATCAGATTTAAGGACTAAATGATAAATTCTTCTTTGTCGATTCTAAATAGTTCTAAGAAGTTCACCACAATACAAGAGTTTATTAGAAGATGAAAAAATTTATGATAAAAATGCTAAAATAACATTTTTTCATTTATAATTTATATACAAGTACAAAAATAGCTCAACTATCAATAAGCTTATGATTGATTTTGGGATACTATTTTCAACAAAAATTTTTCTATCAGATCGAGAAGGTGAATATCTTTTTAATAATTTTTTGACATATCTAGGAGAGTGAGATTCTCTCTCAATGGATCCCTTCTGGAATACCACAGCATAATGGTGTGTCTGAAAGAACGAATTGAATTCTATTGGACATGGTTCAGTCCATGATGGGATTTGTGAGTCTACCAATTTTCTTTTGGGATTATGTACTTAAGACTGCTTGTTATATTTTGAATAAGTCTATTACAAAGACTCTATATGATGGATTAGGCATAGGTCGATGCTCTCTCACCTTAGGATTTAGGGATGTTCGGCTTATGTCAAATATTTGCAGGCAGAAAAGCTTGGACCTAGATTCAATAAATTCTTATTTATAGGGTATCCTAAGAAAACTAAGGGTTATTACTTCTACTTTGCTAAAGAGCAAAAGGTGTTCGTCAGCAATAGGACAGTCTTTTTGGAAAAGAAGTTTCTTAGAAAAAAAACTACTATCTTTAATATTAAACTTGATGAAGTTCGATAAGTAGAAGAACTGACACATTCTAGTGAACCTATAGAACTAGATTTGATAAGATCAAACCCAGAGCCCATTATAGAGGCACCCTTGGAGAGATTCGATAGAGTACCGCATCAGTCAGATAGATATTATATTTCTTGGTTTGAAATGGTGATCCTGTTGAACTCGATGAGAATGATGAGGATCCGATCATCTACATGGATGCCATGGTCCGACTGTGATAAGTGGCTGGAAGCCATGAAGTCTGAAATGGAGTCCATGAAAATTTATTAGGTGTAAGTGGATTTTCAAAGAAAAAAGAAACACAGATAGGAAGGTGGAGATCTATAAAGCCTATTTGGTTGTCAAGGGATATCGTTAGCATTATGGTATTGACTATGATGAGATATTTTTCTCGATGGTAATGCTCAAGTTCATTCAAATTATGCTTACGATAGCAGCACATCTGAACTATGAGATCTGACAGATAGATGTGAAGACAACCTTTTTAAATGAAGAGCTGGATGAAGAGATATATATATGATACAGTCTAAGGGATTCACATCCACAACCAGTCTAAAGTGTGCAAGTTTTAGAGATCCATCTATGGATTGAAGCAGGCATCTCAGAGTTGGAACATGTATTTTGATAAGGTAATCAAAATGTATGGCTTCGTTAAGAATGGAGAGGAACCCTGCATATATAAATGGGCTAATGATTCTATAGTAGTATTTCTTATTTTATATATGGATGATATTCTCTTAATTAGGAATGATATTTCTGCATTATAGAGAATAAAGGTTTGACTGTCGTCTGAAGTTTTCATGAAGAATTTGGGAGAAGCTTCCTACATCCTAGAAATGAAGATCTATAGAGATAGATCTAAAAAATTATTTGAGTTGTCCTAGTCCACGTATATCGATACCATGCTGAAATGATTCAACATGGTGAATTCTAAGAAAGGCTATCTTCCAATAGGCCATAGAATTACTCTCTTGAAGAGAGATTATTCGATAACTCCTCAAGAGAGAGAGAGAGCATATAAGTAGAATGTTATATGCTTTAATAGTAGATTCTATTATGTACGCCATGACGTGTACGAGATCGGATGTGATATACTCACTAGAGATAGTGAGTAGGTACCGATTTGATCTGAATGAGAATCACTGGAAGATTGTAAAGATAATCTTGAAGTTTTTAAGAAATACTAAGGACCATTGGCTCATTTATGAAGATGCCGACTTGAAACTTGTGGGATATATTGATTCTAGTTTTTAGCCAAATCATGATGACAGTAAGAGTGTGTCAGGTTATGTATTTATCTTGAATTATGGAGCGGTCTGTTGGAAGAGTTCCATGCAGCATACTATCGCTGATTCTATGTGTGAAACAGAGTATGTCATGGCATTTGATGCTGTGAAGGAAGCTGTGTGGCTGTAGAAGTTCATCGATGAGTTGGGAGTGGCATCCTCTTTAAATGGTCTGATTCTGCTTTACTGTGATAGCACTAGAGCCATAGCTCAAGCAAAGAAGCTGAAGGCACATCAACGCATGAAGCATATTCTGCCTCGTTACCATCTTGTACGAGAAATCATAGAATGAGGTGATGTCGACCTTCAGAAGATTGATAGAAAGGAGAACGTGGCCGACCCATTAACTAAAGCCCTTGAAATCAAAGAGTTCGATAATCATAAATGAAAGATGGATATTCGATACTATTCTGAATGGTTTTAGTCTAAGCGGGAGTTGTTGGATACTGTATCCTAAAGTCAATTATCTAGATTATAGATAGTTGAGCTGAATGTAAAATGCACTTGAATTATTAATGAATAAAATTATTATTATGATTTTTCATCACTCTTGTGTATCTTTTTTTAATGAACTCTTCTGTGATAAAGTCCTTAAGACTATTTAGATTTGATAAAGAAGGATTTATCATTTAGTCTTTAAACTTGTTTGCGATCGAATGATGCGTTGTTACCTAGGATGACAATGTTAATCAAGTATAGATCATTACGTGCCATATGGGTTGATTGTCCTCTTAACCAAGGAGTATGGAGATATTGGTATGGTATGCAGGTAAAGTGTAGGGGTATATTTCACTGAATGTAATCCAATTGTGGAGCTCTTTGCTGTCAAGAGTTGCTCACGAAGGATATGAGTATAAGTATCCATTTGACCTGAGATCACCATGATAACTTGCAAGCAACTTACTGTACTTTAGTATCGGACTATCTGAATTTGTAATTAAGTGATGGAAGGTTACTAGGTGCAGTCAAGTACTTGTTTAGTTAGCGTATAAGTCAAGAAGGGATTGATTCCTCCAAGTATTAGAGTAAGTGCTTCACTGTATTTTAATTTAGCAAAATCTCAGTCGAGGTAGTCCATATGATGAATATTAAAATTTGAAATACAATGTGAAAAATTTTTAGGGTTGGTAGTTAAACCCTAGGTCATTCTTTGAGCATTGAGGTCAAGAGGATGAATTATATAGTAACCATATGCCATAGATTTAAGGATGTTGCATTGCGACTATTTGACCTATCCGGACGTTTGGTAGCATTGCTAGATGATCACATCAATTAGTATGAAAATTAGTTCCTATGCTATCGACTTAGTATTTGAATCTATGGGGTTATACAAAATAGAAGTTCCTACCTAATCTGATGGCTGATCAAGTATCCCAATGATCTAGGACTCTATGGTCAAGAGTCCCACTGGACTGGGAAACTATGATCAGGAGTCCCACTGGACTGGGACTCTATCTTCTCGAGTTTTACTGGACTGCGACTCTGATATCATTAAAAAATTAATTAATAATTTAATTGCAGATTAGCTCAATTTGATGGAGTGATAAGAAATCGATCAAATCTGATTGAATTAGATTCGATTGGGTTTGACCCGATTAGGTTATGAGATGACCTAATCACTAAGAAAGATTCGATCCTGATTTATTTAGGATATAAAATCAATTAATTTTTAATTTGATTAAAATTTTATTAGGTTATATTAAGCCTAATCTAGTTAGGTTTATCATAGTCCAATTAGGTTTGGATAAATGGGTTTGGACATAACCAATTTGGACAAGTTTGAATTTTTGAAATTCAATCTTCCTACACCTTGACCACTTTGACCCGTGCCCTCCTCCATACAAATTTAGAATTTGCATGAGTTTTCCCATGTCTAGAAGAGAAGTTTGTGCCCTCTCATTTCTCCCTTTGACCTGGTCCAATTGTTGGATGAGGTTAGAACCATTCAAATTTAAATTCAAGTGGGAGGTTGAACAAGTTCAACCTCCCATCCTTATCCTAACCATCCCATGCTTTTCCCTTATTGTTTGTCACCCATTTTTGATTTATTTTGTGCATGGGCACAGAGAAGGAGAGTCCTACATATCAAATACTTGGTATTGACATTGAGAAAGGGTAAAATGGATCACTTGAATTTGAATTCAAGTGGTTTGTTGAATCTATTCAACCATATCCATCTTATCCATTCTCCATGTCCCATGTCAATTGTCCCACCTTTTGGATTCTTTAGAGTGAGGGCACGTAGATTAAAGGTTCTTTTGTTTATTTCTTAAGTGGTATTGGCATTGGATGCAGATAAGAAGTCCACTTGAATTTTGAATTCAAGTGGATTGGTTAAAACTTCCTTAACCTCTCTTCTTATCCACTCCACGCGCAAATCAAATTGAGGGTCACCCTTTTTTAAGATGAATTTTATTCTGGTGTGAGTGAGAGTCTAGGGGAGTTTCTGGAGAGAGAAACTTGAGAGGGGGCACAACTTCCTAGGTGTGAGAAATCCCAAATGTAGTTTGTCTGCGCTACACCTCCTACCTAAGTGTTCTAATGCAATTTCAAATGGTTTGAAATTACGTGTGAATTTATTTTATTTGTGAAAGAGTTTCATGAGATAAATTTAGTGTTTGGCATGGGGTCTCTTAGATAATTTTTTTGAGTGTCAAAAAAATCCTGAGAGCCTAGTTTCTAAGGTTTTGAGGGTGGGAAGCCATAAGGTTTTGACCTAGAGTTCGGGTGGAGAGATTAAGCACTATGAGTGCCTGATCATCATAAAATTTTTCACACTGCCTCATCATCCTCCTAATATAGTATTCTAACCTTTTGGAGCATCTAAGAGATCAAAATAAGGTGGACGATTAGATCGATCAAGATTGGCTGTCGAAGGCTCCGACGAGGAGCTAACACTTCGGTGAAGCTAGTTGGGATCAGGAGCTCCATGTGGACTATCTGTAGAGGTTGGATGACTATGCGGCTACATCATGATGTGAGGAGCTATTTTTAGCATTTTTAGATTATGGAGATTATCTATCCATCCTCAGGTATCGTGTTCTGAGCACGAGTCGGTCAGCAAATATGATTTGCTGATCGAGTGCATTTATTTTCTATACATATATGATATATCTAGATCCTAATGTAGGGTTTCATGATCTGATCATAGCATGCATAAATTAATATTAGATTTATTTTAGCCTTCCATTGCACATAAATTTGAAAAAAGTTTCAAAAAGCATGCCTAAAACCCTATACTGTTCCCTTCATCTAGGGCATGCACCCCTTGCTAATTCATGCCAAAAATTCAGATAGGCCGCCCAACTCTTGGTGCATGCTTTTGATTTGGTTTAATTCCTATCTAATAGGGATTCCTAGTCTTATGAGTATTTGGGTTTAATTGTATGCTAGCATGGGATTCCTAAATCCAATAGGATTTTTCATAAATCCTAATCCAATTAGGATTTCACAAGTCCAATTGTACAATCCTAGACCAATTCCTTATTGTGTGTGATCCTCTAGGTTCAATTATGTCTGCTAGCAAGATATATTATGATCTCTATCAACAATATCATTGAAACTCCTTTTAATGAATTGGAACACTTCCAATATAGCCAATTAAGAATTATTGATCATCAAAATAATTCTCATTATTCTCACAATCCATTAGTGACACCTAGCAGTATGTAGTGGTAACCTAGTAGAATTGAATAGAGAAACCTCTAGGTGCAGTTATCATATGATTTGATTTTTTTATTGTGAGCTCTGACAAGAGGAGGTTATGGATAACTCATCAAATCCCTCATCTATCACATGTAAGATTCACTTGACTTGAGTTCTTTTATGAAACTTTATAGAAACTCTTTTCTATCATTCATACTACCGTGGCCATAGTCTTTTAAACTTAGTCTCATGAATAACATAGAAATATTCTTTATCTACCAAGATCAATAGATCCCATCTAGATGTACATCCTACTTCTATAATAAAATTACTATAGCCAACATACACTGCAAGACTCTGAATGTCTAGAAAATCAAGTAATTGTATAATCAAACTACAGCAACCTCATTGCAAATAGTCGAGGCACCATAGATCAAAGAACTAGTCAATTACTATAGTATCGAATAAGTTATTGATGAATGGATAGACATCCAAGTGACTTCTCGTGATGGTCACTCTCGATATCCTTGTTCTCTAATAACTACCTTCACTCTCACTCCAGTGCCTTTATACTATAGACTCGAGACTCATCTATTCAAACAAAAGTGATCCATGCACCAATCTTACTGGATTAAATACCATCCCTATGATGATCCATCGATCGGAACTAATTTATAAATTAAACATCAATGACACATGCCTTAATTCTTAACTCTTAAGAATATATATCATCATCTTATTAATTCATTAGATGATTCATGGACACATTATACAACATGAATGAAAAATAATCAAAAATTATTTATTTTAATAATTTAATTATATAATTATTCTCTTAGAAAGTTAATATGTGTCAACCTAATTGGCTTCTAGGGCATGCATCTTACATTTTTCTTTGACATGGCCAGAAGACTCTCCTTCCCTCATGACTTTTGAATAATGGATGGTGATGAGAATGTTGGGAATTGTGTCTCAAAGCCACATATCAACCTATTAATGATTGAGCTTACTGATGTAAATTGCATATGAATTGCTTATGAATAAAATGTTTATTTTGGCTTTTTCATCATAAGTTGTGTAATCTTCTAATGAACTCCTGTGTTGTGATAAAGTTCTTAGGATTATTTAAAATTGATAAAGGAGGATTTATTATTGAGTTCTTAAATCTGTTCGCAACCAAACGATATGTGTTAGATATATGTGCCCTGGAAGCCAGAATTGGCTGACACTTGTAATACACTTCTAGGGGCAAAATTATAATTTTGACTAAAATCAATAAATGGGTTATTTTCTATCACATATGTGTATTTAGTGTCTGTGATACATCCTTTGAGTTAATGGTAATGATAATTCATATTTTCAAGAGTTGAAAATTTAAGACATGAATAATCATTATTAACTCATAAATTGCTCCGGACCATAGGATCATCATGAGGATGGTGATTGATTGGAAGGTTGGTGTATAATCGCTTCTCTTTAGTAGATGAGTCTTGAGTCTACGGTGTGGAGACATCGAAGCGAGAGTACAGGTATTCGTTATAGAACGAGGGCACTGAGCGTGACCACCTCGAGTAGTCATTAGGGAGTCTACCTTCTCGTCAATGACTGACTCGATGCTGCAGTAGTGTGTCTGGTTCTTTGACCTGAGATGCATCGGCAGTTCACCTTGAGGGTGTTATAGTTTGACTACACCATTACTCGGTCTCCTAGCCATATGGAACCCTGAGGTGTATGTTGGCTATGACATGTTCATTGTAGGAACTGGATTGCATCAAGATGGAATCTATCTACCTCGGTGGTAGAGGAGTAGCCCTATGATGATCATGAGAATCAAGTCCAAAAATCCATGGCCATGGTAGAGTGAAATAATAGAAAGAGTTTCTATTTAGATTTTCACATTGGACTCGAATCGAATGATTACATCATATGACAGAGACTAGGGTTTGACGAGTTCACCTTAACCCTAATCTGATCGGGGCTCAAGATAGAAGAACTGAATCACACAGGTAGCTGCACCAAGAGGTTCGCATTCAGCTCTGATGGGTTGCCACCATATACTGCTAGGTGTCACTGGTGGATTTTGGGAGCAATTAGAATGATTTAGATGATCGATCATTCTAGCTGTTCGAATCAGAAGAGTTCTGATCCATCGAAAGGAGTTTCGATGATGTCGATGATAGAGATCATGACATATCCCATTACCATACAGAACTGAACCTAACTGGGTCACACAAACAAGGGTTTGAATCTGGTGATCATCAATTGAACTGATCTAGTTCAATTGATCTGAATGAGATTCAATTAGGTTCAAGGAAATCGTGCTAGCACTCGATTGAACCTAACGTTCTTCTTTTGCTATCATAAATAAGTTGTCCTGTCTGAGCCAAAGGAGTTTGTGCTCAATCAGAGGCCTTCATATGGTCTGACTAGGAGGTTGTCCAAGTCAGAAAAGGTTGTCTTATTTGTAAGACACTACCTGCCATTTTTGGTCACCTGCCATTTCTTGTTCTTTGACTTTGGTCAAAAGTCTACCTTTGACAATTGACCATACATTTTGACTTTTGACCACATGTCATGCACCTATTGGAGAGCTGGTGGGGGCCTGTCCCCCTGCCAGAACCTGGCAAGGAGAAGGGCGCATGCCACCCTAGGCGTGTGCCCAAGTTGGAGGCGCCTAGGAGTCCTTGTTGGACAAGGACTCCATCTCCTTTTTGGATTCCAATTAGAGTTCTTCTAAGAACCAACTTTGACTGGTCTTAGGCGCCCTCTAAGGAGGAATCCGGGGGACTCTATTCCCACCAATCAGATTTAGATCTGATTTCACAAAGGGTTGTGATTGGTTGGGAAGAAGAGGAGTTGGATCACAGCTAGTCTATAAATAAGACCCTGTATCCAACTCAGATTGTATGAGATATGAGATATGATGAGATCATAGTTTCCCCATGCCCCAAGGCTGCCTCTCCCCTCCTTCTCCATGCCATAGTCTCTTCTCCCCTTGCTCTCTACGTCCAAAAGGAGTTTTGGACCTTGGTTGGTGCGATTCAGATCAAAGAAAGGCGATCAAAAATAAGAAGGCTGCGCTGCTGCAAAGGACGACTGCTCATCTTCAAAAGAGTTTTGAAGATCCTCCAGATCAGATCCAGATCTGATTTTTGGAGGTGTGATAGAGAAGAAGAGGATCTCCAGATCCAACCCGAGTGGATACCGATAGAGGCCAGGTGCTTGCATGGCTAAGATCCAGAACCTTCCGCTGCAAACAGGATCATCAATAGGGTAATAGGATTACCCAGATCAGGTAAATTAAATTTGATTTAATTTATCTTTTTAATTTTATTTTATTAAAATAATAAGAATCAGATCTAAAACATATCAAGATCTGATTGGGATCAAGAAAAAAATTTTTGAAATATATCTCTTGATCTGATCAGATCTGAACGAACCTGGACCGGGAAATCAGGATTTCCCTTCAACTGGTATCAGAGCCATGGTTCTAAATTATTTAGATCTGATTTTAAAATTTATTTTAATTAAAAAATAATTGATTTCAGATGTCACATGAGATGTGATCAGATCTGAAATCAAAAAAAATTAAAATTAAATAATTTGGATCTAAGATTAGAAGATATGCATGACTAGTTCTAGAATAGAATAGTTCTATAGAATATTCTTGCATATTTTTGATTTAATCTGATTAAATCATATTTTAGATCTTTTTATTTACTATTTTTTGATATTATAAGTGTTATAATAACATCTAAAAAACAGCAAATAAAAATTATTTAATTTTTGAATATCATATGAGATATGATTGATGCATGTCTAGACTAGTTGTAGAATAGTTCTACATAATTATCTAGATTAGAATTTATTTTGATTAGATCAATTTAAATCTAATTTTTTAGATTATTATGAGATAATTTAGATCTAAAAACATGCATGATTATGATACATGAGATGTATGCAAAATATGCCATGATTAGATCTACTTTATATATGAGATATATGATATAGATCTGATATTATTTTGTAGTATTGAATGTTCCTGATTAAGGCATTCCTCTTGGCCGTCCGGTCATAAGAACGAAGAAGGGTTTAAAGGCCCTCTCTTCCCATTCGATGGGGTGTTCTTATGATGTGTAGGGGTGCTGCGTGTTCGTCCTTAATCAGAAATCCAAAAAACTTACTTTCTGCAAAACCCTAGATCCTGAAATCCTAGGATTTATTGTGCATATTTTGTTTATGAACCCTAACTTAATTAAGAATTAAGTTTATGGAATATTAATTAGGTCTAAAATTGAGAATTTCAGATCTAAGACATATTCATAATACTGGGTTCGGGCTTGGGTAGCTCAATTAGGTCTAAGCGGTTGATCAAACCGAATCAAGAGTTGGTTAGATGGGATCAACAATGCTTAAATTGACCAGCCTAATAGGATTAAGTCTGGGTCAAGATCGAGTCACGATCAAGCAAGACCTAATTAGGCTCAGAGGTTAGAGTCTGGATTGTAGGCTAACCCAATTGGTTCTGACTCAATAATTTGGTGTCTAAGGTAAGTTTGGCATAGACGACCGACTGGTTTTTAATTGGAAGCTACTCGACCTGAATGCGTTCTTGTACGAGTTAATGGCATATTCCTTCCACCGATCTCACTTACCTGGCCATATCTATTGACACAGTTCTGATCTGAGGTGGTCAATAATCCGAGCTAACCCATGCCACTAGGTTAGTCATAATTGTTATGACTAAGCCAAGTCTAGTTTAATGAGACCTGAATCAATTCTCCCTAAGAAAAGATTAAGTCTGAGGTCTTCCACCATTGTAGATGTGCGGGCCCTTTCCCGAGGGTTGATTGTTCTCGACTGGATACAGTGGCTCAGTTGCACCGGGAAGATGCAACCATGTCTATTAGGCATTGGATGCTATGGGCTGGAGGATGAGTTGAGCTCAATATTCTGGATACGGTGAGAGACTCAATTAGGAACCCAGTCTATGCAAATGGTGGGTCTGACTTAACTAAGGAGTGGATCAATATTTCGGATACGGTGAGATTCATGAATTAGAGACCAAGTTTGGGTGCACCATGATTAGAGAATCATTGAACAAGAGTTGTTCACTCATTGGCTAACCCATCACCAATAACTGTTAGGTGAGGTGATGAGTCAAGTTGGTGAGACCGCACCACCCACTAGAAATCATTAATCGTGGAGATTTTCGCATCTCTACAGAGGGAGTGTAGGGATCCGAGAAAATAGTGGGAGCTAATTTGTTTAAAAATAAAATCCCTAAATAAATTGGTCAAGTCAAAATTACAGTATCTAACTAGAATCTTTGACTCTCTACAGGAATATGTCTGCGTCAAACCCATTGGCACGTATCCTGGACACACATAGACTGACTGGACCCAATTATAAAGATTGGCTCAGGAACTACAAAATTATTTTGGGTTCTAAGAAGTTAACCCATGTTTTGGACCAGGACCCTCCCACATTACCAGCCCGTCCATCTGTTGAACAGAGAGCGTCTCTGGAAAAATGGATTGACGAAGATAATAAGGCCAGATATTACATGTTGGGCTCGATGTCTGATGAGCTCCAGCGCCAACATGAGGATATCGGGACTGCTCGCCAAATGTTGGCTCACCTGCAGGAGATGTTTGGTGAACAGAGTCGCGCAGCCAAATATCAAGTCACGAAAATGACTTTTTAAGGCTAAGATGCGTGATGGGCAGTCAGTCCAAGATCACTGTCTGACAATGATCAAGGACATGGAAGAGCTTGAGAAGCTCGGTGTGAAGTTGGACTTGGACCTGCAGAACGATATTATTCTGCAATCCTTGACTGATGCATATGGGCAATTCATCATGAATTACCACATGCATAAACTTCAGAAATTCCTTGGCCGAGTTAATGAATATGCTGGTTACCGCTGAGCTTTCTATGAAAGGTTCTAAAGGCTCAGTTCTTGCTATGGAACGGACTTCTTCCAAAAGAAAGTCTTATGGAAAGAAAAAGAAGTCTGTGAAAAAGCAAAAGGTGGAAGGATCAAAGAAGAAGAAGGCAGAATTGAAGAAAAAGGCCGATGGCAAAGGAAAGTGTTTCCATTGCAACAGCGACGGCCATTGGAAGCGGAACTGCCCTACTTACCTGGCCACCCTGAAGAACAAGAAGGAAGGTCCTTCTGGAGGTATGCTCGTTATTGAGTCTAACCTTACGGTTTCTTCTGCATCCAGTTGGGTGCTTGACTCTGGTTCTAGTGCTCATCTGTGCACTTCTATGCAGGGTCTTGAGGATAGCAGGAGGCTGAGGGATGGAGACATGATCCTACGCATCGGTAATGGAGCAAGAGTTGCTGCAGTAGCCGTGGGAACATACCCTCTTCGATTACCATCTGGTTTAGACTTAGTTTTAAAAGACTGTTATTTTGTGCCTGCAGCTAGCAGGAATTTGATTTCTGTTTCATGCTTAGCACAAGAAGGTTATGTGATCACCTTCTTTAAGGACCATTGTAACATTCTTTATGAAAGAAATAAAATTGCAAATGGTTTCCTTATTAATGGTCTTTATCAGCTACATATTGATGTACCTGTTCTAACTATCGAGCAAAACGTGAATGCCAAATGACCTAGGGATAGTCCAAATGACAGATATCTATGGCACCTTAAGATTAGGTCATATAGCAGAAGATAGGATCAACAAATTGGAGAAAAATGGGCTATTGAGTCCATTGACTTCCGAGTCATATCCAACTTGTGAATCCTTGTCTTCAAGGCAAAATGACTAAACTCCCTTTTGTTGGACATGGGGAGAGGGCCACAGATCTCCTTGCCCTAGTACATACTGATGTGTGCGGCCCATTTGATGTGCCGGCTAGAGGCAATTTTGTCTACTTCATTACCTTTACCGATGATCTGTCTAGGTATGGGTATGTGTATCTTATGAGACACAAGTCTGAAGCCTTTTGAAAAGTTCAAAGAATTCAGACATGAAGTAGAAAAACAAACTAGGAAAACCCATTAAGGTTCTTCGATCAGATCGAGGAGGTGAATACCTTAGCCAGGGAATTCCTAGACTATCTCAAGGATAAATGGCATAGTCTCTCAATGGACTCCACCAGGAACACCTCAACTCAATGGGGTTTCAGAATGGAGAAATCGGACTCTATTAGATATGGTTCGATCCATGATGAGCTTCACAGACCTCCCTGATTTTCTTTGGGGACACTCATTGTTAACTTCAATCTATCTACTGAATAGGGTTCCCTCTAAAACCGTTCCTACCACACCGTATGAGATATGGCACGGTAAGAAACCAAGTCTGAGTCATCTCAGAATTTGGGGTTGTCCGGCTCATGTCAAAAGACAACAAGCGGACAAGTTAGAGTTTAGGTCCTTCAGAGCTCGATTCATAGGATATCCTAAAGAGTCATTAGGATACTATTTCTACATTCCAGAAGACCACAATGTGATTGTGAGTCGACATGCCATATTTCTTGAAAAATAGTTTATTCAAGATAGCGGCATTGGAAAGCAGATCAAGCTTGATGAGAAAGTCTCACAAGCAGAACGAGCTAAGGACCAAGTGGAACCAAATCAGGTTGAGCCAATAAGAACACTACCTCCTCCACCTCATAGATCGGAAAGAGTTTCTTGTCCCCCTGAAAGATACTTAGGTATTATTTCAGAGGATGTAGAGAAAATGTTCCTCGTAGGTAATGGTGCTCATGGTGATGATCCCAAAACCTACAATGAGGCGATATCAGATATCGACTCCGAGAAATGGCTAGAGGCAATGCAGTCAGAAATTGACTCGATGCACTCAAACCAAGTCTGGACCTTGGTAGATCCACCAGAAGGTATAGTACCTATTGGGTGTAAATGGATCTTCAAGAGAAAGATTGGTGCAGATGGGAATGTGGAGACATTCAAGGCTAGATTGGTGGCAAAAGGTTATAGTCAACGCGAAGGCATTGACTATCAGGATACCTTTTCCCCAGTAGCTATGCTAAAATCCATCCGCACATTGCTTGCTGTTGCAGCCTATTTCGATTATGAAATATGGCAAATGGACGTGAAAATGGCATTCCTAAATGGATATCTTGAGGAAGATATCTATATGGAACAGCCGCTAGGTTTCACATCCAGTGATACTGATCACAAGGTTTGCAAGCTGCAAAGGTCCATATATGGACTTAAGCAAGCATCTCGGAGCTGGAACACTCATTTCAATGATGTGATCAAAAAGTTTGGTTTCATCAAAAATGAAGAGGAACCATGTGTTTTCAAAAGGTCAGTGGGAGCGCTGTTGTCTTCCTCGTATTGTACGTGGATGACATCCTCCTTATTGGGAATGATATTCCCATGTTGACATCAGTCAAGATGTGGTTGTCCAAGGAATTCTCCATGAAAGACCTAGGTGAAGCATCCTTTATTCTAGGAATTAAGGTCTATAGAGATAGACCGAATAGGATGCTAGGACTTTCACAGAAGATGTACATAGAGAAAGTACTAAAGAGGTTTAGTATGGAAAACTCTAAGAGGGGATTAATACCCTTCAGACATGGTATTCATCTTTCCAAGAAGATGTGCCCCAGCACACCTGAGGAAATAGAACGCATGAGCAAGATCCCTTATGCTTCTGCAATAGGGAGCCTCATGTATGCCATGCTATGTACACGACCTGATATAGCCCATGCTGTGAGTGTCACAAGCAGATATCAGTCAAATCCAGGTGAAGAACACTGGACTTCTATGAAATGTATCCTTAAGTACTTGAGAAGAACTAAGGATATGATGCTGGTCTTTGGTAACGGAGAACTCCTGGTCCAGGGATACATAGACTCGGACTTCATGTCCGATATAGATGATCGAAAGTCGACATCTGGGAGTCTGTTTGTGTGCAATGGTGGAGCTATCAGCTGGAAGAGTTCCAAGCAAACGGTGATAGCAGATTCCACCATGGAAGCAGAATATATCGCTGCATCAGAAGCTGCGAAGGAAGCATTCTGGTACAAGAAGTTTGCTGCAGAAATTGGAGTAATGCCATCAGATGCCATTCCTCTATACTGTGACAACAATGGCGCCATAGCCCTTGCTAAGGAGCCAAGGTCTCACCAGAAATCCAAGCATATTGAGCGGCGATACCACCTCATCCGTGATTACCTCGAGAAGGGTTATGTCGAGGTCAAGAGAGTCGACTCCGCAGATAATGTGGCAGACCCACTTATAAAGCCGTTGGGCCAGCAGAAGATCGAAGCCCACCTTGAGAAGATGGGACTTAGACTTGTAGCCAATTGGCTTTAGGACAAGTGGGAGATTGTTAGATATATGTGCCCTAGAAGCCAGAATTGGCTGACACTTGTAATACACTTCTAGGGGCAAAATTATAATTTTGACTAAAATCAATAAATGGGTTATTTTCTATCACATATGTGTATTTAGTGTCTGTGATACATCCTTTGAGTTAATGGTAATGATAATTCATATTTTAAAGAGTTGAAAATTTAAGACATGAATAATCATTATTAACTCATAAATTGCTCCTGACCATAGGATCATCACGAGGATGGTGATTGATCCGTAAGGTTGGTGTACAATCGCTTCTCTTTAGTAGATGAGTCTTGAGTCTACGGTGTGGAGACACTGGAGTGAGAGTACAGGTACTCATTAGAGAACGAGGGCACTGAGCGTGACCACCTCGAGTAGTCATTAGGGAGTCTACCTTCTCATCAATGACTGACTCGATGCTGCAGTAGTGTGTCTGGTTCTTTGACCTGAGATGCATCGGCAGTTCACCTTGAGGGTGTTATAGTTTGACTACACCATTACTCGATCTCCTAGCCATATGGAACCCTGAGGTGTATGTTGGCTATGACATGTTCATTGTAGGAACTGGATTGCATCAAGATGGAATCTATCTACCTCGGTGGTAGAGGAGTAGCCCTATGATGATCATGAGAATCAAGTCCAGAAATCCATGGCCATGGTAGAGTAAAATAATAGAAAGAGTTTCTATTTAGATTTTCACATTGGACTCGAATCGAATGATTACATCATATGACAGAAACTAGGGTTTGACGAGTTCACCTTAACCCTAATCTGATCGGGGCTCAAGATAGAAGAACTGAATCACATAGGTAGCTGCACCAAGAGGTTGGCATTCAGCTCTGATGGGTTGCCACCATATACTGCTAGGTGTCACTGGTTGATTTTGGGAGCAATTAGAATGATTTAGATGATCGATCATTCTAGCTGTTTGAATCAGAAGAGTTCTGATCCATCGAAAGGAGTTTTGATGATGTCGATGATAGAGATCATGACATATCCCATTACCATACAGAACTGAACCTAACTGGGTCACACAAATAAGGGTTTGAATCTGGTGATCATCAATTGAACTGATCTAGTTCAATTGATTTGAATGAGATTCAATTAGGTTCAAGAAAATCGTGCTAGCACTCGATTGAACCTAACGTTCTTCTTTTGCTATCATAAATAAGTTGTCCTGTCTGAGCCAAAGGAGTTTGTGCTCAAACAGAGGCCTTCATATGGTCTGACAGGAGGTTGTCCAAGTCAGAAAAGGTTGTCTTATTTGTAAGACACTACCTGCCATTTTTGGTCACCTGCCATTTCTTGTTCTTTGACTTTGGTCAAAAGTCTACCTTTGACTGGTCAAACGTTGACCATTGATACTTTAATTTTTGACCACATGTCATGCACCTATTGGAGGGCTGGTGGGGGCCTGTCCCCCTGCCAGAACCTGGCAAGGAGAAGGGCGCATGCCACCCTAGGCGTATGCCCAAGTTGGAGGCGCCTAGGAGTCCTTGTTGGACAAGGACTCCATCTCCTTTTTGGATTCCAATTAGAGTTCTTCTAAGAACCAACTTTGACTGATCTTAGGCACCCTCTAAGGAGGAATCTGGGGGACCCTATTCCCACTAATCAGATTTAGATCTGATTTCATAAAGGGTTGTGATTGGTTGGGAAGAAGAGGAGTTGGATCACAGCTAGTCTATAAATAAGATCCTGTATCCAACTCAGATTGTATGAGATATGAGATATGATGAGATCATAGTTTCTCCATGCCCCAAGGCTGCCTCTCCCCTCCTTCTCCATGCCATAGTCTCTTCTCCCCTTGCTCTCCACGTCCAAAAGGAGTTTTGGACCTTGGTTGGTGCGATTCAGATCAAAGAAAGGTGATCAAAAATAAGAAGGCTGCACTGCTGCAAAGGACGACTGCTCATCTTCAAAAGAGTTTTGAAGATCCTCCAGATCAGATCTAGATCTGATTTTTGAAGGTGTGCTAGAGAAGAAGAGGATCTCCAGATCCAACCCGAGTGGATACCAGTAGAGGCCAGGTGCTTGCGTGGCTAAGATCCAGAACCTTCTGCTGCAAACAGGATCATCAACAGGGTAATAGGATTACCCAGATCAGATAAATTAAATTTGATTTAATTTATCTTTTAATTTTATTTTATTAAAATAATAAGAATCAGATCTGAAACATATCAAGATCTGATTGGGATCAAGAGAAAAATTTTTGAAATATATCTCTTGATCTGATCAGATCTGAACGAACCTGGACTGGGAAATCAGGGTTTCCCTTCAATATGCTATTATAAGGATGATAGTTATATCAAGTATAGGTCATTGTGTGCCATATGGATTGGTTGTCCTCTTAATCAAAGAGTATATAGATACTGATATGGTATACAAGTAAGATGAGGGATACATTTGCATTGAACATGACCAACTCCAGAGCATTCTGCTGTTAAGATTTGCTCCAAAGGGATATAAATATAAGTGTCCCTTCGGCCTAAGATTACCATGATGACTTGTAACTCACTGTACTTTGATGCCAGACTACCTAAATTCTAATTTAGTGATGAAAGATTTTTGGGCACAGTCAAGTACTTGTAAAATTGGTATGTGAGTCAAGATGGGATTAACCACTCCTGATTTTAGGAGATATATTGCATTGTATTTCAATTTAATAAAGCCTTGTTCAGGATAGTCCTTGTGAGGAGTCACAGGACTGATTGCGTTGAGATATATTATGGATGTACTTTTTTAGAGTTGATAGTTTAACTCTGAGTCATCCTAAACATAGAGATCAAAAGGATGAATTATACAATAACCATATTCAAATAGATTTTGAATGTTGTGTTGCAACTATTCGACCTATCTGAATATCGGATACTATTGCTAAATGATCAAATCAATTGGTACAAGAATTTATTCCTATGATATCAGCTTAAGTTTGAACCTATGGTGTCACACACATTAGAGGTTCCTATCTGATCTAATGATTGATCAAGAATCTTATTAGACTGAAACTCTATGATCAAGAGTTTCACTGGTCTGGAATCCTATGATCATGAGTTTCATTCGATTAGGACTTTATGATCAAGAGTCCCACTAGTTTGAGACTCTATGATCAAGAATTCCACTAGACTGAAACTTCATTACCTAGAGACCCACTAGATTGAGACTCTATATTTATGAACTAATTAATTAACAATTTTATTATTGATTATTTTAATTTGATTGAGCGATGAGTTTTGGGTCAAGTTTGATTGAATTGGATTCAATTGGGTTTGATCCGATTAGGTTATAAGATGACCTAATCGCTAAGGAAGATTGATCCCTAATTTAATCATGACTTAGACTCAATTAATTTTTGATTTAATTAAAATTTAATTAAGATAGTTTAAGCTTAATTTAATTAAATTTATTCTGATCTAATTGGGTCTAGCCAAATGGGTTTGGTTGGAGACTTAATTGGATAAAGATTTAAGTCCAATAGAATTGGACTTCCCTCCCTGGCATTTGACCCTTTGACCACCGCCCTCTATCTCCATGAGAATTTAGATTCTTGTGAAGAGTACGTATGCCCAGAAGTTCTCACACCCTTTTCCTCACTCCCTAAGTGGATAAGGAAGAGTTGGTTGGTATTTGAATTTAAATAGGATTTAAATTTGGATGAGAAACCAACTCATCGTTATCTCTATCTATCCACACAGTTTCTACACTTTGTTGCATATTTTAAAAGAAAAATGAAGAGGGGGTGTGTGCTATATCTGAGAGGAGTCCTTCTTTGCATGGAACTCTACTTTTTTCATGTGAAACCAGAGATTTTTTCCAAGAGAAAAATCTAGAGAGAGGCGCTAAGGTTCTTCAGCATGTGTGCTGCCCTAGGGTTTCAACCTAGTGTTTGAAAAGTAAGATTGAGAGCTGTGAGTATCACAACTTCACCAAATTTCTTAGAGATCATCCTCATCCTCCCTAGTATCCTTCATGATCTTCTAGAGCATCTTGGTGATTGAAGGAGGGACATCGATCGAGATTGATCAACATCAACCATCAAAGACTTCGGTGGGGAGCTAGCACTCCAGAGGAGCTGATCGGGATCTGAAGCCTCATGTGAATGATCTGTAGAGGTCAGATACTCTATGCAGCTACATAATGATATGAGGAGGCCCCATCCATGAATTTTGATTGTGGAGATCATCTCCTCGCACTTAGGTATCATGTTCTAAATACGAGTAGAATAGTGAATGTGATTTGCTACTAACTGCTTTTCAAATTTTTCTACATGCTTATATTTCATACCATGATCCTAGGATAGGGTATTTTTATGATAAGATCACTAGCATGTTAGATTAATTAGATTAATCTTTAGTCTTCCACTATAATTTTTTCAAAAAAGTTTCAAAATGCATGCTAGAAATCATACAATTTTTTCATCATTGGTATCAGAGCACTAGGTCATATGATATGATATATATGTTAATTAGAAATCTGATTTCTAATATACATGATATGTTTTAGTTTGAGTAGCAAGTAATTAAATTGGATTGGTTGCCATGGCCATCCAGTTATAGGAAAAAAGTAGGGTTTTAAGGCCCTTTTCTCCCATTCGATGGGGTTCTCTTATGGCATGTAGGGGTGCTGCTATGATTATATCTCATAAAAGTGAAAAGCAAAAGATTTTTTTTTAAAATTATTTTAAACTAAAAATAATAATCATGAATATATTTAGATTAGATCTAAAATTGATTTATGATTTATGATTTATTTTATGTATTTTACATAATTTTTGATTCAAACATGCAACTGATTCCTGTTTATGAAATGAGCTGATCCATTTTTAAAATGAATCGACCCATTTAGCGGACAAAATCATTTATAAAAATATTTTATAAAATTTTAAAATTATTTTAAATACCAAACCCCAACCCATCAACCTTATACTTAATTAAGAATTAAGGGTTGTTCATTAGAATCTAGAATTATAAATTAAAGATCCTAAGACAAATGCATAACACATAGGTTAATGGGTTAGAATGAATCAGGTCTGTTAATTAGGTTAGAAGTTAAGAATGGACTTAACTAGAGTACTTGTTCAAATCTAGCCAAATGTTTATTTAGATTAGGTTAAGGACACTAGATCAATTGCAATAATTATGGTTGGTCAAGTCCATGTCTTTAATAGAACTAAATGGACTTGATTTTGGCTCAGTGGTCGATCCGGATTACTAGGTGGACCAAAATTGAAACTAATTAACAAGTTGGTGTCTAAGGTAAGTCTGGTAGTCTTGACCAATAGTTTTTAATTAGGAGCTACTCACATAGGTTTGGTCTTTGGTGAGTTAATAGTATATCTCTTCCACTGATCTCACTTACCTAGCCAACATGGTAAATTAGATTTTGATGAGATCACTTGGTAATTCGAGCTGACCCATGTCAATTAGATAAATCAGTGTGACTGATTTGGTGCCCCTAGACTAGCTTATCTCTAGTCTTCTTTGATCTGATTTGATGAAGTCAGTGGGATGATCATGATTATCTAATCAATCTTCTCTTTTCTTAAAATAAGTTAACCAAAACCTCTAAATTATTAAATCCTTAAAAATAAAATAGTTATGATTGTAACTAGATCATAGCCTCCCATTAAGTTGAGTGATAATGGATCCATTAGTTTGATAATCATTGGAGGCCCAAAGATCTGGTGCTTATCGACTATTAGAATTATCATTCATAATATAATAACTCGATCGTACCTTACTGATGGATGGTCAGGTTGGCAGACCAAAGTCGAGCCTAATTATTCATTGGTTAGATGCACCAAGTCTGATCATGTTAATGGTTAAACCTAACCAGACCTTTTTAGTTAAGGTCAAAGCCTACTGAATTGGCTTCTAGGGCAAAATTAATTGCAAAAGGTTGTTTAAAAAAATAATTGATTTAGAACCTATCCATAGATATACATGGGTTGACCGACCGAAGTCGAGCTTATGTGTAGTCTATGTGGATTCTAGTATCCACTAAGAAATTATGGTAATTCTTTGAATTGGCAGTAGAGGTTATCAATTTATATAAAATAGTAAGAGAATCTTTAGACTAAAGTCCAAGTCTTTAGGCTGAATAATTCATATGTGGATTCTAGATTTTTGGTTTTTGTTTTTTGTGTAGTTATGGCCACTACCCTGTCACCCCAATCACCATTAGATAATGATAAATTAATGGAACCTAACTTCGATAGGTAGTATCAAATGTTAAAGATTATCCTAGAGCATAAGCAAATTTTGTATATCTTGATAGATCCAACACCTGAAGAGCCAACTCTAAATGCACGTGGGATGGTTCAAGATGCTTACCATAAGTAGCTCAATGACTGAACCATGGTTCGTTGCATTATGCTGGTGGTTATGAGCAATGAGTTCAATCGCAGATTTGAGAATGCTCAGCCAGAGGACATACTTCAAATATTAAACAAGTCTTTTGGCACTCTCGATGTTGTTGAGAGACACAAGACTAGTGCTATCTTCAATGCTTGGATAAGGGATGGAGCATCAGTCACTGATCATGTATTATACATGATTGAATTGATTGAATGCCTGAGCAAGCTTGACTTTTTTTTGCATGAGCAGCTTAGGAAAGATACTATATTGAATTCCTTGATGAAGTTCTATCTCTTATTCCTTACTCATTATAGAATGATGAAGCCTGTAGTCAACTACCATGGTTTACTGGGGTTGCTATAGAACTTTGAGAAGGATCACCAACTACACAAGAAGATGGTGAATGTAGTAGGAGTGTCTTGTTCTGATCATTGATCCTTTAAGAAAGAAAAAAAGAATAAGAAGAAGAAAAATAAGAAGGTATAGCAGCATAATGAGACATCAGTACATGTCAGACCAAGAAACCTAAGCTCAACTAGAGCCAAGTGGAGTACTTCTACTGTAAGAAGCAAAGACACTGGAAGAGGAACTATCCTCCAAACATTACCTCCCTAAACCCAAATAGGCCGAGAAAGAAGCAATATGTTGCTAGGCAAGGTAATTATATGATAACTTCTTGCAATTTCTCTATATGTGTTGACCTTGGATTGATTTTAATGATAACAAAAGTATTTGAGTGTGAATCATTAAGTTAATAATGTTGTTTATGAAGTTGTGTAGTTATAAAATTCAAATGCTCGCAAATTTTAAATATTTCCCAACATCTAAGTAAAAGAATCACCACTCAAGATTTGAGAGAAAAAATTCAAGATTGAACATATTATTCAAGAGGCTTTAATGAAGATAAAATCAAGTCAAGAAGATAAGTCTAGCTTATAAATCAAATTAGAGAAGAAAAGCTGACAAACAATTCTTAGCACGCTTGGCATGCATACTGAGCCGATCTAGTCCAAAACTAAGCCGACCTAGTCTCAATGGAAGTAGAACATAGAAAGCATGGAAAGAAGAATTTTTAAGACCCAAGGACTGTGCTGATCTAGTTTTCAACTGAGCTGACCTAATGATAACTTAGCTGACCTAGTCAAAAAGATAGCTGACCTAGTCTCAGATAGCAAAAGATAGAAATAGACTTTTTTGATCCACTGATACTGAGCTATCTAAGCTGAAAACTAAGCCGACCTAGTGAAGACTGACCCGACCCAGTCACAAGCTGAGCCGACCTAGTGTCTGTAATAGCTAGTTTCTGGTTTCGCAGCTTTTTCATCCCACACACCACCAAATGATTGTTTTCGGATCTCCAATGGCTAGATCATTTTTTAAAGTTTTTCTAGAAGACTTTTAGTGGTGAAAAATCTCAAGGATATATAAGAAAATATTTTTGGATGTAATGACATCTTTTTGAGCATACAAGAGCTTTCAAGCAACCATTTTTAGAACTTTTAAGTGTGTGAGCTAAATAGTGAAAGGAAGAAGTGATTTTTAGACATACTTCTATCCTTCCATCATCTTCAATCTAAGAGAAGTCAGCCTATTGACATTGAAGATCATCTTCTACTTTCTTCAAGCATTCAAAAAGAAGAAATCAAGGCTATAAGCAAAGCAACCCAGAATTTTTTCTCTTAAGCTTTAAAGAGTTTGTCTTAGTTTATGCTAATTGTATTTTTTATTTTTGTTTCAAGTTTCTTAGGATGAGAAACTTGGATTAGTCCAAGCCTAGAGTTGGATGTTGTATGGTTTGATTGATGAGCTAAAGTTAAAATCAATCAAGATTGATTGTTAGACCGAGAAAATAATCATTATATGGTTATGGTTGGTGAGCTAAGGATAAAATCAATTAAGTTGGATTGTGAGCTCAAGTAAAACAACTAGACTATAATCAAGTTATGTGATTATAGTTGAATTTCTAAGTGGTTTACTTAGAGAGTGAACATAGGTGCTAAGTTTGGCACCGAACCACTATAAAATTATTATGTTTGTGATTATGTATTCTTTACTTTAAAATTTTTATCCACTGTACATCACATAGTTTGTTTCACTAAGCACTTAAATAGCATAATTTGCACAAATCTGAAGTTAAAATTTTTAAAATACCTAATTCATCTCTCCTCTTAGGTAGCCATCCTTGGACAACAAGTGGTATCAGAGTTGGTGCTATAATATTAGTTGTTGACCTATCTATTAAAAAGCTAAAGATACAATGGCAACCCTAATTGGGACTCCATTGGTTGAAGGGCAATCAACCAATAGACCCCTGCTATTCAATGAAACTAACTATATGTATTGGAAGGCAAGAATGAGAATATTCATCCAAGCACAAGATTATAATATGTGAAATGTTATAATGTTAGGCCCTCACACACCTACAATTATAGTTGATGGAGTGTCCATCCTAAAATTTGAAAAGAATTAGGATGAACATGATAAAAAGAAAGCTCAACTTAACACCAAAGTAATGAATGTACTATATTATGCTTTTGATGCTAATAAATTCAATAGGATATCAGCATGTTTATCCACTAAAGAGATTTGGGATAAACTTGAAGTCAACCATAAGGGTACTAGTCAAGTCAAAAAAATAAAAATAAACATGTTGGTACATAAATATGAGCTATTTAAAATAGAATCACACGAAACTATCATTGAAATGTTCATAAGATTCACTGATATTTTAAATAGTTTAAAAAGTCTTGGAAGAGATTATACTAACAGTGATATTGTGCGCAAAATTCTTAGATCTTTGCTAAAGAATTGAGAGCCAAAGGTGACTATTATTCAAGAGGCGAAGGATCTAAATAGTCTTGCATTAGAAGAGCTGATTGGTTCACTCATGACCCATGAGCTGAACATGAATTAAGAAAAATAAGAAAAAGTAAAGAAAAAGAAGAGCATTGCATTCAAAGTTTCTACTATATATAAAGAGGAAAGTAACTCCGAAGAAGACATGGAGGATGATGAAGAAATGGTACTAATCACTAGAAGGTTCAAGAAATTCTTGAAAAGAAAGAAAAGTTTGAATCAAAGAAAAGAAGCTACAGTAAGGGAGAAGGTAGCAAAGAAAAGAAAAAAAAAAGGAGAAAGATCAAATTATTTGCTATGAATGTAAAAAGTCCAAACATTTTCGAATGGACTGTCCGTTGTTGAAGAAGAGCTCAAAGAAACTAAACAAAAAAGCATACTAGGCCACATGGAGCAATAATGAGGATTCTTCTTCAAGTGAAGAAGAATGTCAAAGAGAAGAAAAATAAATCTTTGTCTTATGGCACTGAAGGATGAGGTAAACAACGATGACTCAATTTTTAAATTTATATTTGAGGAATTGTATGAAGCTTTTAATGATTTACTTTATGATTTTAAGAAGCTATCTCATAAGAATAAAGAACTAAAAAGGGAGAATCAATCCCTAAAAATAGATAAAGCTTAAATAGAAGAAAATATGAAGGAATATAAAGTAATCTAGATGAATCAAATAAAAAGATCGTATCTTTTCAAGATGAAATAACTAGATTAAGATCTATAGTAGATAGATACATGCTAAGATCTAATAATCTACAAATGATAATCGAAAACCAAAAAATGATCTTTGATAAAGCCGGTATAGAATACAACACATGAAGGAAGCAAAAATTCTTAAAGAATGTATATGCAAAATTCCAAAATCATGAAAGAAGTATTATATGTTATAAATGTAATAAGATTGGACATAAATTTGTTGAATGCAAAACCTTTAATTTAATCAAATCAAAAGTAAAACAAGTTTGGATTTCAAAAGAAATCATTTGTGCTAACCTCAAAGGATCCAATTTAGCTTGGATACCTAAGTTTACTTGATCACTTGTGTAGGTATGCTTGCATCCATGAGAGCTAAAAGAAGATGGTACCTTGATAGCAGATGCTTAAGGCACATGATGGAAGATAAATCATAACTTATCTCTCTTGAAGCTAAAGATGGAGGTGTTATGATATTTAGAGACCACGGTAAAAAAAAAATCATTAGTCTCAATAATATCTTGATAACATCCTCCACTAGCATAGAAAATATTTTATAT
Source organism: Cocos nucifera (assembly GCA_006176705.1). Classification (NCBI taxonomy): domain Eukaryota; kingdom Viridiplantae; phylum Streptophyta; class Magnoliopsida; order Arecales; family Arecaceae; genus Cocos; species Cocos nucifera. Next base: position 137,824 of record QRFJ01001219.1, read on the forward strand.
GTTAAAGGTTTGATGCATAACTTGCTTAGTATAAGTCAACTTTATGATAAAGATTTTAATATTTTATTCAAATTATCTCATTGCATTGTAACTAGTTCTTTAGATGATAGTATCAAATTCATAGGAAAAAGATATGAAAATGTTTATAACGTTGATCTTGATGAACTTAAAAATGAAAACATTTAGTATCTTGTTGTAATGAATATTAAACTAAATGAATCAAGTTGGATTTGATATAATAGATTAGGTCATGCAAGTATGGACTCATTAGCAACATTAATTGAACTTAATTTAATAAAGGGCTTATCCAAAATAAACTTTGAAAAGAATAAAGTTTGCAAAGCATGCCAACTTGGTTAACAAACGAAATCGTCTTTCAAAACCAAAAAATGTTGTTTCAACTAGGCCTCTAGAATTACTTCATATGAATTTATTTATTTCAACTACTAGTCTTGGAGAAAAAAGATATGGCTTTATTATAATCGATGATTTTTCAAGATATACTTGGGTTTTATTTTTATCTCATAAAGAAAATTTTTTTGATATGTTTGTTAATCTATTTAACAAAATAATAAAAGAAAAAGAATGTAATATTTTGTATATAAAAAGTGATCATGGCATGAAATTTGAAAATCAAAAGTTTGAAAGTTTTTGTTCTAAAAATGGAATCACTTATAATTTTTTAGCACCTAGGACACCCCAACAAAATGGGATAGTAGAAAGAAAGAATAGAACATTAATTAAAATAGCATAGACATGCTTTGTGAAAGCAACCTATCAAAATATTTTTGGATGGAAGCTATTAACACTGCATGCTATGTGCTAAATGGAGTATTAATTAGACTAATTCTAAAGAAAACTCCATATGAACTCTTTAAAGAAAAGAAATCCAGTATTTCATATTTTAAAATTTTTGGATGTAGATATTTTATTTTAATAAATGGTAAAGATAAAGTAAAAAAGTTTGATGCAAAATCTGATGAAAAATTTTTTTCAGGATATTCATCACATAGTAGAGCATATAGAGTATTTAATAAAAAATATTAATTATGGAAGAATTCATGCATGTTATTTTTGATAAAACTAACTCTCTTAAAATAAGAGAAGAAGAGATTAATGTGATGTAAAAATTTTTGAAAAAAAATTGAAAGATATATCATATAAAGATACTCCCTCTGAAGAAAAAGAAAACAAAGAGCAAGAGGTTGAAGAAGAGTTGCCACAATCTCAAGATGAACAAGGTACATCCAACTTACCAAAGAAATGGAGGTATGATCATAATCATCCTAAGAAATTAATAATAGGTTATCCATCTCATGAAGTTAGAACTAGAGCATCACTTAAGGAAGCTATAAATCACTTTGCCTTTATATCACATTTTGAACCTAAAAATATAATGAAAGTTAAAAATGACCCAAACTGGATATTAGAAATGCAAGAAGAATTAAACAAATTCAAAAGAAACAAAGTTTGGAAATTAGTTCAAAGATCTAAAAATTTTTTAGTAATTGGTACTAAATGGATCTTTAGAAATAAACTTGATGAGAAGGGTAATGTAATTAGAAACAAGGCTAGATTGATTGCACAAGGATACAATCAAGAAGAGGATATTGATTTTGATGAATTCTTTGCACCTATAGCTAGACTTGAAGCTATTAGATTGCTCTTAGCATTTGCATGCTTCATGAACTTTAAACTCTTTTAAATGGATGTAAAGAGTGCATTCTTAAATGGGTTAATTGAGGAAGAAGTATATGTAGAACAACCTCAAAGCTTTAAAAGTTAAGAGTTACCTAATCATGTATATAAACTTAAGAAAGCTCTATATAGATTAAAACAAGCACCTAGGGTTTGGTATGATAGATTAAGTAAGTTCTTACTAAATAATGATTTTAAGAGAGGTATTGTAAATAAAATCCTATTTATTAAAAGAAATCAAGAGATTTATTGATTGTATAATTATATGTTGATGACATGATATTCGGTGCTACTAATAAGATTTTGTGTAGAGAATTTGCTAGTCTCATGCAGGGTGAGTTCGAGATGAGCATGATGGGAGAGCTTAACTTTTTTTTCTCGGACTCCAAATCAAGCAATCAAATGAGGGGATCTTCATCAACCAAAGCAAATACATCAAAGAAATGTTAAAAAAATTTGAGATAGAGAATGTCAAAAGACGTGGCACCCCCATGAGCACAAGTTGCAAGCTTGATCAATATCCAAAAGAAAAAATAGTAGATCCCAAACTATATCGAGATATGATTGGATTTTTGCTATATTTAACTGCAAGTAGGTCAGACATAATATTTAGTGTATGCATGTGTGCCCATTATCAATCAAATCCTAAGGAATCACATGTAGTAGTAGTTAAAAGAATTTTTAAGTATCTAATAAATACTCAAGATGTTGGTTTATGGTACTCTAAACAATCTTTATTAGACTTAATTGAATATTATTGGTGTGAAATTTGGTTGGCACCAGATTCGATGCTAGAGTCGGAGAAGACAAGCCCGCCACCGGTGACCTGCAAAATAAGTCTCATCCAGAGTCAGAGGTTGTGGCTCTGGTAAGATCTTTCGATGATCAAGTCAGCTATTTTGGCTAACAGAAATAGAGTGCTTAGGAAAGAAAGTGGTAGAGTATCGAGAGAAAGAAGAGAGCCCAAGAAAAATATATCTAGAGGATTTCTTTTATAGATGGAGCTTGTAACAAACTAATGGTGATAGCCATAACTATCGAGTAGTGGGTCGTTCAGGCCATATGGAGTTTGTTGTGGAGAGGGATGTCCGTTATCGTGATGTGCCAGTCCATTGAAATTTAATAGTCAAAGTTCGGAGGAGGTAGGCATTGGTGGCGAAGAGTCTTAAGTTTCATCAATTCTAAAGGAGTTCGAACTCCTTTAGGGTCATCTGTGTGCAAGTTGGTTCATGCTGTGCAGATTGTTGGATCTACGTAGACGTGGAGGCCCTTTTAGGCAACTATAGGAAGTTCGATCGGAAGGGGTTTGGAAGTCCTGTGATTGGAGAAATCCTGAAGAAAGTCTACTAAAGGAATTTGGAAGGAAGTCTGCTGGAAGGATTCGGAAGGAGTTTGACTGATGGAGAAATTCGATTGAAGATGAAGTCCAAAAGGATTTTGACTGCTTGAGGAGTTCGACCGTTAGAGAAGTTTGGAAGACTTGCGATCAGAGAAGGTTGGCTGCCTAGGGTGGAGGAGCTCAGCCACCCTTACCATTCAAGCTCATCTGGGAGAGGTCCGGAGGGATCTTGCAAATTCGATCAAGGGTCAATCTTGGTCATCGCTATCGAATGGGATCAATCAGCAATCAAATATTTGGCCGAACTTTAGTAGAAGTGGGTTCACCCCCAACAATAGTTCCCCCACTCCTAAGTTTGAAATTCGAAGGAAGAGAGTGTAGATGCAGCTACCAAAGTTTTTTTTGACTTCCCACGCTCGTCAAGATGAGACGTTTTGGCATTTACCATGCTGGTGTCGAAGCTCTTTAAATTCGAAAAGATGGCCCTTCAAATTTTCCACCGCAACACTATCTTAGTATGGCATAATTAAAGATTTGCCCATTTCCACTCTCTGACTAAGGTGAGTGGGACACGTAGTGCACACAGATTGATCGAAGGTGACTCGCAATCATAACCACCTCGGGCCTCTTTTCGGCTATTTAAGACCTTCTTCCTCTCCCAAAACCCATTTTGCCTGAGTCTCCTTCCTCCGGCTCCTGCTCTTCTTCCATCTGAGAGTTTCAATTCCTCCCTTCATCTTCTCTGATTCTAGGTGTTCCTCCATCCGATTCCCATCGCCCTCATCGTCCCTTTGTTGTTCTTAACTAGCTTAGGTCAGCCCCTCAACACCTATTTTCAATTACTCTTGCTTCTTTTACTTCTTGCTCTCTCGATTTTTTTTGTACAAGTTTTCACACTTCATTTTTTCTGCTTTTCGAGATTTTTTGGAGGATTTACTTCGATCCGAATGTCTTCTAAAATTTTTAATGCACCAATTCTTGGAGCTTGTCCGAACCGACCTTCTTAGACCCTATCCCCTTGACCAAGGTTGAGCCTAGGAACATGTCCCATCAGCCTTTCGCTTCGGACACCATCCCTTCTATCCTTACTCCGAATGACCTCTCCCTAATTAGGATACAGTATGGCATCCCATCGGAGTACGACCTTGAGATCCTCGGGTCAGATAACCATGCTAGTTCACCTTCAGTCAATCGATTTTATTTGTATTTGGAAGCCTTGCATGCCGGGCTTCGACTTCCACCTCTTTCCTTTGTAGTCATCCTATTTCACTTTTTGAACATCTCCTTTGCCTCTATCATACTGAACTCCTTTCGATTCATAATTAGCTTCTTTGCCCTCTGTCACTTGGCCGAAGTTCGGCCGACTGTCTCACTCTTTCAAAATTTTTACACTTTTAAGCATCATCCTTCCATAAAGGACTGGTGGTACTTTTTCTCCCAGTTTGGTAAGAAGGGGTTACTGATAGATGCTCCTTCTTCTATTCATAATTTAAAGAAAAGTACTTCTTTGTTCGATGCCCGATCTTGATGCTTGGTCTTCCTCCTTGGAGCTTCCTTCAGGAATCTGTTCGTCGAGTTCCTAGTCTGGACGGAGCCAATCTTGAGTCTTCTAATAAACTCAAGGCGTACCGAGCTCCTCTTCTTTCCGACCTTCTGAAGGAGCAGACCTTGTTCGACATTGGTCTGAGCCCTCTTGATCCTACTAGAATTAAGTATATATATGTATATATATGAATTCTCATCAGGTTTTATATGTACCTTGCCTGACTATAATTTTTTCTTCTATTGTAGAGATGGACATCGATGCCGCAGAAAGGCTCGCCAAGAGCCTTTATGCCCAGAAGAAAAGAAAGGGGAAGGCCCTAGGAGAAAGCTCAAAAGGAGCAAACGTAAGCCCCTCTGACCCTATGGCTTCTATCACCATCGATGCCGCTCTCGAGGTCTGCCCGAGAGATGAGGTCATACCGACCGCCTACGTTGTCATCATAGAGGGAGAATCTCTTCCCCCCGAGCCTACGAATCTTCCCTCTAAGGATTGTGCGCTCGATCCCCCTGCTGGCAAAGAAAAGGAGAGAAGGAAGGGAAAAGCGGCCATCATGAAGAAGAACCGCATGGTGCGCTCGGACGAGCCCGACCGGGGTAGTAGTGAAGACTAGGGGGTGGACCTATTCGATAACCCAGACATCATTCAGGATTTAGTTGATAGGCTCACCCTCCTAGATGAGGTGGATTGCATAGCCGACCTTGACCAAAGGCAGTTCATTTGGGAGTCTCTTAGGATTGTCCTTAGGGTAATCATCTTGCCATACTTCATTTTCATTTTCTCGCCTTTTCTTCCTTCACCTTATAGCGACCTATTCATGGCAACCGGGCCACCACATGCTTGCCCACCTCAAGAGGACAAATCACCTGGAGATGGAGGTGTTGAAGGTCTGGGAAGACCTTCAGGCTGTGATCAATTGCCTTTAGGTGATGATTGCTGAGGTTGAGCGCCTTGCGGGAGAGAAGACAGCAGAAAGTGAGAGCCTACGTGGTGCACTTTGAAGGGAGGAGTTCATCCCGATCAGACTCTAAGGCAGCATTGGCTCTGAAAAAAGAGGAGAAGAAAAGAGCTAAGCTCAAGGTCACCGAGCTAGAGGTCCAATTGGCGAAGTCTATTTCAGAGGTGGTGGCCCAAGCCATGGAGGAGTTCAAGACCTTCCATGAAATGAAGGACCTGAACATCGCCTTTAGCTAGGAGGCGTTCATCAAGGGCTTCGAGCTCTATGAAGGCAGAGTGGTTCGGAGGTTCCCCAAGCTTGACCTTGGCTTCCTGGAATTAGGGGAGGCCGATGATGAAGTGGGACCATCCAGCACCAGGGCCGATTTTTCTTCTACTGAGCCTGCTGTGGAGGCGCCCGAGCCTGCTTTGGAGGTGCCTGAGCCTACCGAGAGTGCCCCAACTTCTTTTGCTACTGCACCCCCCGAGGTTGTGGACCTCAAGTAGTTGTATCTTTTTCTTTTTTCCTATTGACGTACTTTGTACCTAAAAGTTACTAGTTAAATGAAAATGAATTCACTTTTGTCTATACCTTTCTTCACATTGGTGTTGTGTCATATGTTATCTAGTATCCTCCCATCGACTAGGGTCATAACCCGCCCTCCCTAATCGACATCGTGTGAGCTTAGAAGTGGCACTTCCAAGTCTTGAAAATATGAGAAGGTAGGTCATGAAAAGATGGGAGCGAGCTGGAAGAAGAATCAATCTCAATAGTAAAGTTTAGAAGCTGGACCAGCTCACTCTGAGACTGAGCCGGCTCAATTGGAAACTAGGTCGGCTAGGTCTCAGAGAAAAATTCAGATAGAGAGCAGCATTTTTGGACTGTTAGCATGGTACACAACTAGGTCGGCTCAATCTGAGACTAAGTTGATCTAGTCGTAGGTTAGCCAGCTCAGTCTAAAACTGAGCCAGCTTAATTTTTATGGGTTATTATTTTGTGTATGTGGGTTGTTTGGATTTTGAGAGTTTTTCTATGAGCTTGGGCTTGATCCTTTGTAAAGTATATATACTAAAAATAGATCAAGATTGAAAGAGTGCTAAAATATACTAAATAAAAGCTCTTTTCTTCCAAAAATCTTTTATTCTCTTCTTCTCTGTTCCTTGATCTATTTGATCATGCTTTCATAGAGATCTTTGAGAAGTACTTTCTTGTTGCTTGGCTAATCACCGATGGTCATGTTGATCCATGTGGGAAGAGCGCAAATTTCTAACATTTGGTATCAGAGCAGTGTTGTGTGGAAGGAAGAAAGACATCTTAGATTTACTACATTCAAGATCTATTGCACTAGATTTTATCCTAAAAACTTTTAGTTTGCTTCGTGATTGTCTCTAGATTGAGGTGAAGATTGTTTACATGAAGGAACGATGATATAGAAGTTTGGAAAGAGGATCTAGGACTAGTTAGATCTTTTATGAAGGGTAGTTTTATTGGTGTGTGATCGTGAAGGGTGCTAGGGATCTATTCTTGACTTATTTGAAGTCATGGGATCAAGTGGATTCAAGGTGGATTTTGAGAAGTTCGACAGTAAGAAAAACTTTACCTTATGGCTGCACAGAGTAAAGGACTTGTTGGTTCAGCAGAGGATCTATAAGGTTTTGACAAAAGAAAGGCCAAAAAAGATTAGTACTGAGGATTGGAAAGAGTTGGAGAAAATTACTTTTAGCACAATCTGGATGTGCTTGGTCGATCAGATTTTGCCCGAGATTTACATAGAGACTATGGCAAAGGGGCTCTGAGAGAGACTGAAGAACATATACATGGGGAAGAACATGATGAACAAGCTATGGTTGAAGAAACAGCTGTATAGTCTGAGGATGCTCGAAGGCGGAGATCTTGTTTCACATATCCAAAGGTTCAATCAGGTGTGCTCTGAGGTAATGAGTTTGGATGTGAAGATCGACGAGGAGGATCGGACATTGCTGCTATAATGTTCTCTCCTAGGTTCGTATGATGGTCTCATAACAACTCTAGTTTATGGAAAGGAGATCCTAAATTATGAAGAGGTTGTTGGTGTGCTCAGATCAAATGAGCAAAGGAAAAAGATCTGCAAGAAAGACCCTAAGTCTGAGATCTTGGCTGTGAATGAAAGACAGGAAAGATTAAAGGAGAAGATAAGAGGAAAATCAAAGGATAGATCAAAGTCTCATGATCAGAGAAAGATGACATTAAAATGTTATAAATATCATCAGTCTGGACATCTGAGGAGAGATTATCTCCTTTTGAGATCAAAAGAAGGAAAGGCCAGCAAGGAAGATGATACAGCTTCTGTGAGCAGTGAAGAAGATCTGCTAGTTGTATCAGATGGATCCATAGAGTGCGATACTGTATAGATATTAGATTCAACATGCTCATACCATTATACTTCTCATCGAGAGTGGTTTGCTATCTATTAGAAGGTCGATGGTGGAAGTGTTAGTCTTGGAGATGATCATCCATGCAAAGTAGCTGAAATTGGCTCTATTAGGGTGAGGATGTACGATGGAATCATTCGTACATTATCAAATGACAGGCATGTATCGAAGTTGAAAAAGAATTTGATTTTTTTGGGCTACTTGGAGGAGCAGGGTTATGCTTTTAGTAGCCAGGCTGGGAGTGGATGTCTGAAAATTTTCAAGAATGCTTTGATGGTGATGAGAGGTAGAAGACTGAGCAATAGTCTTTACAGAATGAAAGGCTCAGTGATAAATGATAGTACAGAGGTACTAGCAGTGGCATGGGAGGAGCAGATTTTATATTAGCTGTGGTACTATCGGATGGGTCATATGAGTGACTATGGGCTCACAGAACTAAGCAGAAAAGGTATGTTCCCAGCCCTAAAGAAGGAGGGCATAGATCTTTATGGGCCATGTATCTTTGGCAAATAATATAGGATGAAGTTTGTCAGAAGTACCAAGCGCAGTGAGGGAGTGCTGGATTTAGTGCACTTAGATGTGTGGGGACCGGCTCTTGTATCAGTTAGAGGTGAGGCAAAATACTTTGTTACTTTCATTGATGATTTCTCAAGAAAGGTATGGATTTATCTGATTAGAGAAAAATCAGAGGTGTTTGTCTGGTTCAAAGCCTGGAGAGCTGAAGTAGAGGAGTCAGAAAGATAGGTAAAGTGTTTGAGGTCAGACAATGGAGGGGAGTATACTAGCCTAGAGTTCAGGAGGTACTATGAGAAAAATAGCATCAAACGCCGTTACACAATGAGGATGACTCCCCAGTAGAATGGTGTCATAGAGAGGATGAACTGACATTGATCGAGAAGGCATAGAGTTTGAGGCTGCAGACATCACTTCCAAAGTTCTTTTGGGGTGATGCGCTAACTTTTTCTTGTTTTCTTATGAAAAGGTTCCCTCATTATAAGCTGAATGGAGGCATTCCAAAAGAGGTCTGGAGTAGAAAGAAGGTAGAGCTTGGCCATCTAAAAGTCTTCGATTGCACAGCCTATGCATATATGGAGGCAACCGAGAAGAGCAAACTGGACCCAAAATTTCAAAAGATAACATTCATAGGGTATCCATAAGGAGTCAAGGGGTACCTGCTGTGGGACTCTCAGGTATAGAAGTCAGTGATTAGTAAAAATGTTATCTTTGATGAGAAGAGCATCTTGAGGATGTTTGGGATAGATGAAATTAGAAAAACAAAGGTGAACAGCGGTGGCCAATCAGAGAATGATGGCATGTAGGTTACATCCACTTACAGGAGTATTCCTATTGAGGTGGAGCTGGGTAGAAAAGTATTATCTCAGATTAAAAATTAGCATGGAGGATCGATGTTTAGATAGATGTGCAAGAGCAGCCACAGACATTAGGTAGAGATGTGCCAATAGGAGTGGCTTTGTATAAGCCCCAGCATACTATTAGGAGATCGATCAGATATGGCATTGATGAGGTTATCTCCTATGCACTCATCACTGCTAATGGAGATCCAAAGAATTATGCAGAGGCCATGGAGAGTGAGGATCATGATTCATGGATGCAGACCATGATGGAGGAGATGGAATTACTTAAGAAGAATCAGACATGGCAGTTGGTGGATCTTGTAGAGGGTGCTCAACCTATTAGCTCAAAGTGGGTGTTCACAAAGAAAGAAGCACCTTCAGAACAAGGTGGAGTCATATTCAAAAAAAGGCTAGTAGCAAAGGGATACAAAGGGAAGGGATTGACTACATAAAAATTTTTTCTCCTATGGTGTGTTATATATCTATTTGAGTTTTGCTGTCACTAGTGCCATAGCATAACATAGAATTAGAACAGATGGACGTGAAGATGGCCTTCCTTCATGGGACTTTGGAGGAAAGAATCTACATGAAGCAGTCTGATGGTTTCATGGAGATGGAACAAGAAGAAAAGGTGTGTTTACTCAGGAAGTCTTTGTATGGCTTGGAACAATCTCCTCGTCAGTGGTATCGAAGGTTTGATAGCTTTGTCTTGGGCCTGGGTTTCAGCAGATATGAACATGATTATTGTGTCTATGTCAAGGATATGGATGAGGAGAAAACCCTATATCAGTTATTGTATATAGATGATATGCTCATAGCCAGTAGAAGCATGGATGCTGTGAAAAGGTTGGAAAGAGCATTATCATCTGAATTTAACATGAAAGATTTGGGTCCAGCTGAGAAAATCCTTGGAATGGAGATTTATAAAGATAGGTGCGAAGGAGTGCTCCATTTGTCATAAGAAAAGTATGTCTAGAAGATTCTAAAGAGATTTGGGATGGAGAAGGCCAAACATGCAGAGATGCCATTGTCGAGCCATATGTCTCTCTCCAAGTTACAGTGCCTCCAATCAGAAGAGGAGAGAGTATATATGGAATGAGTCCCTTATGCAAATGTTGTAGGCAGTGTGATGTACACTTTATGGTGTGCTGTAGACCAAATATAGCACATGCTATGAACACAGTTAATAGATATATGGTTAACCCTGGGAAGGAATATTGGAAAGCATTGAAATGGATACTGAGATATCTGTATGGAATAAGGGATTATGGATTGATATTTGGTGGGCAGTCGGAAGGATTTGGAGAATAATCTATGACGATGTGTGAAGGTTCAGATCCTCTGGAAGGATTTGTTGATGCAAATTATGCTGGTGATCTTGATATAAGGAGGTCTACTACTGGATACCTCTTCTACATATATGGTGGATCGGTATCTTGGAGATCAACCCTTCAGCCAATCACGACCTTGTCTACCATAGAGGCCGAGTACATTGGGATAATGGAGGCTACAAAGAAAGCTCTTTGGCTTAGGAGGCCGATTGATGAGTTGGGGGTAGAGCAGAGCAAGGTTACACTATTCAATGATAGTTAGAGTGCTCTGTTGTTGGCATAGAACCCAATCTATCATGCGCACACAAAGCATATAGCGTGAGATACCATAGGATTAGAGAGCTGGTGGAGGAAGGTGAAGTGAAACTAATGAAGGTCCATACCAAGGAGAATCAGTCTGATGCACTCACGAAGGTATACCCCAGAGATAGCTTTCAGAGATATATGGCATGGATGGATCTGTTGAGAAGAGATAAGTTCACAAGGACTTGAAAGCACCAAGGTGGAGAATGTAAGCTCAGAAGTGGCACTCCTAAGTCTTGGAAACATAAGAAAGTAGGTCATGGAAAGATGGGAGCGAGTCGAAAGATGAATCAATCTCAATAGTAAAGTTTAGAAACTGGGCCAGCTAACTCTAAGACTGAGCCGGCTCAATTGAGAATTAGGTAAGCTCAGTCCAGGACTGGGTCAGCTAGGTCTCAGAGAAAAATCTAGAGATAGAGCAGCATTTTTGGATTATTGGCATGGTACACAACTAGGTCGGCTCCGTTCGACCAGCATTTTTGGTTGGTTGGCACGGTACACAACTGGGTCGGCTCAGTCTGGGACTGAGTTGACCTAGTCATAGGTTAGCCGGCTCAGTCTAAAATTGGGCCGGCCCCAGACTGAGCCGACCCAGTCGTAGGTTAGCCGGCTCAGTCTGAAACTGGGTCGGCTCAGTTTTCGCAGGTTATTATTTTGTATACATGGGTTGTTTGGGTTTGGAGAGTTTTTCTATGAGCTTGAATTTGACCCTTTGTAAAGTATATATACTGAAAATAGGTCAAGGTTGAAAGAGTGCTGAAATATACTAAATAAAAGCTCTTTTCTTTCAAAAATCTTTTCTTCTCTTTTTCTCTATTTCTTGCTTTATTTGATCGTGCTTCCATAGAGATCTCTGAGAAGTACTTTCTTGTTGCTTGGCTAATCATCGACAGCCACGTTGATCCATGTGGAAAGAGCACATATTCCCAACACGTCGATCCCTTACCTCAAGGAGTCCCGTTGAAGCCTTTGATAAAGAGCTTGAAGAAGGAGTCCATCATCTGAAGAAGAAGTTGAAAAGGATGGAGGATGGTCTTCAGGCTTCTCGGAAGAATGCTTCGGAGGCGACCAAAGAGGTCACTCACCTATGCATATGAAGGACTCCACGAGCTTCAGCATCTAAAAAGATAGCTTTAAGAAGGAGATCGCCAAGCTCAAGAAGAACGTCAATGATAAATCCTAGGCACTAATGGCAAAGATCAGCTCTCTCAAGGTGGCAAGAGAGAAGATCCATCTATTGGAGGGGAGTTCACCATGGTCTATCGACAAGGCCTGATATGAGTGGGATTGATCGAAGAGGTTCTCCGTGCTTCAGAAGCAACTGCATGACGTCGAGCTTACTTATGATACCTATCGATTGGATTGGAGTGAGAGTATATCCCAACTTGAGTAAAGGATTAATGCTGCTAACAGCGAGGTAATTTGGCTCCAAAAACAACTTGATGATTGTCACCAATCAGGCACGAGCGGGGGATCAAAGTAGGTTGCTTTCTTAATAAGGACTCTAGGTGAGCTTTTAGAAGCAGTGGGGAGGGAGAAGGTTGAGGTTTAGCGACTAAGAATCCAGCTGTCATACGAGCAGCAAGCCATTAAGGAGATCGAGGCTGAGTCAGAAGTCCTAAGGAAGTAGCGGTGGGAGCTGGAGGACAAGTTTGGGCACGTCAACAGAATGTATATAGATGGCCTATATAAGAAGGAGCTTGAGGAGGAAATCCTTAGGCTAAAGCAGTCTCTGGTGATGGTGGGGGTCAATAGCCCGAAGTTCGAGGGTTTCAGGCCTCTTTAGGACTTTGTCATTTTTTCTTTTCCCTTATTGTACATGGTCTCGTGGACCTTTGCTTTGTAATGAACTTTGGTTTTAATGAAGGGATATTTTCTTCGATCGTCTTCTTACTTTGTTTAGATTCAATGCTTATTGATTTTTCTATTCTTCTCTTTTGCTTTGACTTTCATTGAAATGATTGTCGAAAAACTAGTTTTCTCCCATCCTTTCATAGTCGGAGATTTTTACCTGTGCTGGAATGAGCTTATCCTTTCATGTATGACTCTATCGATTTTCCTTCATCCTTTCGTCAAGATGAGGTCCTTCCTCCCACCCAAGGTAACTAGGGATCTTTCTATAGGGGGACATTAGGATCGTTGTTAGGGCCTCTCCCCTTATCTCATCTTAAGTTAACAAGGTCTTCGACTTTGCTCATGTTAGGACGAGGTCTTCCTCTTGTTCCTAGCATGGCTGTAGGGGCGCATTGGGGCCGCTATCAGGGCCTCTCTCCTCATCTCATCTTAAGTTAATGAGGCCTTCGACTTTGCTCATGTTAGGATGAGATCCTCCTCTTGTTTCTAACATGGCTGTAGGAGCGCATTGGGGCCGCTATCAGGGCATCTTCCCTCATCCCATCTTAAGTTAATGAGGCCTTCGACTTTGCTCATGTTAGGATGAGATCCTCCTCCTATTCCTAACATAGCCATAGGGATGCATTGGGGCCACTGTCAGGCCTCTCCCTCATTCTATCTTAAGTTAACGAAATCTTCGACTTTGCTCATGTTAGGATGAGGTCCTCCTCCTACTCCTAACATAGCTGTAGGGGCGCATTAGGGCCCTAGACGAGATCCTCCTCCTATTCCTAACATTGCTGTAGGGGTGCATTGGGGCCGCTGTTAGGGCCTCTCCCCTTATCCCATCTTAAGTTAATGAGGCCTTTGACTTTGCTCATGTTAGGATGAGGTCCTCCTCCTATTCATAACATGGTTGTAGGGGTGCATTGGGGCCATTGTCAGAGCCTCTTCCCTCATCCCATCTTAAGTTAATGAGGCCTTCGACTTTGCTCATGTTAGGACGAGGTTCTCCTCTTATTCCTAACATGACTACTTTTGATTATTTTGGAGAGCTATTTCTTGTCATCACATGATTTTTGCAATAAAAATCATAATATTAGAATAGAGGAGTTTTATTAAAGGCAAATCACTGGTAATACATTCTTAAATTTTCTAAATTCTAAGGCCACGGAAGTGTCGCTCCTCCAAGCTCCTTCAAGTGATAAGTCCCAAGCCGGACAACCTCCTCTACTTCGTACGAGCTTTCTCAATTTGGAGAGAGCTTTCCTTGATTTTGAGGTTGTGAAACAGCTATTCACCAAAGTATCAAGTCCCCCATTTTGAATGTTTTGCCCTTGAATTTAGAGTTGTAGTAACGAGCTACCTTTTGCTTATAGACTACCATCCAAACTTATGCTTTTTTTCATTTTTTCTCAAACAAGTCGAGGTTAGCTCTGAGATCTTGTGAGTTATGATCCTCATCGAATCCCCTGACTCATGCTAACGGGAGTTTAAGTTCTTTTGGGATGACCGCTTTTATTTTAAAAGCTAAGGCAAATGGGGTCTCCCCACTTGGCAATCTTTGGATAGTTCGGTATGCCCAGAGCACATGGTAGAGTTCATCCATCCAAGTCTCCTCTACTCTTTTAAGTCTTGCTTTGATACCTTATAGTAGGATTCTATTTGTTACTTCGACTTCATCATTTGCTTGTGGATGGGCTACTGATGTAAAATGATGGAAGATGTTCAAATCTTCATAGAATTTGATAAATCTTGCTCTGACAAACTACACTCATTATTTGTTGTGAGGGTTCGAGGCAAGCCAAATCTATAAATGATCAACTATCAAATGAAGTCCTGCACTTTTGCTTTAGTGATTTTTGTCAGAAATTCAGCCTTGACTCACTTTGCAAGATAATCTATTGACATCAAGAAGAACTTATGCTATTTGGATGCCATGAAAAAAGGTCCGAGTATGTCCATTCTTCACTAAGCAAATGGCCACAGGGCGCTCAGGGGTTAAGCTCAGAAGTCGACTGTCTTTGAATGTTTGCATTTCTTTGACAGTGGTCACATTTTTTGACATACTCTATAGAATCATGGTACGAGGTTGGCTAATAGTAATCCTACCGAAGTAGTCTGTATGATAAGGATCTAGCCCCCACATAACTTTCGTAGATTCCTTCATGCACTTCCTACAAGACAAAGTTGGCTTATGAAGGCCTGAGATGTCTTAAGAGCGGAAAGGAATATGACTTTTTGTACAGTTTGCCTTCATACAGAACATACCGGAAGGCTTGATTTTTAAGTTTTTAAGCTTCCTTCGGGTCATGAGGAAGAGCTCCATGTTTGAGATAAGCAACAAATGGGTTAATCCAACATGGCTCATTGTCGATTTGCATTACAGACTATTTTTCTTCTAGGCTCAAGTGTTTCAAGACTTCAAAGAAGATCTCCTTGGGCAGCTCAGTCAGGGCTGACTTGCCAATTTTGAGAGACGGTCGGCCCTAGTATTTTTCGCTCTTGGGATCTACTTGATGTCAAAATTGTTGAAGGTCAGAGTCAAGCTCTTCACCTTCTCAAGATATTTTATCATGCTTTTTTCTCGAGCCTTGTAATTGCCACTAACTTATCTGACTACTAGTTGAAAATTACTATAGACTTGAAGTCAATCTACTTCTAATTCCTTGGTGATCCTTAGCCCTGCAATCAAAGCTTCATACTCGACTCTATTATTTATGGCATAAAATTTGAGGTGCAGTGCATATTTGGTGATGACCCCTTCTTCATTAACCAAGATCAGTCTTGTGCCTACACCGAATGGATTGGATGAGCCGTCTACATATAGGACCCAAAAATCTTCAGGAAGGTCGGCTCTTTCCTTAAAGGCACTCGGTTGTAATCGAGGAACATCGACTTCATTGTACTCAGGCTCGGCTTCATCCAGAATGGGGCATTCAACTATAAAATCTACCAAAATTTGGGCTTTTATTGATGGTCGAGGTTGGTAATTGATGTCAAACTCGGTGAGCTCAATTATCCATTTCATTATTCTTCTAAAAGCGTCCATTCGATGAAGAACTATCTTGATTGATTGATCGGTGAGGAGGGTTATGGTATGCCCTTGAAAGTAAGATCGAAGTCTTCGGATTGCAATCAGTAGGGCATAAGTTAGTTTTTCTAACTTAGTATACCTGGTCTTGGCATCTCTCAAGTTTCGATTTATGTAGTAGATCGGTCACTATACTTTTGCCTCCTCTTTGACTAAGACCACTACAAGGGTTGCTGGGGAGATCGCTAGGTACAAAAATAAGTCCTCTCTGGGTTTGGGCTTTGCTAGTAGGGGGCAAGCAGAGATAATCCTTGAGCTATCTGAAGGCTTGTTGACATTCAGGAGTCTAGTAGAAGTTCTTCGACTATTTTAGGACTTGAAGGAAGGGCATGTATCACTCGGTCGATCTTGAGATGAAGCGGTTCAGGGCTGCCATCTTTTCAGTTAGGCGCTAAACTTTTTTGATTATTTTTGGAGCAGTCATCTCCTGAATGGTCCAAATTTTCTCTAGATTTGCTTCAATCCCGTGTCTCGACATCATGAATCCCAAAAACTTTTCCAAAGTCACATCGAAGGTGCACTTGGTCAGGTTTAGCTTCATCTTGTACCTCCTAAGGATGCTGAAAGTCTCTTCAAGGTTGGCAACGTAATTTATTGAAGCTCAGCTCTTGACGAGCATGTCATCCATATATACCTTCATGTTGCGATCAATCTGCTTTTTGAAGATTTTATTGACCAGGCGTGGTACATTGCTCCTGCATTTTTGAGTCCAAAAGGCATAACCCTGTAACAGTAAAGACCACGATAAATAACAAAAGTAATTTTCTCCTCATCCTCTAATGCCATTCAGATTTGGTTATAGTCGAAAAAGGCATCCATGAAAGTGAGGAGCTCGTAGCCTGAGGTTGCATCCACCAACTGATCAATCCTAGGTGAGGGGTAGTTATCTTTTGGGCAGGCTTTGTTCAACTTTTTGAAGTCTATGCACATTCTCTACTTGCCGTTCGCCTTTTTGATGAGCACGATATTGGAGACCCAGTTCGGATAGTTGACTTCTCGGATGAATCCAACCTTGAGGAGCTTGTCAACTTCCTTTATAATTGCTTTCTGCCTCTCTAGAGCATGGCTACGCATCTTCTCTTTCATTGGCCGATGTTTAGGATCAATAGCCAGGCGATGTTCCATGACCTTCACATCTATCCTGGGCATGTCGTCGGAGATCCAAGCAAAAACATCTACATTCCTTCATAGAAATTCGACAAGCTGCTCTCGTATCTCTTCTACTAGATTGGAGCCAATCTGTACCATGTGCTCCGCATTCTTGTCATTCAGTGGGACAAAAATAAGGTCTTCCATGGGCTCACCCCGTTCTTCTATTAGATCATCACAGACATCCAACCCATCAATCGGACAAAGATCTGGCCGCTCACCCCTCTGCAAGGCAATTGAATAGCAATGCCTCGCCAGGGCTTGATCTCTCCTGACTTCTTCGATCCCATAGCTTATTGAAAACTTCATTTTCAAGTGGTATATCGACATTACTACTTGAAGTACGTTTAGACCAGGCCGACCAAGGATTGCATTATAAGCCGATGGAGCTTTTACTACTAGGAAGTCCACCTATGCCTTGGACTATTTTGGATATTATCCTACAGCTATGACCAAAGTTATTGTGCTTTCAACTAGTACCACATCACCAATGAAGCCTACCAATAGGGAGTTCATTGGTCCAAGCCAACTATGAGGTATAGATATTTTGGAGAAGACATCATAAAATAAGACATCGATTGAACTTTCATTATCAATAAGGATGTGGCATACATCATAGTCTGCAATATTTAAAGCAATTACAACCACATCGTTATATAGGAACTGAACTCCCTGGGCATCTACTTCAGCGAAAGTTAGGGTCTCCCCAGTTCTCCACCTCTTTGTCGATCCCCTAGATCCGTCGACCTCCTCTTGTCGAAGTCCCCCAGAGATGGTATTAATGATGTCGAGAGGCGGTCGATCTTCTTGCTGTTCCTTCCTCCTTGGCGGTTCTAGTTGTGGTAGTGCCCTAGTCCGATCCTCCCTTTCCTCAGGTTGATGCCGTAGAAATTGGCCAAGCCGACCTCATCTGATGAGCTCCTCGATCTCGTCTTGGAGCTAAATACACTCCTCAGTATCATGACCATGGTCACGATGGTAAAGACAATATTTGTTAGGATTGCGCTTATCGAGATGAGTGTGCATCCTCTCTGGTCTTGGCAACTGCTTCTTGATTTCCATTAGTGCTTGGATTTTTGGCATGTTCAGGGGTGCGTAGTTATGGAACCTTTTGAGGGGAGAGCCCTACCATGCCCTTCTATTAGGACTTCTTTATTTTCGAGCTTGAAGAGGGGTTCGGACTTGCTTGTACTCAAGGAGAGTTCTGGAGCACGGTCGAGCTTCACTCGACTTTTCTCTAGATTCTGGAATACTCGACTCGCCCGCTCGCCGCTCTTTAATGGCTTCGCCATCCTTGGCCTTAAAGGCCTCTTTTGCTCGGACGTAACCTTTAGCCCGAGCTAGCATATCAGCAAAGTTTTTGAGGTACTTCTTCTCCAGGAAGAATAATAGATTATTCTTCTGAAGGCCATCTTTTAGTGCAGCCATAGCAATAGACTAGTTTAGATTACGGACCTCCAGTGCAGCAGCATTGAACCGAGTGACATAGGCTCGGATGAACTCTCCTTCCTTCTGCTTAATGTTAACGAGGGAGTCCGAACCTCGATGGGAGCACCGACTACTGATGAAGTGAGCCACAAACTGGTAGCTCATCTGATCGAAGGAGAAGATGGTATCCGGCTTAAGTACCGAGTACCAATTTTTATCTACTTCTTTCAAAGTGGATAAAAAAGCTCGACAAAAAATGACATCTGATGTATCATGGAGTAGCACTATCATTTGGAAGACCTCCAAATGGTTGATCGGATCGGTAGTCTTATCGTAGCTCTTGAATTGAGGAAGCTTGAAGTTCGATGGGATCGATTCCTACATAATTTGATGAGAGAAAGGAGGGTCGGTGCAGATATCGTTACCATGAGAGAAGGAAGCATGGTGGAGTTCCTCAATCTATCGATTCATTTCTTACAGCTTTAGATTCAGAAGATCTTCGTGGTCATGAATCTCTAAAGTTTTTTAGTTGAACCAGGGCAGTCCCTCCAAGGGTAGAGTCATGGTTAGAGCAGGGGCTTCCTACCCTCTGCTTTTCTTTCTCAGAGGTGATCGACTGACTCACCCAAGTCGGTCATCCCCAGACTGGATCCTGAGATTTTGGAGAAGCCTGCTCCTGTCGAACCAGCATCGGAGGTCGCTGCTGCTGCATAGCCTGCACTGCCTTAATGAGGCCCCTAACCTGCTAAATCAGTAGGTTAAATTACTTTACATCCACCATTGCCATTGGTAGAACTTGAGATGCCGAGGGTGAGATGGGGGTGGATAGATCTTGATGAGATCTGGTCGTGGAGGCAGTCGACCATCGGGTGGAAGCCTTTCTAGGAGCCATCTTGATGAGATAGACGAAGAACTCCAAGGGTGAAGGAGAGAGATCTCTACTGAGCAATCCTTTAAGAACAAGAGAACCTCAAGAGAAAGAGGTTCCTTCCTCTAGTGCCAATCTTGTTGGTGAAAAATCTGATTGACGTCAGATTCGAGGCTGGAGTCAGAGAAGATGAGGCCACCATCGATGATCTGCAAAATAAGTCTTGTCTGGAGTTGGGGGTGGTGGCTCCGATAAGACCCTTCGACGATCAAGTTAGCTCTTTCAACCAACAGAAATGGAGTGCTTAGAAAAGAAAGTGGTAGAGTATCGAGAGGAAGAAGAGAGCCCAAGAAAAATGAATATGGAGGATCCCTTTTATAGACAAAGCCTATAACAAACTGATGGTGATAGCCGTAACTGCTGAGTAGTGAGCCGTTCAGGTCATGTAGAGTTTGTTGTGGAGAGTGGTGTCCATTGTCATGACGTGCCAGTCCGTTGGAATTTAATAGTTGAAGTTCGGAGGAGGTAGGTGCTAGCAGTGAAGAGCCTCAAGTTTCATCAATTCCAAAGGAGTTTAGACTCCTTCAGGGTCATTTATGTGTAAGTGGGTTCATGCTGTGCAGATTGCTAGATCTGCATAGACGTGGGACCCTTCTAAGAGACTATAGGGAGTTTGGCCTAAAGGGATTCGGAAGTCTTGTGACTGAAGATATCCTGAAGGAAGTCCGCTGGAGGAATTTGGAAGGAGGTATGTTGGAAGGATTCGAAAGGAGTTCGACTGACGGAGAAATTCAGTTGAAGATAAAGTCCGAAAGGAGTCTGACTATTGAAGGAGTTCGATCGTTGGAGAAGTTCGGAAGACTTGCGATCAGGAAAGGTCGGCTGCCTGAGGTGGAGTAGCTCGGCCACCCCTACCATTCAAGCTTATCTAGTTGAGGTCTAGAGGGATCTTGCAAATTCGATCGAGGGTCAATCTTGGTCATCGCTATCGAATAGGATCATTCAGTAATCAGATATCTGGCCGAACTTTGGTAGGAGCGGGTTCTCTTCCAACAAATATAGTGATTCAGATTTTGGTGGTTGTTGCTTAGATAGGAAAAGTATAAGTGGTACATGTTAGTTTCTAGTAGTAAACTTGGTCTCTTGGTTTAGCAAGAAACGAAACTCAGTAGCCTTGTCTATGATGGAAGCTAAATACATTGCTGCTGGGAGTCATTGTGCTTAACTATTATAGATCAAACAATAACTAGAAGATTATGGTATTACTTGTAATAATATTTCTATTTGATGTGATAATACAAGTATAATAAATTTAACCAAAAATTTTATATTATATTTAAGAACAAAACATATAAAAGTTAGACATCACTTATTAGAGAGCATGTTCAAAATAATGATATAATCCTTGAATATGTGCCTACTGAAAATCAAGTTGTAGATATCTTTACAAAATCCTTGAATGAAAAAAGATTTTGTATAATAAGAAAGCAATTAGGTTTATTTGATCCATTTTGTTAAAACTATCTAAATGAGCATTTAATGTTGAAATGATTGATTTTCATATTATGAATTTTCTTAAATTTGTTTATATTTTATTTCAATTAAAAGGGTATGGTACATTGCATATTTTCTGGCCTTGAAACATAGAAAATTCAGCTTTGTGTCAAACTGAGCCATCCCACTTTTTCTGTTTTGAAAAACTTACATTACAAGAAAATAGGATTTTAGCAATCGAAAGATCGATCGCTAAAAATCAAAAATTAGTCACTAATAATTTAGCAATTGATTTTGCGATAAAAAATTTTTGACTGCAAAACAGTTGGTTGAAAATATTTTTTCAATCACAAAATCTAGCGATCGATTTATCGATCAAAAAAAATTATTAAAATTATTAAAATTAAAAAAAAATTAAAAACTTATGATCAATTTTCCAACCAAACTATTGGTAGCTAATTTTTTAAAAAATATAAAAAATAAATAATATAATTTCTAAAAATTAAAAATTTATAAAAAATTGGTTCTTAATTTTTGAAAAAAAAGTTTTCAATTTTTTTAATTATTAAATCGATCATAAATTTTTAAAAAATATTTTTTTAAAAAAAAATTGATTCCAAAATTGATCTCTAAATTAATTAAAAAAAATAAACTAAATTAATTAAAAAAATCGATGAGAAATTCATTCATAATTTTTTTTAAAAAATATTTTTTAAAAAAATTGATCACTAAATTAATTAAAAAATATTAAACTAAAAATTTAAATAAAAATTAGTTGAAAATTTGATCATAAATTTTTTGAAAAATATATTTTTTAAAAAAATTGATCGCAAAATTGATCACTAAATTAATTAAAAAATATTAAACTAAAAGTTTAAATAATAATCGATTGAAAATTTGATTGTAAATTTTTTGAAAATTATTTTTTTAAAAAATTGATCACTAAATTAATGAAAAATATTAAACTAAAAATGTAAATAATAATTGATCAAAAATCATAATTTTTTTGAAAAATATTTTTTAAAAAAATTGATTGCAAAATCGATCGTTAAATTAATGAAAAAATATTAACCTAAAAATTTAAATAATAATTGATCAAAAATTTGGTCATAAATTATTTGAAAAATATTTTTTAAAAAAAATCAATCATAAAATCAATCACTAATTTTTTTTATATTTTAAATTTATATTATTTTTATTTTTTATGTATTTTATTTTTTATAAAATAATAAATTATTAATATTTTTAAATAATTTTTTAATATTTTATTTTTAATATTTTATTTATTATTTTTTTGGTCCTCCTTCGATGTGCCTTAAGCGAAATCCTCCCTCATCGCCCTCATCTACTAGCATCGTCGCCCTTTGGTCGCCCACACTCCACCCCCCACACTACCCCTTGGCCACTCGCCAGTTGCTTACGCTACCCCCGGGCCACCCGCACTGCCCCTGGTCGCTAACCCTACCCCCCAGCCACATGCACCACCTGCGCTGCCCCCCGACCGCTGCTTTGCACCTCCAACACTGTACCCTAGTCCCCCGACTGCCGTACCGCCCCCGTTCCCTCGACGGTGGAGATCGGTGGTAAGTGGCGGCAAGGAGAAGGGGAAGGGGGGCCGTCATGATCGGTCCGATGAGGGGAGGCCGAAGGGGAGGGGGCATCATAGGTCGGGGAGGGGAAGGGGGGCCATCGTGGCGAGCCGACGAGGGGAGGGCATCACGGGTGGTCATCTGGGAGGGGAAGGGGGGAGTCACGGTGGGTCGACGAGTGGAGGCCATCATGGGTAGTAACCAAGGAGAGGAGGGGGGCCATCGGGGTGGGCTGGCGAGGGGAGGCCGTCATGGTGGACTAGCGAGGAGAGGCTGTCGAGGGCAATCTTCGAGGAGGGGAGTGGGGCTCGATGCGGGCGATTGCTGGGGAGGGAAAGATGGGGGTCAAGGGTAGTTGGGACAAGGTTGGGGGTGGGGCGCTGGGGTTATAAAGTTTTTTTTTATAAAAAAATAATTGGGTAAATCACCAAAAAAAGGCACCAATTAATTTTTTTTAAAATTTAAATTTATAATCAATTTCTTGATTGTAAAAAATTAAAAAAAAATTTATGACAAAAAAGTCGATAAAAAAATCTTAAAATTATTTTTTTAAATTTAAAATAATTTAAAAAAATTTTTGACCAATTTTTTATATTTTAAATTTATATTATTTTTATTTTTATGTATTTTTTTTATAAAATAATAAATTATTAATATTTTTAAATAATTTTTTGATATCTTATTTTTAATTTTTTATTTATTGTCCTTTTTTCTCATCCTCCTCCCACGCACCTTCAGTGGAATCCTCCCTCGCCGCCCTCATCCACCAGCGCCACAGCCCTCCAGTCCCCCGCACCCCACCCCCCATGCTGCCCCCTAGCCACCCGTCGATCGCCTGCGCTGCCCCCGGGCCACCCACACTGCCCCCGACCACCCACCCTGTCCCTCGACCACACGCACCGCCTGTGCTGCCCCCAGCTGCCCACATCGTCCATGCTGCCCCAGCTCCCACACCGCTCGTGCTGCCCTTTGGCCATCCGCATCACCCCCCAGCGACCCCACACCGCCCCTGGCCACTGCTCTAACGCCTCCAGCACCACATCCCAGTCCTCGACTGTCCGTGCCACCCTCGTTCCCCAATGGTGGAGATCGATAGTAGATGGCGGCAAGGAGAAGGGGAAGGGGGACCATCGTGGGTGGGCAGACCGACGAGGGAGGCCGAAGGGGAAGGGGGCGTTGTAGGCTGGGGAGGAGAGAGGGGGCCGTTGCGGTGGGCTGATAAGGAGAGGCCATCGCGGGCGGTCGCTGGGGAGGGAAGGGGGCAGTCGTGACGAGCCGGTGAGGGAGGCCGTCCTGGGCGATCTCTGGGGAGGGGAGGGGGCCCGTCGCGATCGATCACTGGGAAGGGGAAGATGGGGCTCGAGGGCGGCTGGACGGGGCTGGGGGTGGGGTACCAGACTTATAAATTTTTTTTTTAAAAATAACTAGATAAATTACCAAAAGAAATGCCAATTAATTTTTTTAAAATTTAAATTTATGATCAATTTTTAAATTTAAAATAATTTGAAAAATTTTTCGATCAATTTTTTGATCAAAAAATTAATTTTTTTGATCAAATTTTTGGTCATAAATTTTTCAACCAAAAAATTGATTGAAAAATATTAAAATCTTTTTTTAATTTAAAATAATTTAAGAATTTTTTGATCAATTTTTTGGTCAAAAAATTAATTTTTTTCAATCAATTTTTCGATGACAAATATATTTTGCAACCAAATATATTTTTTTTCTATTTTTCTCTGAATATGGTATAATTTTAGAATTTAAAATTCATCTTTATCATTCATTACCTAAATAATTATCATTAGAGTATCATCACAAAAGATCGGCTCGATTCAGTAGCCCTAGCTATGTCGATCAATAAAATTTGATTTCGACGGTCACGAACGATCATATGATGATCTAATAGATAGAGACCATCGATGGATTCAAAAACTTACAACGATGATCTTGATGATATTTATAGCACACTATCAAAATTTTACTTCAATCGGATATCATTATCATGGTTAATTTAACATGAAATGATTTGGACTGTTAAATAAAATATGAATGATCAAAGGGCCAAATGGCAACCAATTATAAGATAATCTTTTAGATAAATGATCTTTGTAACTACTTTGATTATTTATATGATGGTGATCATAAAATTCAAACCATGCATATATGAACGATCTAAAACTATGTTTCTTGATAATCATTCTTAAAGTTCTTAGGTAATTATACTTGTGCTTTTGTAAGATCAGCTTAACATTGATGATTCATATACATGTAGTTTGAATTTTACGATCATCATCGTACAAATGATTAAACTAGTAGCAAAAATTATTTATCAAAAAAATTGCCTCACAATCGGATGTTGTTTAGCCTTTTGATCATTCATTTTTTATTTAATGATCCAAATCATCCCATGCTAAATTGACCATGATAATGATGTCCGATTGAAGTAAAATTTTGATAGTGTGCTATAAATATCATCAAGAGTATCGTTGTAAAGTTTTAAATCCATCGATGGTCTCTATCTATCAAATCATCATACAATTATTCGTGACCATCAAAATCAAATTTTATTGATTGACATAGCTAGGGCTATCAAATCGAGCCAGTCTTTTATGATGATATACTAATGATAATTATTTAGATAATAAATAATAAAGATGTGCTTTAAATTTTAAAATTATATCATTTTTAAAAAAAATAAAAAAAAATTATATTTGATTAAAATACATTTATGATCAAAAATTTAGTCAAAAAAATTGATTTTCCAACCAAAAAATTGGTTGCTAAAATTTTAAATTATTCTAAATTAAAAAAATAATTTTAGAATTTTTGATTGATTTTTTGATCAAAAAATTTATGATCAAAACTTCAATCAAAAAAAATTAATTTTTTAACTAAAAAATTGATCAAATTTTTTTAAATTATTTAAAATTAAAAAATTAAGATTTTTTACTAAAAAATTGGTCAAAAAATTTATCAAATTAATTTAAATTTTAAAGAAAATAATTTTAAGATTTTCAATCAATTTTTTGGATGAAAATTTTATGACCAAAAATTTGGTTGGAAAAATTAATTTTCTAACTAAAAAATTGGTGGGAAAATTTTTCAAATTATTTTAAATTAAGAAAATAATTTTGGAATTTTTTGACTAATTTTTTGTTTGAAAAATTTATGTCCAAAAATTTGATAAAAAATTAATTTTTTGATAAAAAAATTGATCAAAATTTTTTTAAATTATTTTAAATTTAAAAAAATAATTTTGGGATTTTTCAACCAATTTTTTGGTCAAAAAATTTGTGACCAAAAATTTGGTCAAAAAAATTAATTTTTTAACCAAAAAATTGATCAAAAATTTTTTAAATTATTTTAAATTTTAAAAAGATAATTTTAGTATTTTTTGATTGATTTTTTGGTCAAAAAATTTATGATAAAAAATTTGATCTAAAAAAATAATTTTCTAATAAAAAAATTGATCAAATTATTTTAAATTTTAAAAAATAGTTTTGGTTTTTTTATCAATTTTTTGGTTGAAAAATTTATGATAAAAAATTTGATCAAAAAATTGGTTGTAAAATTTTATAAAATCAATATTTTATAAATTTATTTTTATATTTAAATTTTTGATTATAAACTCGGTAGTAAAAATTTTAGTCACAAAATCGATCGTAAATTTCAATAAAAAAATTTGATCGTAAAATCATTCATAAAATTATTCGTAAAATTATTATTTTCTTGTAGTGTTAGTCAACCTAGTACTGGGCTGACTCAGTTTTTTTTCACAAAAAAATTAGACTGGCTAAATTGTTAGGAGTTCTATTTTTAACAAAAGGATCGATGGGGCTTTTAGGTTTGCCTCTTAGCTTGCTATCAAGAAAACCCTAGGAAGCTCAAAGCATATCATTAGAAACCCATTTCCATGGGATTTTGAGGGAGATTTTAGATCTATGATGCCCAAGAAATGAGGCATGAGACCTCAAATTAAGCACGGATGTCATGTTCCGCCACCCAAGAAGAGGGATTCACGATGAAGAACGGCAAACAAAATTCCATCAAGATCATTCTTTTGGATTTTCTTAGCCATTTCACCTCCTTCGGAAGTCTCTGATCAACCTATTCAGCCTCCCTCTTCGAAATCCCCGCCGTCTCCTTCATCCATGCCTATTTCTCTCTCTTCTAGGGCAATAACAACGGCAAGGATAGTGGATTTTGATTTTTTGGAAAAAGATGGATTTGAAATCGGAGAGTGTCTGAAGTATCAAGGTTGGAAATACTTGTGCTTTGGTATTAATCTTCTAACATATCCAAACCTTGTTAGGGAATTTTATGGAAATGCAATTGTTAGATCAAATTTGTTTGAAACAGAAGTGAAGAAGGTGAAGAAAAAATTAACTATGGAAAAGCTAGGTAGTTTGCTTGGGGCACCCGCTATTGGAGCTAAAAGATTAGATGATCGAGCAAGTGGATTGCGTCTGTTATTTAGAAGGGATGATGCTATGCATTTCAAGGAGATTCATGCTAAAGACCTACCTGGGAGTACAGACTTTTACATCACATTATTGCTAGAATTCTTATTCCTAGAATAGAAAGATTTGATTTTCTAAACAAAAATGACATAGCAGTTATGTACCACATACTGATAAGAAAAAAATTTAATCTTCCAGCTCTAATTTTGAAAGTGATGCAAAAAGCATCTCAAACGGAAAAGCCTGCTCTACCTTATGGAATATTTTTGATCCTAGTATTTCAAGATTTTGAAGTTAGCCTGGAGGGAGAACCTAGTAAAAAGCTACAGCATTATGTTACACATAAATTAAAGTCAATGCAGAGGATGAAATTTAAAAAGATAAATGATAATTAGGTAAAGTTAGATTTGGAAGGGGAAGAAAGAAATGTGCCAGAGCCTATGCCATAGCATCATATGCCTACTCCATCTTCATCCATTGTTAGACTTGATGAAGATCAGATTGAGGATATTGTGCAGAGTGTAGTCTATGACAGAATCTCTGGTGGTCTCTCCTCACTGATGGAAAATGCTGTAAGGAAAATGTTCGCCAAATAGCATTCTTTAGCACCTATAGATCTAGTTTCCTCTGACTCTCTAGAGCCAAATTTAGATTAGAATGCATATAGGATCATGTCGTATCATCTAGAACATTTTGGTTGTGAATGTTTATATTATGTATTGATCAAACTTCACATTTTGAGATTTTGGAACTTTTGTATCTATGAATGAATGAATAAAGTTTGATTTTGCTTTACATTGTATCAAATTTTTCTTATCAATTTAATATCTTCCTATGTTGCAATGTCGTTGATCAATTTTTCTTTTTATTGCATGTTTAATTTTTGATAATGACAAAAATTGGAAGAAGAATTAGTATAAAAATGGGTATCAATTAAGTATCAAAATAAGTAACAAATTGGAATTCAATTGGAATTACAAATTTGGAGGAGATTATAACTTAAACTTGCAAATTTAAAACTCTTGGCACATAGTAAGCGGGAGTAATACAAAAGTTGAATTAAACTAAACATAATTATCATATTCAGGGAGAGCATACGTAAAATGATAAATTCTGAATGAACATGATGTAAAAGTTAATGAATATATCATTTTGAAATTTGAAGAAAAAGTCATACTCAAAGAATTTTATCATCATCAAAAAGGAGGAGATTGTTGACTTTGGATTGATTTTGATGATAAAAAAAAGTATTTGAGTATAAATCATTAAGTTACTAATGTTGTTTATGAAATTGTGTAGTTGTAAAATTCAAATGCTCCCAAATTTCAAATGTTTCCCAACATCTAAGTAAAGAATTATCAATCAAGATTTGAGAGAAGAAATTTATGATTGGACATATCCTTCAAGAGGCTTTAATGAAGATAAAATCAAGTTAAGAAAGCAAATTTAGCCTACAAATCAAATTAGAGAAGAAATGCTGACAAACAATCCTTAGCATGCTTGGCATGCATATTGAGCTGATTCAGTCTAAAATTGACCCGACCTAGTCTCAGTGGAAGCAGAAGACAGAAAGCACAGAAAGATGAATTTTTAAGATCCATGGGACTAAGCCAATCCAGTGATAACTTAGCTGATCTAGTCAAAAAGATAGCCGACCTAGTCTCAGAAGATAGCAGAAGATAGAAACAAACTTTTTCAGTCCACTGATATTGAGCCATTTAAGCTAAAAATTGAGCCGACCCAATAAAGACTGAGCCGATCCAATCAAAAACTGAGCCGACCTTGTATCTATAATGACTAGTTTCCAGTTTCATAGATTTTCATCCCACACACTATCAAATAGCTATTTTCGGATTTTCAATGGCTAGATCACTTTCTAAAGTCCTCCTAGATAATTTCTAGTGGTGGAAAATCTCAGGGATATATAAGAAAATATTTTTGAACATAAAATACATCTTTTTGAGCATACAAGAGCTTTCAAGCAACCATTTTCAGAACTTTCAAGTGTGTGAGCTAAATAGTGAAAGAAAGAAGTGATTTCCAGATATATGTCTACCCTTCCATCATCTTCAATCTGGGAGAAGTCAGTCTATTGATATTGAAGATCATCTTTTACTTTCTTCAAGCATTCAAAGAGAAGAAATCAAGACTACAAGCAAAGCTGTCCAGAATTTTTTCTCTTAAGCTTCAAAGAGTTTATCTTAGTTTGTATTAATTATATTTTTTATTTTTATTTCAAGTTTCTTGGGGTGAGAATCTTAGGTTAGTCCAAGCCTAGAGTTGGACATTGTATGCTTTGATTGGTGAGCTAAAGTTAAAACTAATCAGGGTTGATTGTTAACTTGAGAAAATAATTATTGTATGGTTATAGTTGGTGAGCCAAGAATAAAATCAATTAGGTTGGATTGTGAGCTCAAGTAAAATAATCAAACTGTAATCAAGTTAAGTAATTATAGTTGAATTCCTAAATGGTTTACTTAAAAAGTGAACGTAGGTGTTGAGTTTGGCACTAAACCACTATAAAATTATTATGTTTGTGATTGTGCGTTCTTTACTTTATAATTTTCATCTACTACACATCACATAGTCTATTTTACTAAGCACTTAAATAGCATAATATGCACAAGTCTAAAGTTAAAATTTTTAAAATACCTAATAAGTATCATAAATTTATTAATAAAAATATTAATTTATTAATTAATTTATATTTATTTTAAAAAATTTATATTTTTATTAATTTAATATAAAAAAATAAATTTATCAATAAAAAGAGCTCATTTTTTGGTCATAATGAAATAAATTTAAAGAAAATTAGAGTTAAAATAGATCCAATATGAATTTTTAAAAAAATAAAAAAAATAAAAATAAAAATAAAAATAAAATAAAAATTGAATTGACTCAACCGACATAGCTGGCTTAGCTGGTGCACTCAACCAAGCCATAAAAGTGGGCTCAGTCGGTGCATCCCAACCCAGCCAATGCACCAGCTAGCCGGCCCAGCTAGAGTAGCTGGCCTACCAACCCATAGAGCCTACGCGCAGCATCGGCCTATTAGCCCACCAGCCTATTAGACCCATTGGTGTACAGTGAACCAATGATTGGTCCACAAAATCATGTGTAGACCATCAGCTTAGCACAAGACAACGAATCAGAGGCTGCCACGTGGTGGACCAAGACCCATAAGGGGTTCAGGAAAAATATCACATGGCTCATGAGGGCAAAATGCTAATTTTGTAGGCCAAGACATTCGGTGATTGGTTGCGGTCTGTGGTACACTTAGTCCAGGCAATCCATGGGCATAGTTATTGCACCATCGGATGGTAGCACTAGATCTCGGTCAAGATCGGATGGCCATGGTTATTTTTGAGTTTGATTCAATTCCCAACTCCCATCTATGCGTGATTTGATGACAGCGCACACTCCAGGCAGTGTTTCGATGGTCGACGAAGCTCCCGATGGTGATCCAAACTCTAGGTGGTGATCCAAGGGTTAAGATCTTTTTCGACTAGATTTGGCGTATTACACATCCATTTTTGGCATTTTTTGGACTGTTTGATTCCCATTTAATGGCTAGACTTCACCCAGAAGAACAGAATTCAATCCAGACATTGTTTTAATTTGATTTTCACCTAGATTCCTCCATATATGAGATTTTATACACTATTTTGGTCCTATATCGACTGAAGGCAATTACTCCAACCCTCTGACAGCTATTTAAAGATCCCAGGACTCTAGAGTTGAGGCATATGATCCAAGAAAAGCTACGGTATAGGATGAAAGCTAGGCTTTAGCTGAAGGTTGCTTCAAGACAGATGGTGCTGAGAAGAAGAGCCTAAGGTATTCCATTCGCCAGCCCTGGGGTTAGAAAAAGAAGATCGAAAGTTGGTTAACAAAATTAAGGATTTTCGAACTTCTTTTATATCTGAGCTAATAAAAGAACAAACTTTATTCAATCTCGACCTCAGTCCCTTGAATCCAATAGGTACACGATTGAAGTTGCGGATTATCTCTTTTCTTTCTCTTTCTTCTCTTTGACTGTACCCTTTTTTTTTTCACTGTAGAAATAGATGCCCAAGCGGTCGAGATGCTCATGAGGGGACTCCCAACTCACAAGAGAAAAGGAAAGGCACCGGATGAGGGCTCAAAAAAAGTGAGGGTCGACATTCTAATCTCCACAGCCCCCGTTAGTGCAATGGATGCCCCTCAAATTGCTCCCAAGGTTGAAGTTCCTCTCATTGTTGAGTTTGGCACTACTGTCGAGGTCGTCGATCCTTCGATGCCGCTAAGCCCTCATGCCAAGGCCCAAGTTTTAGAGCCTCCCTCTGGAGGGGAGAAAGCGATCGAAAAAAGGAAGACCAAAAGGGCCTTAAAAATGTCCCTGCCGAATGTCTGCCATAATGGGCCCAACAACTCTGATGAAAGGAACATAGGAGAATCCCTTCAATAATCATGAAGTTGTCAAGAGTTTGGTTGACAGATTTACCATACCTAAAGTTGTAGATAGAATCATCGATGCTGATGTTGATCAGTGCACCTGGAATTCACTAGGATCCTTTCTTGAGGTAGTCACTTCGTCCTTCTTTTTCTCTTTAAATTTCTCAATGTTTACTTATTTGCATGAATGGTTTCATCATTATATATATATATTTGTTAAATAAATGGGCCATCAACTACTTGGCTATATCAGATTATTGAACCACTTGAGGTCAGAGCTGGTGAAGGCCCAAGAAGATCATCAGGCTGAATTTGAGTGCCTACTTAAGGAGAGGGACGAGGTTGACCGCTCCTTGAAAGAAAAAACTATTGAGGTCGAGGGCCTTTAGGAGGCACTCCGCAAGGAGAAAGAGGCATCGAAGGAGTTGAAGACCGCTTTTGGCTTGGAGGAAGAGCGGAGAAGAAAAGCTGAAGCTGAGACTACCGAATTAAAGGAGTAGATGTCTATGCGGATCTCGAAGGCAATGACCCCGGTGATTGAGGAGTTCAAGGTCTCTTCTAAAATGAGAGACTTGAACGTCAAATTCGGCCAAGAGGCCTTCAACAAAGATTACGAGCTCTGCAAGAGCAGGATGGCCAGCAAATTTTTGGAGCTCGACCTCGACTTCTTGTATGAAGGGGCTTCTGAGGAGGCGGGAGATCCATCTACCATTGCAACTGACCTCCCGCCTGTCGAGCTAGCTTCCGCCACACCTCTGATCTTTTCTACTCCTACTACCATTAAAGAGCCTGCACCGACTGAGGCTACACCAAACTTTTTCACCATTCCTTTAGAGGTCTGAGACCTCTTACTTTTATATATTTTTATTTTTTCCTCTTGTATTAAAAATGTTTTGATCAATGGAGTCAATTTTAAGAATGAGCTTTTCTTCTATGAAATCTATGTGGTGATATTTTCATACTTCAAGTGCAATCTCCTATTGAAGTCGACCCCCTTCCTCAGGGTGTCCCCTTGAAGTCCTACATAAAGAGCCTAAGGAAAGAGGCTCATCAAGCTAAGAAGAAATTAGAGAAAGCAAGGGACGATTTTTGAAAGTTGAAGAAACATTATTCCAAGGCTACAATTGAAGTTACTCGTCTTCATCAAGTCCATAAAAAGGATGTTATAAACTATATCAATAAAAAATACCATCTAACAGAGGAGTTGGAATAGGTGAAGAAGCTTGGGAGTGACAAGACATGGGCGCTAACGGTCAAGGCAAGTTCTTTAGAAGTTGAGTTGAAGGCCACGTAAGAAAAGATTTGATTACTCGAAGAGAACTCGATGTGGTCAATCAGTCAAGAAGAGTATAGCTGGAACTGGATAAAAAAGTTCTCTGAGCTCCAAAATCAATTACAGGCAGCCAAGGATTTTCATAATGAATACAGACGTGACTGGTGTGGCCAAGTTGCCGATCTCAAGGGGAACCTCCAAAGGGTCGATGACAAGATCGATTGTCTTCGACGACAATTGCCTGAAGGGATCCGAGCTAGCTCTAGCAAGGACTCAGCAAAGGTTCTATATTTATGAAGTTCTTTGGAGGACTTGTCCATCTTGTTTGGAAACAACCAAAAGGAAGTGCGGGAGTTGAAGATGCAAATGGTCTACCAACAGGATGCTATGAAGGATGTAGAGGCTGAGTTGGCTGTGCTAAGAAAGAAGTTAGGAAAAGTTATGGATGACTCATGGAGGCATAAGAAGTTGCTAAGTAAAGATTTGGCAGTTCGATGGAAACTCAAAGAGAAGATCAAAGACTTAAAGTTACCTTTGGTGTTGGCCAACACTGGCAGCAAGAAGTTCGACTCCAAGTAGGGCTTCGACTTCTTTTTTCTTTCTCCCTTTTATTTTTCTTTTTTGTAATTGATCTTTCGAACTTTCCTATGTATTGAACTTTTTGTTTTAATAGAAATATTATTTTAACAATTTCATCTCAATTGTATGCTTGTGTAGCTTTTCACTCTTCCCTCTTTTTTAAGTAACCGAAGATCTTCATCTGTGTCTGGATGAGGTTCTCCTCTTAACTTTGATATGGTTGGTCTTTTTTTTGTCCCCTATCAGGACGTGGTTCTTCTCCTGTTCCTAATAGGATTGATTTTTTTTTGTTAGGATGAGGTCAACCTCCTGTCCCTAAAAAGGCTATAGGGATAAAAAAGGGCCTCTCCACTTCATCCATCTTAAATACCTGGAGGACTTTATCCATGTCAGAATGAGGTCCTCCTCCAGTTCCTAACATGGTTGGTCTTTACTTTATCCTTCTGTTAGGATGAGATCCTTTTTCTGTTCCTAATGGAGTTGATCTTTATCTTTATTAGGATGAGGTCCTCCTTCCATTCCTAACAAGATTATAGAAGCACAAAAGGACCATTGAAAGGCCCTCTCCCCTCCTTCCATTTTAAATAACTAAAGATCTTCATCCATTGTCAAGACAAGGTCCTCTTCTTATTCCTAACAAGGTTGGCCTTTACTTTATCCCCTTATCAGGATGAGGTCCACCTCCTATTTTTGACGAGATTGATCTTTATCTTTATTAGGACGAGGTCCTCCTCCCATTCCTAACAAGATTATAGGGGACAAAAGGGCCGTTGAAAGGGCCTCTCCCCTCTTCCTATCTTAAATAATTGGAAGTCTTCATCTGTATCATGATGAGGTCCTCCTATTTCTGACATGATTGGCCTTTACTTTGTCCTCCCATCAAGATGAGGTCCTCCTCCTATTCTTGATGGAATTGACCTTTATCTTTGTTAGGATGAGATCCTCCACCTATTTCTAACAAGTTCATAGGGGCATAATAGGGCCGTTGAATGGTCTCTCCTCTCCTCCTATCTTAAATAACTGAAGATCTTCATCCATATCAGAATGAGGTCCTCCTACTATTTTTAATACAGTTGGCCTTTACTTTGTCCTCCTATTAGGATGAGATCCTTCTCCTATTCCTAACGGGGTTGACCTTTACCTTTGTTAGGATGAGATCCTCGTCTTGTTCCTAACAAGATTATAGAAGCATAAAAGGGCCGTTGAAAGGCCCTCTCCCCTTCTTCCATCTGAAATAATTGGAGGTCTTCATCCGTTATCAGGATGAGGTTCTTCTCCTATTCCTGACATGGTTGGCTTTCACTTTATTCTCCTATCAGGATGAGAGCCTTCTTTTATTCTTGACGGGGTTGACCTTTACCTTTGTTAGGACGAGATCCTCCTTCTATCCCTAATAAGATTATAGGAACATAAAAGGATCATTGAAAGGATCTCTCCCCTCCTTCTATCTTAAATAATTGGAGGTCTTCATTCATGTTAGGATGAGGTCCTTCACTTGTTGCTGACACAATTGGCCTTTGTTTTGTCCTTCTATCAAGATGAGGTCCTCCTCCTATTCTTGACGTGGTTGGTCTTTACCTTTATTAGGATGAGATTCTCCTCTTGTGCCTAACAAGATCATAGAAGTGCAAAAGGGCTGTTGAAAGGGCCTCTCCCCTCCTCCTATCTTAAATAATCGAATGTCTTCATCCATATCAGGATAAGGTCCTTCTCCTATTTCTGACATGATTGATCTTTACTTTATTTTTCTATCAGAACGAGGTCCTCCTCTTATTCCTAATGGGGTTGGACTTTACTTTTGTTAGGACGAGATCCTCCTCCTATTCCTAATAAGTTTATAGGAGCATAAAAGTACTATTAAAAAGGCCTCTCTCTTTTTCCTATCTTAAATAATCAAAGATTTTCATTCATATCAAAACGAGGTCCTCCTCCTATTTCTAACACAGTTGGGTTTTACTTTATCCCCCCATCAGGATGAGGTCCTCCTCCTGTTCCTGACGGGGTTGACCTTTACCTTTATTAGAGTGAGGTCCTCCTCTTATCCCTAACAAGGTCATAGGGGCACAAAAAGGCTGTTGAAAGGGCCTCTTCTCTCCTCCTGTCTTAAATAATCGGAGGTCTTCATCCATATCAGACGAGGTCCTCATATTCTTGATACGGTTGGCCTTTACTTTGTCCTCCTATTAGGACAAGATTCTCTTTCTATTCCTGATGGCGTTGGCCTTTATCTTTATTAGGATGAGGTCCTCCTCCTGTCCCTAACAAGATCATAGGGGTTTAAATGGATCATTTAAAGGATCTCTCTCCTCCTCTTATCTTAAATAATCAGTGGTCTTCATCCGTGTCAGGATGAGGTCCTCCTCCTATTCTTAAGATGATTGACTTTTATTTTGTCCTCCCATTAGAATGAGGTCTTTCTATTCTCGATGGGGTTGGCCTTTACATTTATTAGGGCAAGATCCTCCTCCTATCCCTAACAAGATTATAGGGGTATAAAAGAGCCATTGAAAGGGCTTCTCCCTTCCTCTTGTCTTAAATAATCGAAGGTCTTCATCCATATCAGGACAATATCCTCCTCCCATTTCTAACATAGTTGGCCTTTACTTTGTCTTGCTATTAGGATGAGGTCCTCCTTTTGTTCCTAACGGATTGGCCTTCATCTATACGTGAAGTTTGGTTGAGTCACTACCTGTCATCACATGATTTTATGCCAAGAAATGAAAATATTTGAAGTAAAGAAGTTTTATTAAGGTAGAATTACTGATAGTACATTCTTAGATTTTTTGAATTTCAAGGTCATGGGAGCATTGATCCTCCAAGTTCTTTTAGATAATATATTTTTGGTCAGACGATTTCCACCACCTCATAAAGACCTTCCTAGTTCAGGATGAGTTTTTCTTGATTTTGAGGCTGCAAAACATCTACTTGTCAAAGTGTAAGATCTCCTATTCTGAATGTCTTGCTTCTGACCCTTGAGTTGTAGTAGTGGGCTACCCTTTACTTGTAAGCTACCATTCGGATCTGGGCCTTCTTCTATTTTTCTTCTAGGAGATCAAGGTTGGCTCTAAGGTTCTGCGAGTTGCTTCGTTCATTAAAAGCCTCTACTTGTGTTGAGGGAAGTTCGAGTTTGACCAGGATAACTGCTTCTGTTCCGAAAGCCAATGCAAAGAGAGTTTCTCCAGTGGGCAATCTTTGAGTAGTTCGGTAAGCTCGAAGCATATGATAGAGTTTATTTACCCACATTCCTTTTACCCTTTTGAGTTTGGCTTTTATTTCTTGAAGCAAAGTTCTATTAGTTACTTCTGCTTCATCTTTCGCTTACGGATGGGCTACTGATGTGAAATGGTGAGATATATTTAGATCTTTGCAGAATTCAGTGAACTAATTCACACCTGCAAACTGACGCCCATGATCAGAGATTAGTGTTCGAGATAGACCAAACCTACAAACAATTGACTTCTAGATGAAGTCCTGTACTTTGATCTTAGTGATCTTTGCTAGGGGTTTGGTCTCAACCCATTTACTGAAATAATCTACTACTACTAGTAGGAACTTTCGTTGCCCTGGTGCCATGGAAAAAGGTCCAAGTATATCCATCTTCCATTGTACAAATGGCCAAGGGGTGCTCAGTAGTGTGAGCTGTGAAGCTGGCTATCTCTGAATGTCTGCATTTCTCTGACATCTATCATATTTTCTCACATAATCTACCACATCTTGGTGCATCATTGGCCAATAATACCCCTGACGGAGTAACTTGTGTGGCAAAGATCTCGCCCCAGATGATTTTCACAAATTTCTTTGTAAACCTCCCTCAAGGCATAGTCAGCTTCTGAAGGTCCGAGATACTTGAGGAGTGGTAATGAATATGACCTCTTGTACAACTTATTTTTATATAAAATATGGTGGAAAGCTTGATTTCTTAACTTCTGAGCTTCTTTATGATCCTTGAAAAGAACTCCATCTTTGAGATAAGAAACTAATGGATTAATCCAGCTGGGCTCTTGGTCAACTTGCATTAATGCCAGGGGCTCTTATGAACTTAGGTGCTATAGGACTTCAAAGAGGACTTCTCTTAGGAGTTCATTCAAGGCTAAAGTGGCTAACTTGGAAAGGAGATTGGCTCTGATGTTTTTTGCCTTGGGGATCTATTGAATATCAAAGCTGTTGAAGGCTGAGATCAAGCTTTTTATTTTTTTTAAGTACTTCCTCATGCTTTCCTTCCAAGCTTCATAATTGTTACTGACCTATCCTACAACTAATTGAGAGTCACTGTAAACCTTCAGATGTTTTGCTTCTAGTTCTTTGGCTATTTTTAATCCTGTAATTAGGGTTTCATACTCTTCTCTATTGTTAGTGGTGGAAAAGTCAAAGCATAATGCATACTCTACTATAACTTCTTCTGGATTGATGAGGATCAAGCCTGTACCTAGCCCAGAAGTATTGGATGAACCATCTACATATAGTACCTAGAAGTTTTCAAGAAGATCAACCTTCTCTTCAGGGGAGCCAGGGATAAAAGCTTCTTGGTGCTTTGATTTAGTTTCTTTTGAAATGGTGCATTCCATTATGAAATTGATCAGTATTTGAGCTTTGATAGATGGCTGAGATTGGAAATGAATGTCAAATTTAGTCAACACAATCACCCACTTTGCTACTCTGTCAGGGATATCGGGTCGATGAAGAACTATCTTGATGGATTGATTAGTGAGGAGAGTAATTGTATGCTCCTCGAAATAAGATCGAAGTTTTCTAACTGTAATCAACAAGGCATAGATTAGTTGTTCTAATTTGGTATACCTTATTTCTGTATCCCTCAAGACTCTATTTATATACTAGATCGGCCTCTGAACCTTAGCTTCTTCCCTAACCAGTATGGCTCCAATAGTGACGGGGATACAATGAGGTACAAAAATAGCTCTTCTTCAGGTTCAGGTTTGTCTAGTAGTAGGGGCAAACTGAAGAGCTCACTGACACTCGAGAGTCTAGTTGAAGTTCTTGGGCTACTTGAGTACTTGAAAGAAGGGCATGCAATACTCCGCCGACCTTGATACGAAGCGATTCAGGGCCGCCACCTTGCTTGTGAGGTGTTGAACCTCTTTTATTATTTTTGGGGCAGTCATTTTTTGGATGGCTCTTATCTTCTCTGGGTTAGCCTTGATGCCGCAGCTCGATATCATGAACCTCAGGAACTTTTTCGAGGTTACTCCGAAAGCATATTTTGTAGGATTCAGCTTCATCTTGTACTTTCGGAGGGTACTGAAGGTCTCCTCAAGATCGGTAATATGATTTGGTGAAGATCGGCTTTTAACCAACATATCATCTACATAGACCTCCATGTTGCGGCCGATCTGTTCCTTGAAGATCTTATTCATCAGGTGCTGATAAGTTGTTCTTGCATTTTTAAGCCTAAAGGGCATGACTCTATAATAATAAAGATCATGGTTAGTAATAAAAGTAATCTTCTCCTCATTCTATGGGGTCATCTGAATTTTATTATATCTGAAGAAGGCATCCATGAAGCTAAGGAGTTCATATCCCGAAATTGCGTCCACCAGTTGGTCAATCCTAGGCAGAGGATAGCTATCTTTTAGGTAGGCTGTGTTTAGATTTGTAAAATCTATGCACATCCTCCACTTGTCATTTACTTTTTTAACCAGAACAATATTTGTAATCTAGTCCAGATAAAGCACTTCTTGAATGAATCCCACCTTAAGGAGCTTGTCGATCTCATCCATTATGGCCTTCAATCTTTCTAGTGTAAAACTGCATTTTTTCTATTTCATTGACTGTCATTTAAGATCCACTCCTAGGCGATGTTTCATGACCTCTGCATCAATCCCAGGCATATCCACAGGCACCCAGGCAAAAACATCTACATTCTTTGTAAAAAGATGACAAGTTGCCTTCTGACTTCTCCCTTCAGATTGGAGCCGATCTTCACGATGTGCTCCTTGTTCCCATCATTCAAAGGGATCTCCACAAGATCATTGATGGGTTCTCCTCTTTCTTCAGATAGATCATCATGGATATCAAGTCCATCCATTGGACAAGGGTCTGATTGCCTTCCTCCTCATAAGGTAATATTATAACAATGCCGAGCTAGTGCCTGGTCTCCTCTGACCTCCCTGACTTCATAGCTTGTTGGAAACTTTATTTTCAGCTAGTAAGTTGAAACCATAGCCTAGAATGCATTCAGACCAGGTCAGCCAAGGATCGCATTATAGTAAGAGGGTGCTTTCACCACCAAAAAATCGACGTGACCTCTAGTTTGCTTTGGGTATCGACCCGCTGCCACAGGCAATTTTATTATTTCTTCTATTGATACCGCATCACCTATGAATCCTACTAGTAGGAAATTCATCAGCCTCATTTTGCTATCAGGTATAGATATTTTAGAAAAAGTATCATAAAATAAGACATCAGTAGAGCTTCTATTATCAATTAAAATATGGCGTACATTATAATCAGTAATATTTAAAGTAATTACAACCGCATCATTGTATGGAAGCTGAACTCCCTGAACATCTTCTTCAATGAAAGTGATGGATTCTTCAATCCGTTATTTTTTTGCTGGCTCTATTGACCTGCTGGCCTCCCCTCGCTGATGTCTCCTAGTGATAGTGTTGATGATTCTAGGAGGGTGATCTCCATATGGCTTGTCCCACCGAGATAGTTCAGGCTATGGTGGGGCTCTTAGATGATCTTCTCTTCTCTCCGATTGATGCCTGATGAATCAATCCAGCCAACCTCTTCTAATTAATGCCTTGATCTCCTCCTGAAGCTAGATGCATTCCTCGGTATCGTGACCATGGTCACGATGGTAGAGATAGTACTTGTTGGGGTTGCACTTGGTTGGATGAGTCTGCATTCTCTCCGACTCTAGGAGCTGCTCCCTTATCTCCATCAGCACCTGGGTCTTTGAGGCGTTCAAGGAAGCGTAGTTGTTGAATCTTCTGAGAGAGAAGTTCCAACGGGCCCTTCAATTTGGACTTCTATGTTGATGAGCTCTAGGGGAGTTCGAGCTCGTTTGTGCTCGAGAGAAGTTTGGGAGTGCGGCCGAGCTTCACTCAATTTGCTTTCAGATGTGGGCTTGCTGAACTCACTTGCTTGCCGCTCTCTTGCAGCCTCATCATCCTTCAACTTGAAGGCCTCCTCTGCTCAGGCATAACTTTCTGCCCGAGCTAGTATATTAGCAAAATTCCTGAGATACTTTCTTTCCAAAAAAGATAGAAGATCATTTTTCTGAAGGCCATCCTTTAGTGCGGCCATGGCCACAGACTGGTTCAAGTTCTAAACCTCCAACATAGCAGTATTAAAATGGCTGACGTAAGCTCGGATGGATTTCTCTTCTTTCTACTTTATATTAATGAGGAAGTCCGAGCCTCATCTTGGACATCGGCTGTTTATGAAATGAGCCATAAACTAATGGCTCATTTGATCAAAAGAGAAGATCGTACCTAGCTTAAGGTTCGAGTACCAGTTTCTTATTGCTTCCTTCAAGGTAGATGGAAAAGCTTGGCATAAG
This sequence comes from Cocos nucifera, assembly GCA_006176705.1. Lineage (NCBI taxonomy): Eukaryota > Viridiplantae > Streptophyta > Magnoliopsida > Arecales > Arecaceae > Cocos > Cocos nucifera. The sequence goes on from QRFJ01001219.1 coordinate 178,467, forward strand.
ATGATGTCTGATGCACCGTAGAGCAGCATCATCATTCGAAAAGCCTCTAGATGGTTGATCGGATCAAATGTTCCATCGTAGATCTTAAACTAGGGAAGCTTTAAGTTTGGTGGGATAGACTCTTGCATGATTTTGATAGAGAAGGGATTGGTGCAGATGTCGTCATGATGGAATGGGTCAGCATGGCAGAGCTCCTCAATCTGTCAATTCATGTCCTAAAGCTTTTGATCGAGAGTATCATCTTGATTGTGAATCTCAAAGGGCCGCCAAGTATAGATGGGGAAAGTCTCCTCTGAAGAAGAATCATGATCAAAATAGAAATTCCATGCTCTCTGCTTCCCGTTCTCAGGGGCGATGGGCCTGCTGACTCAGATTGCCCTTCTTGGCATCAGTTATTGAAGCTTTGGCTGAGGGTTTTTTAGCTGGGCTACTGTCAGAGGTTGCTGCATGATCTGCACCATTTCAGTGAGGCCTCAAACCTACTGCATCAGTAGGTTAAACTACTCTGGATTTGCCATGGTCGTCGATGGAGGAGGTTGAGGTACTGGTAATGGAGTAGGAATGGGCGGATCTGATTCAGATCTGGTGCTAGATGTAGTAGACCACTAGGTGGTTGTCTTCTTCGAGGGTATTTTTGAAGTAAAAGAAATCAAATAGAGATGGATCTCGAAGGATCAAAAGAAGAAGGTAAATAAGATCGATTGAACACTTCTTTTAGAATAAGGGCTCAGTAGCCCTTCCTTTAGCACCATTTTTGTTGGTACGAAAATCCATGAGATGCTGGAGGTGACTGGAGTTGAAAAGGTGAGGCTACCGACTGGACCTGCAAAATAAAGTCCGAATCGAAAGTAGGTGGCTTCGGCAGGATCCTCCAACACTCAAGTTAATTCTCCGACCAACTAGAATGGAGTACTCAGGAAATAAAGAAGTAGAGTAACAGGAAGGAGAAGAGAGCTTAGAAAAATATGTATCTGGATGGTCTCTTTTATAGATGGAGCTTGTAACAAACTAATGGTGACAGTCCATCTGGTAGTGGGTTGCTCAGAGCCACATGGAGTTTGTTATGGAGGATGGTGTCCATTATCGTAACATGCCAATCCATTGAGATTTAATAGCTGAGGTTCGAATGTAATTGGTGTTGCTAGTGAAGGGCTTCAAATCATGATTGTTCTAGAGAAGTTTGGACTTATCGGAGGTCGTCCGTGTGTAGGTTGGTTTGTGTTGAGTTGGAAGCTAAATTTATGTGGATGACGAGCTCTTTCTAGGAGACTGGAAGAAGTTTGACTGGTTGGAGATCAATTAAGAGGAGTTTGCCTACTAACAGGGATGAGTTTGCCTGGAAGGAGTATGACTGAAAGAGTTCGTTCGAAAGAAGTGCGACTGGAGGAGTTCGTCCAGAAAGAGCATGATTGAAGGAGTTCATCCAGAAGCAGTGCAACTGGAGGAGTTTGTTTGGAAGGAGTGTGACTGGAGGAGTTTGTCTAGGAGTGTGACTGGAGGAGTTCGTCCGAAAGGAGTGCGACTGAAAGAGTTTGATTGATTGGAGGAGTTCGTCCAGAAGGAGTGTGACTAAGGCTTAAGCCTGTTATTCATTTCTAGTCAAAAGGCAAGGTTAACATAATAGTACTTCTCCTTTACTATTTAAGATCATGCCAGCATACTTCTATATGCTTTCAAGAAGTTTTGCAGTGCGGGTTTGCCATTGAGGAGGTCAATGAGTTCTAGCAGGAGGGAGGTCAATGGCCAAGAACTTCAGTAGGGATTGATCTACCCCCAATAAAAATCAATTAGACATCAACCGTAGGAACTCGAGCTCAATAGGATAAGGAACCCTAAGTGTTGGACTAGGTTAGGATTAACCAACTTAACTAGTATCTTAGAAAAATGGTTCAGGGATCACGTTCCAAAGGAAGGTGGTTAATTAATGGTTTCGTTAGCTTACCTGGCCAAAATAATTGGTGTCTAAGGCAAGCAACGGGGGGGCTTCCACTAATCTTATATTTATCTGGCCAGTTGATTAGCTAATTCTCTACTTGGAGGGCTTGAAGGTGACCTTGGCAGTTAGGAGCTGTCTAGATCTAGAACAACCGTTAGTCTGGATTACTTGCCTAACTTGCTTGCTAATTAACATCAAACATAAATATAGTTAATTCTTCTATATCATCTCTAGATTTAGGACTCCTTAGGACTCTTCCTTATAACTCTCTTTTTTTTTTCTTTCTTTTCTTCTCTCTATAATAATAATAATAATAAAATAATAAAATAAAAAAATATATATAAATTTAAATCATATATTAGGGTTGCACTAGTACATGCACGGTAGGAGATTGCTATTACCTGACCTAGTTAAACCAAATTCTGAAATTGAATGATTGGTTTATATAAAACTTGAAAATCAAATGGCTGGAAATAATGGAGAACCACCTAGGTAGATGAAGGAATACTTTATTCCTTCCATCTATAACCCATCGACTTGTATCCAATTACCTAATATCCTTGCTAGCCATTATGAAATCAAGTCGACTGGATTTTTGAAAGAAATCCTAACCAAATTGGGTTTAAAACTCTTAACATAAGTCAAATTAAAATCCTGGATAATTCTGGCCATTGGATGGAAATCAAATGCATCAAAAATTACTTAAAAACCCTTTAAAATATCCTAGATCAAGTAGGAATTCATGGCAACCATCGAACCAGCCTTTAGATGGATTCTGGACCACCGGATCTACTTTTGAAGGGCTTTAGGCATTTAATTACAAATCAAAAATCATTCAGACCATTGGATCTTGATCGGGGGCTACATCCACCATTCGTCAGTGCACGAGTTTCAGTCATTCGATCAAATCCCAATGAAAGACATCAGTTGGATCAGGTAGAATTCTTAGATTGCCCTCTGTAGATCGTGCATGAGCCCAATGTTGCATGGACCGCCGCTTTCTTCAGCTAATTGGAGCATGCTTCTCCCTATGAAATCCCCAAAATGCCCTCTATAGTGGTCCACCATGCACTGCAAAAAATGCTGACGTCAGCTCGGCATAAGCGTGGCGTCAGCGGTCGGGTCGAACGATCTGCTGAGCTAATTTTTCTGAACCGATTTGAACTGGATCGGCTTTTTTTTAATTATTTTTTATTTTCTTTGAAATTCAATTTTAGGCTCATTTGAAGTCTGTTTTGCTTGAAATTTATTTCATCTGAACTAGAAAAATAAGATATTTATATTGGTGTTCTTCTTTTCTGTATAAGATTAACAAAAGTATCAATTTTTAAAAAAATAGATTAATTTATTTTATAATTTAGTACTTTTATTAGTATATTTTTACCACTTATTATCGACCACAATCTAGATGCTTCCATCTTTCTATGGAAATACTAATGAAGATCCTTACAAATATTTGAATGAATTCTTAAAAATCTACTCTATGATAAAAATCAAGAATTTTTTTGATAATGTCCTTAGACTAATCTTGTTTTCTTTCTCATTAAAATATAAAGCTAAGTACTGGCTTGGCACAATAGAGAAATCAATTCAAATGTGGGCAAACATGCAACATGAATTCCTTAAAAAAAATTATCTCATAGGTCGAACCAACACTATGAGGTGAACTATCATTGGATTTGCTCAGCTTATAGGGGAACAAATTCATGAATCATGAGAAAGACTTAAGAAACTTCTTAGAAAATGCCCACATCATGGTCTATCTAAGTGGCAAATCGTCCAAGCTTTCTATGAGGGTTTAGGAGATCAATACAGATAAATGGTAGATGAATCCTATGGAGGTGCTGAGCAAAAGTACGGATAAAGCTTAGATCTTGTTTGAAACTTTAAGTGAAAATTCGATTAACCATGCTTTACTATCCTCTTATAAAAGATCAATTTCTCATAAAAAATGGGTAGGAATGTATAAAATCAAACATCCAGAACCAAGTTCTAAGCCTGATATGAATTTAGTAAATAAAGTCGACCTTCTTATCCAAAAATTAGATCAATTCCTAAATCTAGGTCAACAATCTCCTGCACAATACACACCATCTTTTAATTATTAGGAGATTTGTGCTATTTGTGCTAACCCAGTGCATAATGTGAGTGAATGTCCCACGGCTACACAGTTCTCACCCTTCATCTAAAAATAAGTTCAAACTATTCAAGGTTACTTCAAATCGGTCAATGACCCATTTTCAAATACATATAACCCAGGCTAAAGAAACCACCCTAATTTTTCTTCAAAACTATAATAGACTCAGGCTCAGACCCAAACTCCACCAGTGTATACTTATCAAAATAGACTTCAATACCAGAACTATGCCTATAATAGAGGTCAGCCTAGTCAGCCTTTCCAACCACCATATTATAATCAACCCTCATACCATCTACTCAATAGACCAATCTAGCCGATGATCGATTTAACCAACTACAACAATTAATCCTATCTCAACAACAATCAATTCTGAATCAACAATAATCCATCGCCAAGCTAGAAGCTCAAATAGGATAATTAGCTAAGTCTAGTATGAGGAGAGAATCAGATCAATTACCAAGCCAACTGATTGCAAATTCTAAAAACAATCCATCCAATGTCCATCAATCACTTAGATTTAGTCATCAACTCATCATCCCATCTAAGAATTCCCAATTAGAGAATGCCAAAGCAATTTCTGAACTTCGAAGTGGTAGGATTCTTAAGAACCCATATCAGGACCAGGTGATAGAGGCTAGTACTAATGCTAGCCAAGAAGAAAATTTAGAAGAAGAGGTTAGTACTAAAGCTAACCATGTAGAAGAATCTGAGCCTAGAACTAGTACTGATACTGGTTCTAAAAAGATAGATAAAGAAAAGAGGAGAATAGATGAGTTATCTGAGATATATAAATCCAAAGTTCCATTTTCTTAAGCCTTAGAAGTAAGCTATTCTTGTAAAAAGTAAGAAGCACATAACGAGGAGTTAATGAAATTATTTAAATAAGTGCATATTAATTTATCCCTTCTCGATGTAATTCAGCATGTCCCAACCTATGCTAAATTTCTTAAAGAACTTTGTACTCAAAAGCATGAGCCACTAACTAGTAAAAGAATTATGCTATTTGAGGATGTAAATGCAGTCCTATTAAACCCATTACCTTAGAAAATAAAAAACTCTGGTGCTCTATTAATTTCATGTGTTATCGGAGGCATAACTTTTAAACGAGCATTATTAGACTTAGGAGCTAGTGTGAACCTACTTCTAACCTTTGTTTATGAAAAATTTGGGATAGGAAAGCTTAAACCTACATTAGTTATTTTACAACTAGCTGATAGATCTGTAAAAACATCACATGATTTAATTGAGGATGTTTTAGTTAGAGTTGATAAATGTTATTTTCTAGTAGACTTCCTCATCCTTGAAATGGAACCATCTCAAGAGCTGAACCAAAATTTCATAATTCTAGGTCGTCTATTCCTAGCTACTACCAATGCCAATATCAATTGTAAGACAGGAGCCATGGATATTTCTTTTGGAGATCAAAAGATAAGAATAAATATTTTTAATGCCTCTAGGCATACTCAAGAGGAGGAAGATTGCTTTGTAATCGATCAGATAGTGAGATAGTTGAATCTGATTCCTCCTTAGATTTACTCAAGAACGATCTTCTAAATAAGTTTGTCAAAGAAATTCCAGACCAGGAGGTGAATGCCCTGCTTGATTCACCTCATCCATCACATACATTACCTTGGTCAATAAAAATTAAGCCCTTACCTGAGTAAAAAATTGAACCATTACATCCTTCAATTCAAGTCCCACCACAACTTGAACTAAAATCTTTGCTTGAATCACTTAAGTATATATTTCTAGGATCAGAGAAAATTTTGCTAGTGATCATTGCTTCTAACCTAACTCCTGAATAGGAAGATTAAGTAGTAGATATTTTGAAAACATATAAGGAGGCCACAGGTTGGACCATCGTCAATTTAAAAGGCATTAGTCCATTAATATATATGCACCACATTTACACTAAAGATAATTCCAAACCAACTCGAGAAATGCAAAGATGGCTCAACCCTAATATGCAAGAAGTAGTCAAGAAAGAGGTAATTAAATGGTTAGATGTTGGTATTATTTATCCTATTTCTGACAGCCACTGGGTAAGTCCAACATAAGTTGTTCTAAAAAAATCTAGACTCATGATTGTCCACACTGACCATGAAAACCTAGTACCAACATAACTTTCTACTAGGTGGCATGTCTGTATAGATTATAAAAAATACAATACAATCATCCAAAAAGATCACTTTTCATTTCCCTTTATTGACCAAATCTTAGAGAGACTAGCTGGTCAACAATATTTTTATTTTCTATATGGATACTTAAGATATAACCAGATAGAAATCTACCCTGGAGATCAAGAAAAGACCACCTTCACATGTCACTATAGAAATTTTGCTTTCCATAAAATGCCCTTTGGATTGTGTAATGCACCTACGACCTTTCAAAAGTGCATGATGTCAATATTTTTGGACATGATAGAAGATTTTTAGAAATATTCATGGATGATTTTTCAAGCTTTGAAGAATCTTTTGAGAGTTGCCTCAACAATTTGAAGAGAATATTATAACGATGTATTGAGGCTAATTTAGTTTTAAGCTAGGAAAAGAATCACTCATGGTTCAAGAAGGGATTGTGTTAGAACATATAGTGTCTAAGAAAGGGATAGAGATTGATAAAGCAAAAGTTGACCTAATTTCTAAACTACCTCCATCCACTTCTGTCAAATAGATTCAATCCTTTCTTGGCCATGTAGGATTCTATCGTCGCTTCATCAAAGACTTTTCTAAGATTTCCCATCCTTTATGTAATATACTAGCTAAGGATATTTCTTTTAACTTTGATGAAGATTATCTTAAAGCTTATGAATTCTCGAGAGAAGCTGTGATCAAAGCCCCAATCATTCAACCTCCAAATTGGTCACTGTCTTTTGAAATTATGTGTGATGCTTCAGACTTTGCCATAGGAGCTGTCTTGGGCCAAAGGGTAAACAAATATCCCATAGTGATCTATTATGCTAGTAGAACTCTGAATGAAGCTCAAATAAACTATACCACAACTAAAAAATAGTTACTAGATATAGTATTTGCTCTAGAAAAATTTAGATCATACCTATTAGGATAAAAAATCATGATTTATTTAAATCATTCAGCCTTGAGATACCTGCTCTCAAAGAAAGATACTAAACCATGATTGATTAGATGGATTTTATTGCTACAAGAATTTGATATAGAAATTTGAGATAAGAAAAAATCTAAAAATATTGTAGCAGACCATCTATCTAGGATCCTAGTTGAAAATAGTAAACCCGCATCAATCAGAGAATCTTTTCTAGATGAGCAATTATTGGCAGTTTTACATGCAAAGATCTTTTGGTTTGTAGATATTGTCAATTACTTAGCAGTAGGATAAATTCTTGATGGTTGGTCTAAGAATAAAAAGAATAGATTCTTTGCTCAAATTAAATATTATTTTTGAAAAGATCTTGAACTTTTTAGAATTTGTGCTGATTAGATCATTCGTAGATATGTTCCTGAGTCTGAACAGCTGAGTATCTTACAATTCTATCATATTCTTGCTTGCAGAGTATATTTTTCTGAAAGAAAAAATGTAGCCAAAGTATTACAAAATGGATTTTACTAGCCTACATTATTTAAGGATGCCTATATTTTTAGTCAGGAATGTCTTAAGTGTCAAGCCTTAGGAAATATTTCAAAGAAAGACATGATGCCTTAAAACCCCATTTTGATAGTTGAAATTTTTGATGTTTGGAAAATTGATTTTATGGGATCTTTTCCATCCTCTAATGATTTTGAATATATTTTGGTGGCTATCGATTATGTTTCTAAATGGATTGAAGTAATGGCAACACGAACCAATGATCATAAAGTAGTCTTAAAATTTATTCAAAAGAATATCTTTTCTAGATTCAAATTTTCACATGCTATCATTGGCGATGGAAGTACCCACTTCACAAACTACTAGTTCTGAATGCTACTATAAAAATTTGGGGTGATACATAAGATAGTTACGCCATACCATCCGCAAACAAGTGGCCAAGTAGAAGTATCTAATAGAAAAATTAAGAATATCTTACAAAAGACTATTAGGCCTAATAAAAAGGATTGGTCAGATCGATTAGATGATGCATTATAGGCCTATAGGATAGCTTATAAAACTTCTATTGGAATGTCTCCCTATAGATTAATATATGAAAAAGAATGTCACCTTCTGGTAGAACTTGAACATAAAGCATATTGGAAAATAAAATAATTAAATTTTGATCTGAATCAAGCTGGTTTGATGTTACAATTGACTGAATTAGATGAATTAAGGCGAGAAGCTAATGAAAATTTAAAAATCTATAAAGAAAAAATGAAAGCCTTTCATGATAAATGCATTTCGAGAAAAAATTTTGAATGAAATCAACAAGTCTGGTTATTTAACTCAAGGCTCTGATTATTTCTTGAAAAGTTAAAATCTAGATGGGATGGACCTTATATAGTCAATCAAGTATTTCCACATGGTGTAATTAAACTCTATGATTCTAGACCTAAGAATTTCTTTAAGGTAAATGGTCAAAGGCTTAAAACATATATTGGAGGAATATCATTAAACTGAACCATTGACAAAAAAATATTAAGAGACCCATAATAAATTATGCTGCATTGTGTTTGGCTGAAGATGATAAACTTAATGCTTATTGGAAGACAACCCAATATTTCTTGCATCCAATTTATTTTTAGTTTATTTTTTTTTAGGTTAGGTGGCTAGGCTGGAGGAGAATTAAAGCTTCAAGACCCATGATGGATAAATAAATAAAAAAACTTATTGCACGCTTCTATTTTTCCTTCTCATTGAGGAAAATATTGATTAAGTTGTGGGGTATGAAAAATATTTTTTTTAAAAAAATCTTTCTATTAAAATAATAATAATAAAAAAAAAAAATTTAAAAAATATTTAAATTTTTTTAAAATTAAATTAATTAAAAAAACTTTTGAATAAACTATATTTTTAAAAAAAAAATTTTGAGCAAAATAGACTAGAAAAGGTAATAAAGTTAAAAAGTATTTGCAAATAACTATAGTGAGTCAAAAAGTAGATTAGTTGATTAGACTTTTAGTAGTCTACTTAGGTCATTTAAAGGCTATCAGCACTTTAAATTGCTTATGCACACTAACGAGATAAAGTAAGTGTTAATTATAAGACCAACTGAGGATTCAATTATTACTAAAAATTGATGATTAGTATATACCCAAATTAAAGAAACTTGAATTTAAGAAAAAAGCTACTTGTCTAAAATAAAAACTACAAAATATAGAGTATATGTGGATTGCCCTAAGCTTAGTAACTGGATCTTTGCACCTAAGTCAAGTATGAAGGTTCATATCAAACAATGCAAGAAAGGCTAGGATGCTCAGCATGTTAAAAAAAATGGGGGGAGGGGGGGGCGGGCGGGGCGCAGTTGTGAAAGCTATCCTAATTCATGCACTTACCTTGGAGATGTATAGAAAATTAACTAAAATAGATGATAGTAAAAGATACATTTATTCTTTAAATTAACATCAAAATACTAAGTTAGACTTCACAAATACAAGTGTTGAAGATCTTTAGATGAATTCTAAACAAGTTTCTATTTAATCTGACCATGAAATTTACTTCTGAAACTTAATACTTAGTAATACTGGCTAAACTTTTGATCTTCAATCCTAAAATTATTTTTGTGAAGAAGGATCTCAATGAAATATGGTAATTAATCAAGACTAATAGTGCATTGCTAAGGGACTAGCAATGAGTAAGTTGGGGGGTATGATAAGTATCATAAATTTATTAATAAAATATTAATTTATTAATTAATTTATATTTATTTTCTAAAAATAATAATTTTATTAATTTAATATAAAAATAAGTTCATCAATAAAAAGAGCTTATTTTTTATGTCATAATAAAATAAATTAGAGCAAATTAGAGTTAAAATGGATCTAATACAATTTTTCAAAGAAATAAAAAAATAAAAATAAAAATATTGCCCAAAAGAACAATCCAAGAGGGGGGTGAATTGGGTTTTTTAAAAATTTTTGGTTTACTAAATGTATGTGCAAAACTTAAATATTGATATGCTGAAAATATAGTAATTTAAATATATAGAAAATAATAGTAACTAAAGAAAAGAATCACACACACAAAAACTCAAGATTTTTATAGTGGTTCGGTATCAAATCCAATACCTACATCCACTTCTCAAGTACTCCACTTGAGAATTTTACTATAATCTCCAAGATTACAGCAAGATTATTTTCACTGGGCTCATAACCAAAATCCTATTGATTTTATGGGCTAACCAACCAAAATCTAATTTCAAACCACTTCTAGGCTTGTACAAATTTAATTCAAGGCTTGGATAAGCCTATCTCCCAAGTTTCAACCCTTTTAAAACTTGAAATATAAAAATTTTGAAGTACAAAAATTTAAAATAAAACAAACTCCTTAAAGAGCAGATTTGAAGCTTTAATGCACAAGCTAAGTTGTTGGAGGGCTTTAGCAATTAATGCTCTCTTTGTTCACTTGAGAATACCTTAATTACACAACTGGTTGAGTGGTTGAACAACAATAAAGGCTCTCTAAGGCTTACTGTTTAGACTGCACACAGATTTTTAAAAGATTGTTAAAGTTTTTCACTTTCTTGCTTTTATATCTTGAGTTCCTTGTCTTAATCTGATCTTATAAGTCTTCTAATCCAAGTTGGAAAGTCCAAAAATAAGTTTGTAGCCATTGGAACATCAGAAAAGCCCATTTAGAGGGTGAAAAATAAAATCTGGATAGTTCTGGGAACTAGCCATTGGGGCTGTCAGAAACTCAAAAGTCAACTCCCCAAAGCCCTGAGTCGACTCCAGCTGTAGGATGAAAAATTTTGAAGCTCGGGAGTCAACTTTCCAAAGCCTTGTGTCGACTCTAGCTGCAGGGTGGAGAATTTTGACTCTCTATATTTCTGTCCCATGCTAGTTCTGCATGCCGGAGTTGACTCCTGGATTTCGTGAGTCGACTCCAGTCGTAGGATGAAAAATTCTATGTTCTATTCTTGGACTAGTGACTTTTCTGAAACATGAGTCGGCTCTTACTTTTCGTGAGTCAACTCCTCCATGTGTCGAATCCTGATCGACTCCTACAATAGAGTTCATACTAAAATTTTTTATTTTAAGCCTGGTGCCTGTTTGAACCTGTGAGCCGACTCCTACCAATCAGAAGTCGACTCCTGACCTATGCCAAATGCTGAAATCGTGTGAAATTTGTCTTTAAACTTTCTTTGAGTTGGTTTATGACTCAATGCTCTTTAAAAATATTTGGCTTAATCTTTTTTGCTCCTTTTTCTTGGTTCTTTCAATCAAAAAATGGAGCATCATTGAAATGGATTCATGTTCTTCCTGAACTTTGTCTTCAACAATCCAACCAAGTTGTTAGTACCAAAAATCGACTCAAATATTTTGTTATTTATCAAAATCATACCTAGGGTCAATATTCTCCTCCTTTTTGATGATGATAAAATCTTTGAGTTTATGCATAACATTTGCAAATTTAAAAAGTATTTAGAGTGAAGAAATTAACATTTCATATCTATAACTAGTGCAAATTTAGATTATATAGAAGTTTATCCATTTTGTAGTGATTTATTATTTTTATTTCAAGGATCCTTCCCCTATCTATTTGTTGAAAGTAAAATGTACCACCAATTTCGAAGTTTTGAAATTTTATGGTATGTGTCACTAATGTGCCACTAGTGTGCCATTGATGTGCTAAATTTTCAGAATGTTAAGGTATGTGTCTTATTTTCAGCATTAATGTGCCATTAGTGTGCCATGTTGCATTTATTTCATTTTCTTTGAGTGCTTTTATTTGTATCCTCCCTCTTTCTTTATGCTTATATTTTTTTCTTTCATTTTTATGTGCTCCCCCTTTCTTTATGCTTATCTCTTTCATTTTCATTTTTGTGTATGTCTCTTTCTTTTTCATCTTTATGTATGTTTCTTTCTTTTTCATCTTTTTATATTTGTTCCCCCTTTCTTTATGCTCATCTTTTTCTCCTCCTTTTTGTCATCATCAAGGAATGAAAAGCAAGAAAATGTATTATCAATAAAGAGGTTATAAAAGAAAATATCCACACATATATAAAAAGAAATACATAGTTCATAGGGGTATGTATTGCATATAAAAAGATATCCAAGCAGTACAAGTACTTCCATACCACATAAGCAAGATCCTAAGGTAAAGTATCATCAATGGACAACATGTCATGTATAAATCCTAATACCATGACTAAACCCTAATACATCATATAGATATAGACTAAGATCTATATAAGATAACCTAGGTCCTAGTAGATCAATTGGATGGGACATCCAGTGTAGTGGAGAAGCTGGCTCTAGTCACTCTCCTACTCCTGGTGCAAGTGGATGGTCCTCCAGCTCGGGTATATGACCTAAGGGGTCTAGGAGGAGGCTGTGTGGTAGGTGGCTAATCGGGTGCACTGGAAGGAAGCTCAAAAATTGGAGATTGAACAAAGATAATATTTGGATCTGCCTCAACTATGTTAGCGGTTGCTGTAGATGCTACTACCTCAATCACTGCCTCTACTACTACTGCTGTGACGGTGGTGGTCATTGCTGCTGTTGATCTTGGTAGAGCATGGGTCCTCAGAAGGTCTACCAGCTATCCCATGGAAGCTAGAAGTGAAGTGATCATATCTAGAGACATGCTGAATCTCTCTCTACTCCATGAGCTAAGTTAGATGCCCAACCTCAGATGCTAGGCTAGCTATCTTGATCTAGATTCTCTCCATCTAAGATCTCAGTCCATCTAAAATAGTGTGGATGATTCGGGTGGCTTGATCATCGATAGTTTGATTTGATGGAGGATGAGTAGTGGTAGATGGACCTGGGAGAGTGGTGAATGGGTCTACAACTGGCTCAGTCAGAGGCTATGCTGGAGGAATATCTATAGTGTGACTAGGTTCAGCTCCATCTCGGGTCTATGCTTTCTCCTGTCCAGAAGCTCTCTTGACTCATCTATCATTCAGCTTTCGATAGCCCATCCTAGTGAGTATTTTCTGTCCATATGCATCAGTATGTCTCAAGTGTAAAGATAGCTCTCCCTTAAAATTAATCCCAACCTTCCTAAAGACCGAGGTCAGTGCCATACTATAAGGGAGACATGCTTTGGCCCTGCCTACACTATCTCTCATCTATCTAAAAATCAATAATAGAAGATTGAGCTGCTCATCTCGAACTATGTAGTCCATAATCCTAATTATCCTATCTGAGACTAGATCAAATCGATCAGTCTTGGGAAAGACAATCCAAGCAATAATGTGACTGAGAAGTCTCATTTCTATGGATAGACTATTAGCTTCTATCTTTGTGATTCCCTCAACACTTTCTAATTTAGTGATCAATCTAAGGGCAAAATCCCTATCAATTGGCTGCTGTGGTGCTGCTCCCTCAATGGACAGATTTCAAATCTATCCAAGTCTTTCAGGTACAAGGTGAAAGGTGACTCCTTTTACTATACTTTTTAGATCATCCTCACCTCTAGTCATGCATCTATAAAACTCTCTGACTAAACGAGGGTAGGTTGTTTGGTTGATAGAGAAGAAATGCTCCCACTATTGGTTTCGGATCCAACTACTAATCATCAACCCCTCCCAGTCAAAAAATTGAAAGTCCACATTTCTTCTAGTTGTCACTTATCGGTCCAATAGAGAGGAAGGAGAAATAGGCAATTGGGGGATGGTGTTACCTTCGTTATAGTCAGAATCACCATCGCTTGAAGATTCACGCTCCTCCACTGGATGTAATCTCCTTCAAACAACTTGGATCTTTCTCTTTGGCCCCATTCCGCATAGGTGGAGGATGAATCCAAGAGAGATCATGAAGGGGAATAGGTGGAGGTGTCGATGGAGGGTCCCTCATGGCCTTAGAATAGTTCTAGGGTTGAACAGTGAAGGGATGAGGTGAGACGAGGAGGAGAGGACTCAGGTTTAAAGGCTAGGTTTCCAACCATGAGTCGACTCCTGATTTCCATGATTCGACTCAAGCGGGAGTCGACCATGAGTTGATCATGAGTCGACTCCAGGTTAGGTAGTGTGAAATTTTTATTTTTCATAAAAGAAAAATAGGTGCATCTGATTGAGAGATAGATGAGAATTGAGTCTGATAAATCAATAGTCTTATGAAATATAAGATCTTTGTAAGAGTTCAGAGAGAACATGATTTTAAATCAATCAGCAAGTTCACTAGATAGAATCCTTAGAGAGTTATAGAGAGATTTCTAATTCATATAAGAGCTATTAGATCAAGAGAATCTAATTTTGGTCTTAATCTGAGTGATAGCACATTCCTAGTTATTTCCTAATTATGATAAATCTCTCTTCATTAAGGAATTTAGTAAAGATATCTGCTAATTGCTTATCTGTACTAACAAACTCAAGCATCACATCATGATTTTGCACATGATCTCTTATGAAATGGTGTCTTATTTCAATATGTTTGGATCTAGAGTGTTGAACTAAATTTTTAGTCAGATTAATTATACTAGTGTTATCATATCTTATTAAAATTTTATTAAATTTTATGCTAAAGTCTTCAAGTTGTTGTTTTATCCATAAAACTTGAGCACAACAGCTTCTAGTAGCAACATATTCAGCTTCAGTTGTAGATAATGCTACTGAGTGTTGTTTCTTGCTAAATCATGAAATTAGATTAACTCCTAAAAATTGACAAGTGCCACTAGTACTTCTTCTATCTAATTTACATCCAGCAAAATCAGAATCGATGTATCCAATTAATTCTAAAGGTGATAATTTATCATACCAAAGTCCAGCATTAAGTGTTCTAGATAAATATTTGAATATTCTTTTAATAGCTAAAGCATGAGGTTCTCTAGGATCAGATTGATATCTAGCACACATACAAATACTAAACATAATGTTAGATCTACCTGCAGTAAGATAGAGCAATGATTTTATCATACCTCTATATAATTTAGTATCAACTTTCTTATCCTTTTCATCCTTATCAAGCTTGCAAGAGAGGCTCATATGTGTGCCAATTGGTTTTGAGTTCTCCATTTCAAATTTTTTCAAGATTTTTCTTGTGTACTTTATTTGGTTGATGAAGATCTTCTCTTCACTTTGCTTGATCTGGAGTCTGAGAAAGAAGTTCAGGTCGTCCATCATGCTCATCTCGAACTCACCCTACATAAGCTTAGCAAACTCTTGGCAAAGACTTTCATTAGTAGCACCAAAAATAATAGAATCTACATAAATTTATATTACCAATAAGTCTTTATTTTTCTTCTTTAGAAATAAAATTTTATTAATATTTTTTCTAGAGAATTCATTATCAATTAGAAATTTACTTAATCTCTCATACCATGCTCTAGGAGCTTGTTTTAAATCATAGAGTGCCTTATGCAATTTGTAAACATGATTAGGATATTCATGACTTTCAAAACTGGGTGGTTATTCTATATATACTTTCTCAGCTATGTACCCATTTAAGAATGCACTTTTAATATCCATTTGGTATAATTTGAATTTTATGAAGCATGCAAATGCAAGTAGTAGCCTAATTACCTCTAATCTAGCAACAACAACAAAAGTTTCATCAAAATCAATATCTTTCTCTTGATTATATCCTTTGGCTACTAGTCTAGCTTTATTTCTAGTGATTATCCCATTTTCATCTAATTTATTTCTAAATATCCATTTAGTTTTAATCACTGGATAATCATTTGGTCTATTAACTAGGATCCAAACTTTATTTCTTTCAAACTGATTTAGTTCTTTATGCATTGCATTTATCCATTTTGGGTCATTTTTAGCTTCTTCTATAGTTTTAGGTTTAATTTGAGATACAAATGCTAGACAGTTATTAATATTTCTCAAAGATGCATGAGTTCTTATCCTTTGTGATGGATCACCAATAATTTGATCTTTGGGATGGCCAAAGGCATACCTCCATTTCTTTAATAGACTTTGAGTTTGAGTATCATCAGAATTTTTATCTTTAGGTTCAGCTTCCTTCTCTTCTTCATTATCCTGAGTAGTTAATTTCTTGAGTGTAATTTTTTTCACTCCTTTCTCAATTATTCCTGCATCATCATCAGCTATATCCTCTTTTCTAGAAGGTAAGTTATTAGTTTCATCAAATACCACATGCATAGATTCTTCAACAACTAGTGTATGTTTGTTAAAGATCCTGTATGCTTTACTTGAGATGGAATATCCTAAGAAAATGCCTTCATCAAATTTTGCATCAAATTTGCCTAAGTTATCTTTGCTATTATTTAGAATAAAGCATTTGCAACCAAAAATATGATAGTAACTAATATTTGATTTTCTATTTTTTAATAGTTTATAAGGGGTTTTGTTTAATATTGATCTTATTAATGCTTTATTTAGAATATAACATGCTGTATTGATAGCTTCAACTAAAAAATATCTTGGGAGATGGCTTTCACATAACATAGTTCGGGCCATTTTCTCTAGGATTTTATTTTTTCTTTAAACAACCTCACTTTGTTGAGGTATTCTGGGAGCAGAAAAATTATATTCAATCCCTATTTCATTATAAAAAGTTTCAAAATATTGATTTTCAAATTCTATTTCATGATCACTCCTAATATAAATGATAGAGAGGTTCTTTTTATTTGAAACTTTCTTGAAAAACTTGGTAAATACAGTAAATGCTTCATCCTTTTGTGCCAAAAATAAAATCCAAGTGAACCTTCAAAAATCATCTACAATTACAAGTCCATATTTCTTACCATCTAGGCTTGTGGTCCTAGTTGGTCCAAATAAATCCATGTGAAGTAGTTCAAGGGGTCTAGAAGTTGAAACAATATTTTTTGATTTCAAAAAGCTTCTAGTTTATTTTTTCTAATTGACATGCACCACATATTTTATTTTTCTCAAAATTAAGTTTTGGCAAATCTTTTACAAAATCCCTTTTGATTAACTTAGAAATCAAATTCATGCTAACATGTCCTAGTCTACAATGTCATAGCCAACTATCTTCATTAATTTTAGCATTCATTGCAACTAAACATTGACTTCTTTTGGTGGAAGAGGCATCTAAATCTACCAAGTATACATTTTCATGTCTATATCTAATAAGAGCTATATTATTATCAATAGGACTAGTGACAATGCACATGAGTAATTCAAAATCAACTTTAAATTCTTTATCATAAAGTTGACTTATACTTAATAAGTTATGTTTTAATCCATCTACTAAAAGTACATTATATATAAAAGTAGAAGGAGTGATACATATTTTACCACTACCAATGATGTGTCCTTTGCTATTATCACCAAAGATCACAATTCCTCCTTTCTTAGCTTCAAGAGTGATAAAATATTCCTTCTTATCTGTCATATGTCTTGAGCAACCACTATCTAGATACCATTTTTCTTTCTTCCTATCAACTGCAAGACACACATACAATCAAAGGTCAAGTGGGAATTTTAGGTACCCAAGTTATCTTGAATCCTTTAGGGTTAGTAACCATGGTTCCTTTGGGAATCCAAACCATCTTTATGTTTGGACTGTTTTTTATTTTTCTAAAATTACAAACATAAGACTTGTGTCCAGATTTTCCACAGCAGAAATAGATTGATTTTTGTGAAGTTGAAGATGAATCATTTACAAAGAAATTCTTTAGAAATTTCTATTTCTTTTGAGTTCTAAAATCAATTCCTACTTTGTCAAAGATAGCTTTTCGATTATTGGGTAATAACTGCAGTTTTTCAGAGCTTAATGTAAACTTTTTAACTATATGTTTATATTTTTCAAGTTCTTTCTTTAGGTTCTGATTTTTTGCAGAGATAAACTTCTTTTCTCTTAATATTTTCTCTTTTTTCTTGATTAAATTTTTATTGATTGATTTCAGATTTTTATTTTCTAAGGTTAATTTTTTAAGGTCATCATACAATTCATGAAATGCTTCTTGCAACTCATCAAATGAAAATTCAGCTTGAGTGTCAAGTGTTACCTCATCCTCTAGAGCCATGAGACACAAATTTACTATTTCATGTCCTTTTTCATCTGAACTTGACTCTTCACTATCACTCTATGTTGCCATCATTGCTTTCTTCTTTATTTTCTTAGAGAATTTCTTCAATAAGGGGTAGTCTACCTTGAAGTGACCTAGTTTCTTGTATTCAAAGCATGTAGGCTACTCCTTGTCTTTGTCTTTCTCTCGATCTTTACTAGCTTCATCTTTGGAGAAGGGTCTTCTTTTGAAGTTTGATCTTTTTTTTCTTATAGACCTTCTAAATTTTTTGATTAGGAGAGTCATTTCTTTGTCATCATCTCCTTCCTTGGACTCTTCACTTTCTTCTTCTTCTTCCTTTACTACGAACTTAAAGGCCAGGTCTTCTTCTTCTTAATTTTATCTTCTAAGTTTTACTTCATGGTTAACTCATGTGTCATGAAAGAACCAAGAAGCTCTTCAAAGGGTAAGGTATTGAGATCCTTAGCTTCTTGTATAGCCATCACCTTTGCCTCCCAACTTTGAGGAAGAGACCTAAGAATTTTTCTCACAAGTTTACTATTAGTATATGATTTTTCTAAACTTTTAGTATATTTATTATATCAACAAATCATGTAAATATTTTGTTAATACTTTTGGTTGATTCCATTTTGAAAAGTTCATACTTATACACTAACATATTAATTTTTGATTCCTTCACTTGATTGGTACTCTCATGGGTAACCTCAAGTCTATCCCATATTTTTTTGACTGAAATACAAGTAGAAATCCAATTAAATTCATTAGCATCAAGTGAGCAATAAAGCACATTCATTGCTTTAGCATTCAATTAAGCCAATTTCTTATCATTTTCATCCCAATCTCTTTCAAATTTGGGAATTATGTTACAATCAATGCTAATTATGAGTGTGTGTAGTCCATTGATTATGACACTCCATAGGTTATAATCAAGTGCTTGAATAAATATGCGCATGCGTGCCTTCCAATATGTATAGTTAGAACTATTAAACAAGGGTGGCCTATTTGTGGACTGCCCTTCCATTAGGAAGACATTCAATTGGATTGTTATTTTGATCGATTACTCTAAATCAAATGAATAACAAATAATATGAGAGTATCTGCTCTGATATCACTTGTTGCTTAAAAAAATAATCCAAGAGGAGGGGTGAATTGGGATTTTCAAAAATTTTTCATTTACTAAATGTATGTATAGAACTTAAATATTGATATGCTGAGAATACAATAATTTAAATATATAGAAAATAATAGTAACTAAAGAAAAAAATCACACACACAAAAACTTAAGATTTTTATAGTGATTTAATATCAAACCCAACACCTATATCCACTCCTTAAGCACTCTACTTGAGAATTCCACTATAATTTTCAAGATTACAGCAAGATTGTTTTCACCGGACTCATAATCTAAATCCAGTTGGTTTTGTAGGCAAACCAACTAAAATCTAACCCCAAGCCACTCCTAGGCTTGTACAAATTCAATTCAAGGCTTGGATGAGCCTATCCCCCAAGTTTCAATCCTTTTGAAATTTGAAATACAGAAATTTTGAAGTACAGAAATTTAAAATAAAACAAACTCCTTGAAGAGCAGATTTAAAGCTTTAAGACACAAGCTGAGTTGTTGGAGGGCTTTAGCAATAAATGCTCTCTTTCTTCATCTGAGAATACCTTGGTTGCACAGCTGGTTGAGTGGTTGAACAGCAATGAAAGCTCTTTAAGGCTTACTATTTGGGCTACACAGATTTTCAAAAGGTTGCTGAAGTTTTTTCACTTTCTTGCTTTTATATCTTGAGTTCCTTGCCTTAATTTGATCTTAGAAGCCTTCTAATCTAAGTTTGAGGTCCAAAAACAAGTTTGTAGCTATTAGAATATTAGAAAACCTCATTTAGAGGATGAAAAACGAAATCTAGATAGTTCTAAAAACTAGCCATTGGGGCTGACAGAAACTTGGGAGTCGACTCTCCAAAGCCTTAAGTCGACACCAACTGCAGGATAAAAAATTCTGAAGCTTGATAGTCAACTCTCCAAAGCCTTGAGTCAACTCCAACTATAAGATGGAGAATTTTGACCCTCTGTATTTCTGTCCTATGCTAGTTTTGCATGCCAGAGTTGACTCCTAGACTTTATGAGTCGACTCCAGTCGTAGGATGAAAAATTTTGCATTCTGTTCTTGGACTAGTGTCTTTTCTGAAACATGAGTCAACTCCTACTTTTCATAAGTCAACTCCTCCATGAGTCAACTCCTGGTCGACTCCTATGATAGGGTTCATACTAAAGTTTTCTATTTTAAGCCTGGTGAATGTCTGAACCTGTGAGTTAGCTCCTATCAATCTGGAGTAGACTCCTGACCTATGCTAAATGCTGAAATCATGCCAAATTTATCTTTAAACTTTCTTTGAGTTGGTTTATGACTCAATACTCTTTAAAAATGTTTGGCTTGATCTCTTTTTGCTCCCTTTTCTTGATTCTTTCAATCAAACATGGAGCATCATTGAAATGGGTTCTTGTTTTTCTTGAAGTTTATCATCAACAATCCAACCAAGTTGTTAGTACCAAAAATCGACTCAAATATTTTGTTATTCATCAAAATCAAACCTAGGATCAACAAAAAATAAAATAAAAAATTGAATCAGCTCAACCAGTACAGCTAGCTTAGCTGATGCGCTTAGCCAAGCCATAGAAGCTAGCTCAGCCGGCGCATCCCAACCCAACCATCGCACCAGCTAGCCAGCCCAGCTAGAGAAGCTGACCCACCAACTCACAAAGCCCATGCATAGTGCTAGCCCGCTAGCCCACCAGCCTATTAGGCCCGTCGGTGTACAGTGAATCGACAGTCGGTCCATGAAATCATGCATACATCACCAGCTCAGCAGAAGGTAGCGAATCACGGGCTGCCACATGGTGGACCAAGACCCTTAAGGGGTTCAGAAAAAATATCATGTAGCTTATGAGGGCAAAATGATAATTTTATAGGCCAAGGCAATTGGTGATTGGTTGCGGTCTGCGATACACTCAGTCCAGGCGGTCTATGGGCACAATTATTGCACCATCGGATGGTAGCGATGGATCCTGGTCAAGATCGGATGGCCATGGTTATTTCTGGATTTGATTTGATTCCCAGCTCCCATCTATGCTGATCCGATGGCAGCGTGCACTCCAGGTAGTGATCCAACGATCAACGAAGCTCCCGGTGGTGATCCAAACTCCAGGTGGTGATCCGATGGTCAGGACCTTTTTCGATTGGATTTAGGCTATTATACATCCATTTTTGGCATTTTTTAGACCATTTGATCCTCATCTGATGGCTAGACTTCATCCAGGAGAGCAAAATTTGATCTAAATACTATTTTAATCTGATTTTCACATAGATTCATCCATATATAAGATTTTATACACTATTTTGGTCCCATATCAACTGATGGCAATTACTCCAGCCCTCTAGTAGCTATTTAAAGATCCCAGGACTTCAAAGTTAAGACATCTGATCCAAGAGAAGCTACGGTATAGAGTGGAAGCCAGATTTTGGCTAAAGGTTACTTCGAGACAGACGGTGTCGAGAAGAAGAGCCAGACTTCTATGCCATCTCTACGCCACTACTGATCTAAGATTAAGAGTTTTTTATTTCTTCTTCTTTTCTTTTCAATTATTGTATTTGAATTCTAAGTTTTAATTTTAAATATAAAATTTAGTTTGTTGCTCTTTTAATTTATGTTCTTTAATTTCTTGCTCTTTAAATTCTACTACTTTATTTTAATTACTCTTTAATTTAATTGCAAGTAGATGCTAAGATCTAAATAGTAGATCTTAGTACAAAATTTATTTTTCTACGTTATTTAATTTTTATAACTTTATTTTTCAACTTCAATTTTAATTTCAAATTCTTTTCTTTTTCTTTTCATAAAAAAAATTTAAAGATTTCAAAATTAATCTACTACCTTCCTATGGATTCAATCTGACTTTCTACTATCTATATACTTTAAATTATTTTAAAAAAAGTTAATATTAAATTGATAATTATGGTATTTTAAATGATCATATCGTGATTTATCAATATCCAATTTATCCTCCCTTTTGGATCGCCATCCTTAGGCAACAATATGTGATAATACTATCTGGGTATTAGATACTAGAAGCCTTTATCATATTTGCAATTCATTATGAGATATACAGGCCAGTAGGAGGTTTGAAGAAGATGAGAGATTCCTGAATATTGGAGATGAAAGATAAATTCTAGTTCTAGCTTTAAGAATCATAAAGCTTGTATTCAATTTTCATACTATTGTTCTTAGTGAATATCATTTTTGTCCAAGTTTTTTATTGAATATTATTTCTATGGGCTTTCTGATCAAACACAATTATAAAATTTCAATAAAGAGAAACTTTAGTAATATCATTTTAAATGGTATTATTATATTTAATGGATAATTGAACAATAAAATTTATATTTTATCATAGCTTGTTAATATGGTCTTTATCTCTGACAAACGTCCTAGAGTAGATGATGTGTCTGAGATCTATCTTTGGCACTATAGGCTAGGTCATGTTAACAAGAATATAATAAACAAGTTGACTCAAGAGGAAATCATCGAAGTCGGTGATTGTGAATCACTACCAATCTGTGAGTCCTATCTTCTTGGAAAGATGATGTAGTCACCTTTTACTAAAATAGATAAGAGAGCCAATGAGCTCCTAGGTCTAGTACATACTGATGTATGTAGACCTATGAGCATAAATGCTAGAGGTGGATATTTCTACTTCATTATCTTCACAGACGATCTATCTAGGTATGGGTACGTCTACTTGATAAAACACAAGTCTAAGTCATTTGAAATGTTCAAATGGTTTCATAATGAGGTAGAGAAACAAACTGAAAAAAGTATTAAAACTCTTCGATCTAACCAAGGAGGTGAGTACATTTTCATTGAATTTTTGACATATCTAGTAAAGAATGAGATTCTCTCTCAATGGGCTCCTTTTGGAACACCAGAACATAATGATGTATCTAAAAGGAGGAATTGGATCCTATTAAACATGGTTTATTCCATGATGGATTTTGCCAATCTGTCGATCTCCTTCTGGGGATATAAACTTGAATCGACTTGTTATATTCTTATTAGGGTTTCAAGTAAATCTATAGCTAAAACATCATATGAGATGAACAGGGCATAAGCCAGTATTCTCATACCTTAGGATTTAGGGATGTCCAGCTTATGTCAAATGTTTAATAACAGACAAGCTTGGACCTAGGTCTGACAAATTCATTTTTATAGGATATCCAAAAGAAACTAAAAGATATTATTTCTACCTTGCTAATAAGCAAAAGATGTTCATTAGCCTTAAGATAATTTTTTTTAGAAAAGAAGTTCCTTGGTGAAGGAACTAATGACTTTAAGGTCGAGCTTGATGAAGTTTGATAAGTAAAAAAACTGACATAAGCAGCTAAATCTGAACTGGATTTAATTACATCAAATTTGGTACCCAATGTACCTACACTCTTAAGGCGATCCAATAGAGTACCGTATTAGTCGGATAAAACTATGATTTCTTGATTCAGAATGGTGATCCTATCAAGCTCAACGAGAATGATGAAGATCCAATCTCCTACACAGATGCAATGCAGAGATCCAATTCTGATAAGTGGTTAGAAGCCATGAAATTCAAAATAGAGTCCATCAAGGTCAATGATTGTTGATTCCATGATTGATTTTGATGATCGTCAAACTTTGAGTATTTAAGTATTTAACCATATATTTCAAGAGTGGATGTAGATCTTTCGAGATATTCAAATTGAAGAAATTAATCCAAGAAAAGATCCATACAAAAATCACCAAGTCAAGAGGTTCAAGAAAGTTGAATTGATAAAGATGGTTGAAGAAGGACAAAATCATAATTTCACCAAGTTGGAGATCAAAAAAATACTTTTTGAAAGCATTAAGAGCATTAGAGAATATTTTAGAATCTTTAGAGGCAATTTGAAAGATTTCAGAAGTTGAATTGATAAAGATGCTTGGAGAAGGTCAAAGCTATCATTTCATCAAGTTGGAGATCAAGATAATATTTTTTGGAAGCTTCAAGAGCATTAGAAAAGAATTCAAAACTTTTGAAGATAATTTAGAAAGATTCAGAAGTCAAAAAATAAAGAAAAATAAGTTTGGACAAAAGGAGGTGACCCCTAGGTCATTCCTTTTTGATTTGGCATGATTGCATGAAAGGCTAGGAGTGGCACGCTAAAAAGGGGCGACCCCTGGATCATCCCATAGAAAAGGGGCGACACCTAGGTCATCCCTTATAGGTCTTGAGTGCAGAATAGAAAATAGTTTTCTTGCCTATTGCAAAAGGGGCGACCTATGGGGCACCCCATGGAAAATGGACGCCCTTGCGATGGAAAATCCTGTAACGGCTAGTTTTTTTGCTTGTTGTTGATACATTTAATGCTCAATAAAAGCTCTCTAATGGCTGCTACTTATCCTCCAACATTGATTAAAGGTATAAAAGGCGAGAGATTAAATTGAAAAATAAGCCAAGAGGATTTGAAAGAAAAATCATCTTTTCTTGGAGGGAATATTGAATATCACTGAAAAGAGAAAGAATAGAGAGGAATCAAGCTTCTAAATTAGAAGGCTTTCAAGAAGATTTATCTCCATCATCTTCTACATCCTCCCAAGCATCAAGAAGAGAAATTGAAGCATCATTTGAGCAATCCAACAGCAACTTTTTCAATCTCCAAAGAGTTCTTATTTTTATTTTCTATTTTGTGCTAAAACTTATACTTGTATTTTTTATTTCTTTACAAGTTTTTTTTAGGGAAAGAAATTTGAGATTTAGGCCGGTCCAAGCCCATAATTGGACATTGTATTGATTTTGGTTGGTTAGCCAGAAAAATCAATTGGGTTGTTAGTGAACCCGGAAAACTAATGGTGTAACAATTTTTGTTGGTGCTTCTGTGAAAACTAACTGGATTTATTTGTGAGCCCGAAAAAACACACACTATAATCAAGAAAGGATTATAGTAGAACTCCCAAGAAAAGCTTGGAGAGTGAACATAGGAGCGGGTTGCTCCGAACCACTATAATTTTGTGTGTTTGTGTTGTGACTTCTTTGCTTACATTACTTGCTTATAATTCTTGCTTAGCTTAGATTTTGATTCTTATTTAGCAATATATATATTTTAATTTCACTGCTATATATTATTTTCACCACATAATCTCTTAAGTTAATTTATCTAGAAGCACATATTTGCTTTAAAGTTAAATTTGGCCAAGATTTTAAAAGAACCCAATTCACCCCTCCCTCTTAGGTTACTACTTCTAGGCAACAAGTGGTATCAGAGCAGGTGCTCTATTATTAATTGTTGACCTAAACATCAAGAGCCAAAGATCTTAGCAATCCAAAATGAAATCTTTTTTTAATGATGGACATTCTATAGATAGACCCCCATCATTTGATGACCCAAATTATACTTATTGGAAAGCTAGGATAAAAATCTTTGTTCAAGCATATGACTATAATTTATGAAATAATTAATGGCCTACACACATCCATTGCATCGATTCATGATAAGAAAATGATTCAAATGAATGTGAAAGTAATGAATTTACTTTATTATTCATTAGATATAAATATTTTTAATGTAATTTGTTCATGTATTTCAGCAAATTAAATATGGAAGAAATTAAAACTATTGCCCAAGTATGGCTAACCAAGAGGGGGGGTGAATTGGGTATTTTAAATTTTAAGCTTATGATGTAAGTAGATTGATCTAATTAAATACCAACAAATGAGCTATGTAATATGTAGTGAAGAAAATCAATAGAATAGTAATATGCAATTATAAACATAATAATTTTATAGTGGTTCAGTGCCAAACTCAGCACCTACATCCACTTCCTAAGTAAACTACTTAGGAATTCAATTATAATCACTAGGCTTGATTATAGTCCAATTGTTTTACTTGGACTCACAATCCAATCCAATTGGTTTTGACCTTGGCTCATCAACCACAATCATACAATGATTTTTTTCTCGGGCTAACAATCAATCCCGATTGGTTTTCACTTTGGCTTATCAATCACAACCATACAATGTCCAACTCTAGGCTTAGATCAACCTAAGTTTCTCATTCCGAGAAACTTGAAATAAAAATGAATAATACAGTAAATAAAACAAAAGCAAACTCTTGAAGATTAGGAGAAGAAAATCTGAAAGGTTGGCTTGTAGGCTTGATTTTTTTTCTTGAATGCCTGAAAGAAGTAAGAGTTGATCTTCAATGGTGATGATCTAACTTCTCTCTAATTGAGGATGTTAGAAGGATAAGGGTAAAACTAAAAGCACTCCTTCCTTTTCACTATTGAGCTCACATACTTGAAGGACTGAAAATCTACTTGGAAGCTCACTCTTGTATGTTCAAAAATTATTTTTCATGTCTCAAGTGTTTTCTTAAGTATTCCTTATGTTTTCCACCATTGTAAGTTATCATCATAGGCTTCTGAAAGTGATCTAGCCATTGAAAGATCCAACATAGCCATTGAAAGATGTGTGGAGTGAAAAAGCTGCAGAATTGGAAACTAGCCATTACAGGCACTAGGCCGGCTTAGTGTTAAATTGGGTCGGCTCAGTTTTTAGCTGGATTGGCTCAATCTCAGAAATCTTGAAATACTATTTCTATCTTCTTCTATTGTCTGAGACTAGAATGGCTTACTTTATGACTGGGTCGATCTAGTTCCACTAGGTCGACTCAATTTTCAGTTGGGTCGACTCAATCCTCTGGGTCAAGAAAAATTCTGCCTTTCTATCTTTTGCTTTCACTGAGACTAGGATGGCTTAGTCTTAGACTGGATCGGCCTAGTTTGCATGCCAAGCATGCCAAACATTGTTTATGACCCTTTCTTCTCTAATTTACTTTGTAGGTTAGATTTGCCTTTTTGCCTTGATTTATTCTTAATTAAAACCTCTTGAAAGATGATTCTAATTTAAAATATCCTCTCTAAAATCTTGAATAACTGATGAATGGGAACATTTGGTGTTTGTGAGCACTTGAGATTTACAGCTACACATCCTCACAAATAATGTTAGTAATATAATAATTTATACTCAAATACTTTTGTTATCATCAAAATCAATCTAAGATCAACAATCTTTTCCTTTTTGATGATGATAAAACTTTTTGAGTATAACCTTTTGTTGATATTTGAAAATGATATTTTCATTCAATCTTATCAATTAACTCATACATCATATTCATTTTATCAATTTATATATGCTCCCTCTGAGTGTAATGATCCTGTTTGATCTAAGTCAAATTTTGTGTTGCTCCCCCTTACTATGTGCTGAGGTTTCAATTTAATAATTTGAATTCTGATGGCTTTTACTTATTTGCATATTCTTTATTTATTCTTGCTGAAGTAATGCCTATTTAAGTAGTGTGCCATCCCATTTAAATAGTGTGCCATACTGTGTCATTCTTTAGATTTAATTAAATTTTCAAAACTCATTTTTTTTCTCCTACTTTTTGTCATTATCAAAAAGTATACAATAATGTAAAGAAATTCTGTCAAGCATGAAAGTGGATAATTTCATTCATTCATATGAAGAATTTGATGTAATTCAAACCAAAAGTCAAACTTCATTCATTTATAGATACAAAGACTTGCAAGCTTACAAAATATTAAAGTTTGAACATTACATATCATAGACATTTACAACCAAAATGTTCTAAGCATAACTAAAAGGACCCTAAATGCAATCTAATTGACACTAGGCTCTGGAGGGTTGGATGTAGAAGTGCGCTGCTCAGTGAACACCTTCCTTACAGCATTCTCCATTAATGAGGAAAGATCATCGGAGAGTCTATCATATACCCTAGCCGAGATGCACTGCACAATCTCCTCAATCTGATCTTCATCAAGTCTGACAATGGACGAAGATGGTATAGGTGCTCGACGCTGTGGCATAGGCTCTGGCTCATGTCTTTCTTCCCCTTCTTCATCTAACTTCACCCAAATTCTATTAAAAAGGTGAATACCTTAGTCGGAAATTTCGTATGGTAGTGCATACCTTTTTAAACTCCATCTAACTCCAAAGTCCTGGAATACTAATGTCAAGAACATCCTGTATGGTAGTGTTGGTTTTCATCTTTGGGATGCTTCTTGCATTACCCTTAAGATCAAGGCTGGAAGGTTGAACTTTTGCCTCATGAGAAAATGGTACATCACAGCTATATCATTCTTATTGAGAAAATTGAATCTTCCTACTTGGGATATTAGAATCCGGGCTAAAATATGGTGAAGTAGTCTGTTTTCTATGGATAGGTCACTAGCATGGATTTCCTCAAAATGCATGGCATCATCCCTTTCAAACAACAACCACAGCCCACTAGCTCGATCATCAAGTCTCTCAGCTCCGATAGTGGGTGCCCTAAGTAAATTTGTTAGATATGTGTGCCCTAGAAGTCAGATTGGCTGACACTTGTAATACACTTCTAAGAACAAAATTATAATTTTAACTATATATAATAAAATAGATTATTTTCTATCATAATATATATATGAAAGTGTCTGTGATACATTCCTTGAGTTAATGGTGATGATAGTTCATATTTTCAAGAGTTAAAAATTTAAGACATGAATTTTCATTTTTAACTTATAAAATGCTTTCGACCATAGGATCATCATAAGGATGGTGATTGATCTAAAAAGTTGGTGTACGATCGCTCCTTTTGGATAGATGAGTTTTGAGTTTATGGTGTAAAGACACTGGAGTGAGAGTATGGATACTCGTTAGAGAACAAGGACTAAGCAAGACCACCTCGAGTAGTCATGAGGAAGTCTACCTTCTCATCGATGGCTGGCTTGAAGCTGCAGTAGTGTGTCTAGTTCTTTGACCTGAGGTGCATCAGCAATTCATCTTGAGGGTGTTGTAGTTTGACTACACCATAACTCGATTTCCTGCCATTCGAAATCCTAAGGTGTATGTTGGCTATAGCATGTACATTGTAGAAATTAGATTGCACCAATAGGGAATCTATCTACCTCGGTAGATGAGGAGTAGCCCTATGATGATCATGAGAATCAAGTCCATAAGCCCATGGGCATGGCAGAGCAAAATAATAGAAAGAGTTTCTATTAGGGTTTTCACATTGGACTTGAATCGAATGATTAATTTATATGATGGAAATTAGGGTTTAACGAGATCACCTTAACCCTAATCCAGTCAGGGCTCAAGATAGAGAAATTTAATCACACAGGTAACTACACCAAGAGGTTCACTTTTAGTTCTTATGGGTTGCCACCATATGCTGCTAGGTTTCACTGAAGGATTTTGGGAGCAATTAGAATGATTTGGATGATCGATCATACTAGTTGTCTAAATCAAAAAAGTTTTGATCCATCAGAAGATATTTCGATGATGTCAATGATAGAGATCGTGACATATCCCATTATTATATAGAACTGAACCTAATTGGGTCATACAAATAAGGGTTTGAATCTGAATATCAATAATTAGATTAACCCAGTTCAATTGATTTGAATAAGATTCAATTTAGTTCAAGAAAATCATGCTAGCACACGATTGAGCCTAATGTTCTCCTTTAACAATCATTAAAGCTTGTCTTGACTGAGCCAAATATATTTGGGCTCACTTAGAAACCTTTACTTAGTCTGACTGGAGCTTGTCTAGGTCAAAAAAGAATTATCTTAATTTATGAGATAAATTTGAGACAACACCTACCATTTTTCGTCACCTATTAAATCTTATCTTCGGATATTGGTCAAATATTGACCCTAGATACTTAGACATCTATCCATGTGTCATGCACCCATAGGAGAGAACCTGGGGACTTATCCTTCTACTAAAAAGTAGATAGGAAGGGGGTGCATGCCTAGGAAGGTGTGCGCCCCATAAGGATAAAAGATGGAGTCCCATACAAATGGGACTCCAGTTGCTTCAGGGGATTAAATTATGTGGTGCCAAGAAGACTTGTTTGACCCAGTCCTGGCACCACCTAAGGAGAGTTTTGAGGATCTCTAATCTAATTAGATCAGATGATATCATCCCACCAATCAGATTTAGATCTGATTGCACAAAGGGTCATGATTGGCCAGGATGATATGGCACTGCATGGTGCAGCAAGGTCTATATAAATTCTGTCTACACCTAAAATTCAATTATTCTGCCTTTAGCGCACGCCATATAGCTCCTCTCCCTCCTTCTCCATGCCACGCTCTGGTCTTCTCTCTCCTCTCCACACTCAAGAGACTTTGGGCATGAAGAAGATGTGATCCAAGTAAGTAAAAGGTGCTAGGAAAGGAAGAAGGCAGCACTACTGCAAGAGACAATAGCTATTCTTCAAAAGCCATTTTGAAGATCTTCAAGATCAGATCTAAATCTAATTTTTGGAGGATTGATTGAGAATAAGAAGATCTTTAGATCCTACCTGAGTGAATATCGATAGAGGTCAGAAACTTGCATGGCTACATCTAAAACCTCAGGCAAACATCAGGATCATCACAGGATAATTAGATTATCCAAAATAAAGATATAATTAAATTAGATTTAATTTTTATCTTTATTTTATTTTTACTTTTATTATTAGATCAATAAGATTAGATCTAAGGAGTTTCAGATCTAATTAAGATCTTAGAGAAAATATTTTTTAAATATTCTTCTTGATTCAATCAGATCTGAATGAACCTGATCAGAAAAATAGATATTTTCCTTCAACTGGTATTAGAGCCAGATTTCATAATTTATTAGATCTAATTTTAATTTATTTTTTATCTAATAATTAGATAATTTTAGATATCACATGAGATATGATTAGATCTAAAATTAAAAAAATTAAAAATTAAAAAATCTAGATCTA
The DNA here is from genome assembly GCA_006176705.1 of Cocos nucifera. Taxonomy (NCBI): domain Eukaryota; kingdom Viridiplantae; phylum Streptophyta; class Magnoliopsida; order Arecales; family Arecaceae; genus Cocos; species Cocos nucifera. Next base: position 209,412 of record QRFJ01001219.1, read on the forward strand.
AGATGTATGAGATGCATGACTAGACTAGGAATAGAATTATTCTATGTGTAGTCTAGCATGATCATAATTTTAATTTAATAAATTATAATTTTTAGATCTATTTATTTAATATTTTTTAATATTATAAATATTATAATTAAATTTAAAAAATAAAAAATAAATTTATTTAATTTATTCATATCAGATATGATAGATGCATGTTTAGACTAGTTATAGAATAGTTCTATAAAATTTTCTAGAATAAATTTTAATTTGATATGATCAAATTTAAATTTTATTTTTTAGATATTTATGAGATAATTTAGATTTTAAAACATGCATGATATAACACATGAGATGTATGCAAAATATGTTTTTAGTTAGATTAATTTTTATATATGTGATATATAATGTAGATCTAACTAGTTTTGTAGATTTATCATGTTTCTGATTAAGGCATTCTCCTTGGCTGTCCAATCATAAGAATGAAGTAGGATTTAAAGGCCCTCTCCTTCCATTCGATGGAATATTCTTATGGTGTGTAGGGGTGCTGCGCGTTCAACCTTAATCAGAAATCAAAACTTATTTTCTGCAAAACCCTAGATTCTGAAACCCTAGGATTTTATATACATATTTTATTTATGAATCCTAAACTTAATTAAGAATTAAGATTATAAAATATATTAGATCTAAAATTAAGAATTTTTAGATCTAAGACATATTTATAAAATTAGGTTCAGGCTTGGGTAGCTCAATTAGGCCTACTGATTGATCAAACCGAATCAAGAGTTGGTTAGGTAAGATCAAGAGTACTTAAGTTGACTAGCCTAATAAGATTAAGTCTGGGTCAAGGTTGATCACATAAGTGATCGATCAAGTTAAGACCTAATTAGGCTCAGTGGTTAGAGTCTGGATTGTAGGCTAACCTGATTGGTTCTGGCTCAATAATTTGGTGTCTAAGGTAAGTTTGGCAGATACGATCGATTGATTTTTAATTGAAAGCTACTTGACTCGAATGCATTCCTATTGAGTTAATGGCATATCTCTTCCACCGATCTCACTTATCTAGCCATATATGTCGGCCCAGTCCTGATCTAAGGTGGCTAACAACATGAGCTAACCCATGCCACTAGGTTAGTCATAATGGCTATGGCTGTGTCAAGTCAAGTTTAAAGAGGCCTAAATCAAATCTTCCTAAAAAAAGATTAAGTCTAAGATCTTCCACCATTATAGATATACGGACCCTTCTCGGGGTTGATTATTCTCGGCTGGTCATAATGGTTCAGTTGCACCAAAAAGATGCAACCATGTCTATTAGGCATTGGATGCTACAGACTGGAGGATGGATTGGACTCGATATTCTGGATACAATGAGAGACCCAGATAGGAATCCAATCTATGTAAATGGTGGGTCTGATTTAACTAAGGAGTGGATCAATATTCTGGGCTCAATGAGATTCATGAATTAGAGACCAAGTCTGGATAAATCATAATTAGAGAATCATTGGACAAGAGTTATTTACTCATTAGCTAACCCATCATCAATAACTGTTAGGTGAGATGATGAGTCAATTGGTAGGACTGCACCACCTATTAGAAATTAGTAATCATGGAGATTTTTGCATCTTTATAGAAGAAGTATAGGGATCTGAGAAAATAGTGGAAGCTAATTTATTTAAAAATTAAATTTTTAAATAAATTGATCAAGTCTTAATTACAAAATCTAACTAGAAACTTCGACTCTCTATAAAAAAAAAAAAATATCTGTGTCCAACCCACTAGCCCGTATCCTAGACACCCATAGACTGATCGGACCCAATTACAAGGATTGACTTCGAAACTTTAAAATTATTTTAAGTTCTAAGAAGTTGACTCATGTATTGGACTAGGATCCTTCCACCTTACCAGCTCGTCTGTCCACTAAACAGAGAGCATCTCTTGACAAATGGATGGATGAAGATAATAAGGCCAAATACTACATGTTGGACTCGATGTCTGATGAGCTTTAGTGCCAACATGAAGATATCAAGACTACCAGCCAAATGTTGGCTTACCTGCAAGAGTTGTTTGGTGAAAAGAGTCACACAACCAAATATCAGATCACTAAATGACTATTTAAGGCTAAAATGCATGATGGGCAGTCAGTCCAAGATCATTGTCTGATGATGATCAAGAACTTAAAACAGCTTAAGAAGCTCAGAGTGAAGTTAGACCAGGATCTGCAGAATGATATAATTTTGCAATCCTTGACTAATGCATATGGGTAATTCATTATGAACTACTATATGCATAAATTTTAGAATACTCTAGTCGAGCTTATAAATATGCTGGTTACTGTTGAGCTTCTATAAAAGATTCTAAAGGCTCAGTACTTGCTATGGAATGGACTTCTTCCAAGAGAAAATTTTTTGGAAAGAAGAAGAAGTCTATGAAAAAGCAGAAGATGGAAGGTGGAAAGAAAAAAAAAGCAGAGCTGAAGAAGAAAGTCACTGACAAAGAAAAGTATTTTCATTATAATATTGACGGCCACTGGAAGCAAAACTACCCTACATACCTAGCCATCCTGAAGAATAAGAAGGAGATAGATCCTTCTAGAGGTATGCTCGTTATTGAATCTAACCTTATGATTTCTTCTACATCTAGTTGGATGCTTGACTCCAGTTCTAGTGCTCATTTGTGCACTTCCATGCAGAGTCTTGAGGATAGTAGGAGGCTAAGTGATGGTCCTATGCATCGAAAATGGAGCAAGGGTTGCTACTGTGATCGTGGAAACCTATCCTCTTTGACTACCATCTGACTTAGATTTAGTACTTAGGGATTGTTATTATGTGCTTGCTGCAAGCAGAAATTTGATCTCTATTTCATGTTTAGTATAAGAAAGCTATATAATTAGTTTTCTTAAGGACCATTATAATATTCTTTATGAAAAAAATAAAATTATAAGTGATTTTCTTATTAACGATCTCTATCAGTTACATATTGATGTATCTATTTTTAATATCGAGCAAAATATGAGTGCCATAAGATCAAAATGACCCAGGAATAGTCCAAACGATAGGTATCTATGGCACCTAAGGCTAGGTCATATAGCAGAAGATAGGATTAACAAATTGAAGAAAATTCGGCTATTGAGTCCGTTGACTTTCGAGTCATATCCAATTTATGAATCATGTCTTCATGGCAAAATGACTAAGCTCCCTTTTGTAGGACATGGGGAAAGGGCCACGAAACTACTTACCCTAGTACATACTGATGTGTGCGGCCCATTTGATATGCTAGCTAGAGGCAACTTTGACTACTTCATAATCTTTACCAATGATTTATCTCGGTATGGATATGTGTATCTTATGAGACATAAGTCTGAAGCCTTTGAAAAATTTAAAGAATTCAGACATGAAGTTGAAAAGCAAACTAAAAAACCCATTAAGATTCTTTGATCAGATCGAGGAGGTGAATACTTTAGTCAGAAATTTCTTGACTATCTCAAGCAAAATGGCATAGTCTCTCAATGAACTCCACTTGGAACACCTCAACTCAATGGGATTTCAGAATGGAGGAATTGGACCCTATTAGATATGGTCCGATCCATGATGAGCTTCACAGACCTTCCTAATTTTTTTTGGGGACATAGTCTGTTAATTGCTATATATTTACTGAATAGGATTTCCTCTAAAATCATTCCTACCACACCGTATGAGATATGGCATGGTAAGAAACTAAGTCTGAGTCATTTCAGAATTTGGGGTTGTCCGACTTATGTCAAAAGACAATAAGTGGACAAGTAAAACTATAGGTCTTTTAGAGCTCGATTCATAGGATATCCTAAAGAGTCATTAGGATATTATTTCTACATTCCAGATGTGATTGTGAATCGGCATGCCATATTTCTTAAAAAATAGTTTATTCAAGATGGTGAAATTGGAAAGTAGATCAAGCTCGAGGAGAAAATCTCATAAGAGCAACGAGCTAAGGACCCTATGAAACCAAATCAGGTTGAGCCAATACAATCACTACCTCCTCCACCTCATAGATTGGAAAGAATTTTCCATCTCCCTAAGAGGTACTTAGGTACTATTTCAGAGGAAGTAGAAAAAATATTCGTCGTAGGTAATGGGGTTCATGGTGATGATCCCAAAATCTATGATGAGGCGATATCAGATATCGACTTCGAGAAATGGTTAGAGGTAATGAAGTTAGAAATTGACTCGATGCACTTAAACTAAGTCTGAACCTTGGTAGATCCACCAGAAGGTATAGTACCTATTGGATGTAAATGGATCTACAAGAGAAAGATTGGTGCAGATGGAAATGTAGAGACATTCAAAGCTAGATTAGTGACAAAAGGGTATAGTCAGCATGAAGGAATTGACTATCAGGATACCTTTTCATCAATAGCCATGCTAAAATCCGTCCGCACATTGCTTGCTGTTATAGTTTATTTCGATTATGAAATATGGCAAATGGATGTGAAAATGGTATTCTTAAATGGATACCTTGAGGAAGATATCTATATGGAACAGCTACCAGATTTCACATCCAGTGATGTTGATCACAAAGTATACAAGCTGCAAAGATCCATATATGGACTTAAGCAAACATCTCGAAGCTGGAATACTCGTTTTAATGATGTGATCAAATTATTTGGTTTCATCAAGAATGAGGAGGAACCATGTATTTTTAAAAAGATCAATGGGAGTACTATTCTCTTCCTCGTACTGTATGTGGATGATATTCTTCTAATTGAAAATAATATTTTTATGTTGACCACAGTTAAAATGTAGTTATCTAAAGAATTCTCCATGAAAGACCTAGAAGAAGCATCCTTTATTCTAAGAATAAAGGTTTATAGAGATAGACCAAATAGGATGTTAGGTCTTTCACAGAAGATGTACATAAAAGAAGTGCTAAAGAGGTTTAGCATGAAAAACTCCAAGAGGAGATTGGTATCCTTCAGACATGGCATTCATCTCTCCAAGAAAATGTATCCCAACACAACTGAGAAGATTGAACGCATAAGCAAGATCCCTTATGCTTCAACAATAGGGAGCCTCATGTATGCCATGTTATGTACACGACCTGATATAACTCATGCTGTGAGTGTCACGAGCATATATCAGTCGAATCTAGGTGAAGAATAATAGACTTCTGTGAAATGTATCCTTAAGTACTTAAGAAAAACTAAGGATATGATGTTGATTTTTGGTAATAGAGAACACCAAGTCCAAGGACATATAGACTCGAATTTTATGTTCGATATAGATGATCGAAAGTCAACATCTGAGAGTCTGTTTATATGTAATGGTGGTATTATCAGTTAGAGGAGTTTCAAGCAGACAGTGATAGTAGATTCCACCATGAAAGTAGAGTACATCACTGTATCAAAAGCTGTAAAGAAGGCATTCTAGTATAAGAAGTTTGCTGTAGAGATCAGAGTGATACCATTGGATGCCATTTCTTTGTACTACGATAATAATGGTGCCATAGCCTTTGCTAAGGAGCCGACGCGTCACCAAAAATTCAAGCACATCAAGCGGCAAAACCACCTCATCCGTGATTACCTTGATAAAGGTTACGTCAAGATCAGGAGAGTCGACTTCGCAAATAATGTGGCAGATCTACTTACAAAGTTGTTGGACCAGCAGAAGATCGGAGCCCACCTTGAGAAAATGGAACTTAGTTTTATAGCCAATTGGCTTTAGGTCAAGTGGAAGTTTGTTAGATATGTGTGCCCTAGAAATCAGTTTGGCTGACACTTGTAATACACTTCTAAAGGCAAAATTATAATTTTAACTATATATAATAAAATGGGTTATTTTCTATCATAATGTGTATGTGAAAGTGTCTGTGATACATCCCTTGAGTTAATGACAATGATAGTTCATATTTCAAGACTTGAAAATTTAAGACATGAATTTTCATTATTAACTCATAAAATGCTTCCGACCATAGGATCATCATGAGGATGGTGATTGATCCGAAAGGTTGGTGTACGATTATTTTTTGGATAGATGAGTCTAGAGTCTATGGTATAGAGACATCGGAGTGAGAGTACAGGTACTCGTTAGAGAGTGAGGACACTGAGCATGACCACTGCGAGCAGTCATGAGGAAGTCTACCTTCTCATCGATGATTGGCTTAAAGCTGCAGTAGTGTGTCTGGTTCTTTGATCTGAGGTGCATCGGTAATTCACCTTGAGGGTGTTGTAGTTTGACTAAACCATAACTCGGTCTCCTAGCCATTCGAAATCCTGAGGTGTATGTTGGCTATAGCATGTTCATTATAGGAATTGGATTGCACCAATAGGGGATCTATCTACCTTGGTAGATGAGGAGTAGCCCTATAATAATCATGAGAATCAAGTCCATAAGCCCATGGCCATGGTAGAGTGAAATAATAGAAAGAGTTTCTATTAGAATTTTCATATTGGACTTGAATCGAATAATAATTCATACGACAGAAATTAGGGTTTGATGAGATCACCTTAACCCTAATCCAGTCGAAGCTCAAGATAGAGGAATTTAATCACACAAGTAACTGCATCGAGAGGTTTGCTTTCAGTTCTGATGGGTTACCATCATATGCTGCTAGGTATCACTGGAGGATTTTGGAAGTAATTAGAATGATTTGGATGATCGATCATACTAGTTGTCTGAATCAAAAAAATTTTAATCCATCAGAAGGTATTTCGATGATGTCAATGATAGAGATTGCAACATATCCTATTACCATACGGAACTGAACCTAACTGGATCACACAAACAAGAATTTGGATCTGGATATCATCAATTGGATTAATCCAGCTCAATTGATTTGAATAAGATTCAATTAGGTTCAAGAAAATCGTGCTAACATATGATTAAGACTAATGTTCTTCTTTAACAATCATTAAAGCTTGTCTCGACTGAGCCAAATATGTTTGGGCTCACTCAAGGACCTTTATACAGTCTAACTAGAGTTTGTCCAGGTTAAAAAAGGGTTGTCTTAATTTATGAGATAAATGTTAGATATGTGTATGCCCTAGAAGCCAGAATTGGCTGACACTTGTAATACACTTTTAGGGGCAAAATTATAATTTTGACTATAAATAATAAAATGAATTATTTTTTATCACATATGTGTATTTAGTGTCTATGATAAATCCCTTGAGTTAATGGTAATGATAATTCTTATTTTCAAGAGTTGAAAATTTAAGACAAGAATTTTCATTATTAACTCATAAAATGCTCTTGATCGTAGGATCATCATGAGGATGGTGATTGATCCGGAAGGTTAGTGTACAATCGCTTCTTTATAGTAGATGAGTCTTGAGTCTATAGTGTAGAGACACCAGAGCGAGAGTACAAGTACTCATTAGAGAACGAGGGCACTGAGCGTGACCACCTCGAGTAGTCATGAGGAAGTCTACCTTCTCGTCGATGATTGACTCGAAGCTGCAGTGGTGTGTCTAATTCTTTGATCTAAGGTGCATCGATAGTTCACCTTGAGGGTGTTATAGTTTGACTACATCATGACTCAGTCTCCTAGCCATTCGAAACCTTGAGGTTTATGTTGGCTATAGCATGTTTATTATAGAAATTGGATTGTACCAAGATGGAATCTATTTACCTCGATGGATGAGGAGCAGCCCTGTGATGATCATGAGAATCAAGTCCACAAGCCCATGGCCATGGTAGAGAGTGAAATAATAGAAAGAGTTTCTATTAAGATTTTCACATCAAACTTGAATCAAATGATTAAATCATATGATAGAAATTAAGGTTTGATGAGTTCACCTTAACCCTAATCTGATCGGGGCTCAAGATAGAAGAACTTAATCACACAAGTAGCTGCACCAAGAGGTTTATTTTCAGTTTTGATGGATTGCCAGCATATGCTGCTAGGTGTCACTGATGGATTTTGGGAGCAATTAGAATGATTTAGATGATCGATCATTCTAGTTGTCTGAATTAGAAGAGTTTTGATCCAACGAAAGAAGTTTTGATGATGTTGATGATGGAGATCATGACTTATCCCATTATCATATAGAACTGAACCTAATTGGTCACATAAATAAGGGTTTGGATCTGAATATCATCAATTGGACTAACCTAGTTCAATTGATTTGAATTAGATTCAATTAGGTTCAAGAAAATCGTGCTAGCACATGATTGAGCCTAACATTCTCCTACTATTATCATTTGAAGTTGTCTCAACTGAGCCAAATGTGTTTGTGCTCACTCAGGTACCTATACCTGGTCTGACTGGAGCTTGTCTAGGTCAGAAAAGGGTTGTCTTAATTTATGAGATAAATTTGAGACAATACTTGCCATTTTTCATCACCTACTAATTCTTGTCCTCTGACTTTGGTCAAATGTTGACCTTTGACCCTTAGACATCTGCCCATGTGTCATGCACTTATTGGAGAGAAAATAGGTGCTTGTCCCCTCACTAGAATTTGGAAAGGAGGGGGCACATGCCCAGGATGGCGTGTGCCCATGGATAGGGATGCCAATAGTCCTATATGGATGGGACTTCAGGTTGCTTCTTGGATTCAAACTAGGTGACCCTTACCTATAGACTTTGACCAATCCAAGGCACCATCTAAGGATGAATCTATGGGGCTCTCATCTGATTGGATTAGGTGATGTCATCCCATCAATCAGATTTAGATCTGATTGCACCAAGCAACGTGATTGATCGGGATGATGCAGCACTGCATGGCGCAGCAAGGTCTATAAATAAACCCTATTTGCACCCAACCTAAAGAGAGCTTTTTTCTAGCCATGCCGCAAGGCTACCCCTCTCTCTACTCCATGCCATCTTCTAATCCTCTCTCTCCTCTCCACGCCTAAGGGAAGTTGGGCATGAGTTTGGTGCGATTCAGGTAATCAAAAGGCGACGAGAAAGCAAGAAGGTAGCCCTACTATAGGAGACAGCAGCACATCTTCAAAAGGAGTTTTGAAGATCCTCCAAATCAGATCCAGATATGATTTTTGGAGAAAAGAAAGAGAAGAAGAAGATCTCCAGATTCAGCCCGAGTGGATACCGGTAGAGGCCAGACACTTGCATGGCTAGATCCAGAACCTCAGGCAATCAGCAGGATCATCAATGAGTAATCAGATTACCCAATATCAAGGTAACATTAATTTAGATTTAATTTAATTTAATTTTTTTATTTATCAAATCATAAAATTAAATATAAAAAATATCAAATCTGATTTGGATCTAAGAGAAAATTTTTGAAATATGCCTCTTGATTCAATCAGATTTGAACGAACCTGACCCGGAAAAATCTGATTTTCTCCTTCAACTGGTATCAGAGCCAGGTTGTATAAAATTTATTTAGATCTAATTTAATCTGATAAATCAGTAATTTCAGATATCACATAAGATATGATTAGATCTAAAATTAAAAAATTATATAATTAAAATTAATTAATCTAGATCCAAAAATGTATGAGATATATAACTAGACTACGAATAGAATTGTTCTATGTGTAGTCTAGTATAATCATAATTTTTATTTGATTAAATATAATTTTAAGATCTATTTATTTACTATTTTCTTATCTTATAAATGTTATAATCAGATTTAAAAATAAAAAATAAATTAAATTTAATTTGTTCATATGAGATATGATAGTTGCATGTTTAGACTAGTTGTAGAATAGTTCTATGAAAGCATCTAGATTAAATTTTATTTGATGTGATCAAATTTAAATTTAATTTTTTTGATGATTATGAGATAATTTAGATCTTGAAAACATGAATGATATGATGTATGCAAAACATGTTTTAATTAGATCAATTTTTATATGAGATATATGCTTAGATCTAATTAGTTTTGTAGATTAGTTGTATTTCTGATTAAGGCATTCCCCTTTACCGTCTGATCATAAGAATAAAGTAGGGTTTAAAGACCCTCTCCTCCCATTCGATGGAATGTTCTTATGATGTGTAGGGGTGCCATGCGTTCGTCCTTAATCAGAAATTGAAAAGCTTACTTTCTGCAAAACTTTAGATCCTAAAATCCTAGGATCTTATTTACATGTTTTGTTTATGAACCCTAAACTTAATTAAGAATTAAGATTATGAAATATTAATTAGATCTAAAATTAAGAATTTTTAGATCTAAGACATGTTCATAATATTGGGTTCGCGCTTGGGTGGCTCAATTAGGTCTAAGTGGTTGATCAAACCGAATCAAGAGTTGGATAGATGGGATCAACACTGCTTAAATTGACCAGCCTAATAAGATTAAGTCTGGGTCAAGATTGAGTCACGTGAGTGATCGATCAAGCTAAGACTTAATTAGGCTCAGTGGTTAGAGTCTGGATTGTAGGCTAATCCGATTGGTTCTGGCTCAACAATTTGGTGTCTAAGGTAAGTTTGGCAGATACGACCAAACTAATTTTTAATTAGGTAAGCTACTCGACTCGAATGCATTCTTATCGAGTTAATGGCATATCCCTTCCACCGATCTCACTTATCTGGCCATGTTTGTTGACTCAGTTCTGATCTGAGGTAGTCAATAATCCGAGCTAACCCATGCCACTAGGTTAGTCATAATGGTTATGACTATATTAAATCTAGTTTAATGAGACCTAAATCAAATCTTCCTAAGAAAAGATTAAGTCTAAGATCTTCCACCATTGTAGATGTGCGGGCCCTTCCTGAGATTGATTATTCTCGACTGGTTATAGTGGCTCAGTTGCACCGAAAAGATGCAACTATGTCTATTAGGCATTGGATGCTACAGACTGAAGGATGGATTGGGCTCAATATTTTGGATATGGTGAGAGACCCAATTAGGAATCCAATCTATGCAAATGGTGGGTCTGACTTAACTAAGGAGTGGATCAATATTTCGAACATGGTGAGATTCATAAATTAGAGATCAAGTTTGGATGCATCATGATTAGAGAATCATTGAACAAGAGTTGTTCACTCATTGGCTAACCCATCACCAATAACTGTTAGATAAGGTGATGAGTAAGTCGGTGGGACTGCACCACCCACTAGAAATTAGTAATCATAGAGATTTTCACATCTCTATAGAGGAAGTATAGGGATTCGACAAAATAGTGGGAGCTAATTTATTTAAAAATAAAATTTTTAAATAAATTGGTTAAGTCTTAATTACAATATGTAACTAGAAACTTTGACTCTCTACAGAAAAATATCTGCATCCAACCCATTAGCACAACTCCTGGACACCCATAGACTGATCGAACCAAGTTACAAGGATTGGCTCCAAAACTTCAAAATTCTTGTGTTTCGAGAAGTTAACTCATGTATTGGACCAGGAACCTCCCACCTTAGCAGCTTATCCATCTACTGAACAAAGAGCATCTCTGGATAAGTGGACAGATGAAGATAATAAGGTCAGATACTACATGTTGGGCTCGATGTCTGATGAACTTCAGCACCAACATGAAGATATCAGGACTGCTCACCAAATATTGGCTCGCCTACAGGAGATGTTTGGTGAACAGAGTCGTGCAACCAAGTATCAAGTCACTAAACGACTGTTCAAGGCTAAGATGCATGATGGACAGTCAGTCCAACTTCGAGAATGGTATAAGAGGTAATGAAGTTAGAAATTGACTCGATGCACTTAAAACATAATCTGAAACATTGGTAAGTCAGAAGGTATGTTACTATTGATGTAAATGGATCTACAAGAGAAAGATTGGTGAAAGATGGAAATACATTCAACTAAAGATTAGTGACCAAAAGGGTATGTTCAGCCATGAAGGAATTGATATCAAGGATACCTTTTCATCAATTACGTCCCACATAGCTTGCTGTTATAGTTTATTCCGATTATCGAAATATGGGCAATGGATGTGAATAATGGTAATACTTTAGATACCTTGAGGAGATCTATAGAGATTCACATGATGATTGATCACAAGTATAAACAACTGCAAAGATCCATTATGGACTTAAGCAAACAAGCTTTGGAATACTCGTTATGATGGTGATCAAATTATTTGGTTTCAGATGAGGAGGAACCATGTATTATTAAAAAGATCAATGGAGTACTATTCTCTCCTCTATGATTTATTTCATCTAATTGAAAAAATATTTTTATGTTGACCACAAAGTTAAATGTAGTTAATCTAAAGAATGTCTCCATGAAAGACTCTAGGAGAAGCATCCTTTATTCTAAAGAATAAAGGAGTTTAATAGAAGAATAACCAATGGATGATAATCTACAGAAGACTGTACAAAAAAAGAAGTGAAAAGAGGTTTACGATGAAACTCCAAGAGGAGATATGGTACCTATAAGACATGGCATTCATAACTCTCCCAAGAAAAATGTATCCCAAACACAGACTGAGAGATTGACGGATACAAGAATCCCTATGCTTCAACAATAGGGGAGCCTCAAATAGTATGGCCAATGTATATGTAGCACGAACCTGATATAAACATTACATGCATATAGTACGAGCATATATCATCGAATCTAGAGTGAAGATAATAGACTTCTGTGAAATGTATCCTTAAGTACTTAAGAAAAACTAAGGATATAATGATAAAGTTGATATATTATGGTAAATAGAGAACACCAAAGTCCAAAGGACAAAATAGAAACTCGAATTTTTATGTTCGATAATAGATGATCGAAAAGTCAACATCTGAGAGTCTGTTTATATGTATGGTGGTATTAAATCAGTTAGAGGAGTTTCAAAGCAGAAACCAGTGAAAGTAAAGATAAATCCACCATGAAAGTAGAAAGAAGTAAACATCACTAAAAGTATCAAAAGCTGATAAAGAAAGGACATTCTAAGTATAAGAAGATTTGGCATGGTAGAGATCATAAGAGTGAAGATAACAAAATTGGATGCCATTATCATTGGGCATTAACATAGCGATAATAAGGTGCAATAGCCTTGCTAAAGGAAGCCGACGCGTCACCAAAATTCAAAGCACATACAAGCGGCAAAACATCCTCATACCGTGATTACCTTGATAAAAGATTACGTACAAGATCAGAAAGCAAGTCGACTTGCAAATAAATGTGGCAAGAATCTAACTTAAAAAAAGTTGTTGGACGCAGCAGAAGAAATCGGAGCCACACCTTGAGAAAATGGAACTTAGTTAATTAATAGCCATTGGCTTTAGGTCAAGTGGAAGATTTAGTTAGATATGTTGCCCTAGAAATCAGTATAATAATGGCAAGACACTTGTAATACAACTTCTAAAGGCAAAATTATAATTATATAAAAACTTATATGTTAGAAAATAAAAGGTGATGTATTTTATCTAATCAAAAATGTGTATGGAAAGTGTCATGTGATACATCCCTTTTGAAGTTAAATGACAATGAATAGTTCAATATTAATCAAAAAAGATTGAAATTTAAGAGACATGGAATTTTCATTAATTAACTCATAAAAACTTTCCGACAATAGGAACATCATGAGGAATGAAGTGATTGATCGAAACGAAAGGTTGGTGTACGATTTTATTTTTTGGATTAAGATGAGTCCTAAGAGATCTATATGGAGTATAAAGAGAAACTCGAGAGATGAGAAAGTCAAGGTAATACACGTTAGAAGAGTGAAGGACACTGAGCACAAGTACCACAATGGAAGCGAAGGCAGTCATGAGAGAAGTCTAACCATTCTCATGCGATGAATTGGCTTAAAAGACAATGCAAGTAAGAGTGTGTCTGGTTCAATTTGAATCTGAAGGATGCATAGCGGTAATTCAACCTTTGAGGGTGTTGTAGTTTGAACATAAACCATAAGCTCGGTCTCAAGCTAGTCCATAATTCCGAATCCCTGAGGAGTGCTATGATTGGCTATAGAAGTAAGTTACGAGTTATAGGAATGTGATTGCACCAATAGGGGATCATATCTAGACCCGATTGGGTAGATGAGGAGTACCCTAATAATAATCATGAAGAATCAAGTCATAAGCCCTGGCCATGGTAGAAGTGAAATAATAGAAAGATTTCTATTATGAATTTCAAATAAGGAAGCTTGAATCGAATAAATAAAATTCATAAAAAGACAGGAAATTAGGGTTGATGAAGAATCACCTTAAAACCCTAATTAACAGTCAGAAGCTCAAGAGAAATAAGAGGAAATATTAATCACAAAACAAGTAACTGCAAATCGAGAGGTATTGCTTAAATCAGTTTCTGATGGGTTAAACCATCAAAATGCTGACTAGGAATATCCAAAGGGAGGAATATTATTTATTGGAAGATAATTAAGAACGTGAAATTGGATGAATATCGATATACAATACCTAGTATGTCTGAAATACAAATAAAAAAATTTTAATCAATCAAGAAAGGTATTTCGATGATGTACAAATTGATAGAGATTGACAAACATATCCTATTACCATCGGAAAAACTGAACTACATGGATAACAAACAAACAAAGAAATTTGGATCATGAGATAATCATCAATTGGATTATCCGAGCTCATTGATTTAGAAATAAAGATTCAAATTAAAGGATTCAAGAAAAAAATCGTGCTAACAAATGATTAAGACTAATGTTCTTCTTTAAGACAATCATTAAAGCTTGTCTCGTTACTTGAGCCAAATATGATTTGGGCTGACACTCAAGGACCTTATACAGTCCTAAGCTAGAGTGTTGTCCCAAGGTTAAAAAAGGGTTGTCTTAATTTATGAGATAAATGTTAGATAATGTGTAAACCGGAACTAAAGGCAGAATTGGCATTGACAAAACTTGTATACACATTATTAGAGGGCAAAAATTAATAATTTTGAGACTATAATAATAAAATGAATAAATTTTTTATCAACAATTGTTGTTATTTAAGTGAGTCTATAGAGTAGAATCCTTGAGTTAGGTAATGATAAAATTTCTTATTTCAAGAAGTTGAAAAAAATAATTAAAGACAACAGAAATGTTACATTATTTAAAACAATCATAAAATGCTCTATATGATCGTAAAGGATCAGATCATGAAAGAGGAATGGTGAATAAATGATCAGGAAGGTTAGTGTACACATCAAGCTTCTTTATAGTAGATGAGTCCTTGAGTCTATAGTGTAGAGAAACCACCAGAGCGAAGAAGTAAGTAACTCATTAGAGAAACGAGGGCACTTGAGCGATGACCCACCTCGAGTAGTATGAGAGGAAGTCTACCATTCTCAGTCGATAGATTGACCTCGAAAGCTGAAAGCAGATTGGTGGTGTACAATTCTTTGATCTAAGGGCATTCGATTAGTTCACCTATGAGGGTGTTATAGTTGACTACAAAGACTCAGTCCACTCCTAGCCATATCGACCTAAAGTTGAAGGTTTAATAGTTGGCTATAGCGCCCACAAATAAGGGTTTACTTAATAGAAATATGGATTGATAGCGCAAGAGTGGAATCTCTATTTTAACCAGAAAATCGAATGGAATGAGGAACAGCCTTGATGATCATGAGAATCAAGGTCGCAACAAGCCCTGGCGCAAATGGTAGAAGTGAAAATAATAGAAAGAGTTTCTATTAAGATTTTCACATGCAAAACTTGAAATCAAAATAGAATTAAATCAAAATATGATAGAAAAAATAAAGGTTTGATGAGTTCACCTTAACGTCATAATCTGTCGAAAAAGATAGAAGAACTTAATCACACAAAGTACTGCACCAAGAGGTTTATTTTCAGTTTGATGGATTGCCAGCATACTGCTCGCTAGGTGTACACTGAATGGATTTAGGGAGAAGCAATTAAGAAAATGATTTAAGAATGATCGATCATTCTAGTTTGTCTGAAATTAAAAGAAAGAGTTCTTGAATCAACGAAAGAAGTGTTGATGATTTGTTGATGATAGGAGAATTCATGACTTAATCCCATTATCATAATAGAACTGAACCCTAATTTGGTCAATAAAAAAATTTTAAAGGGGTTTTTATAGAGAGATCTGAATATCAAATTGGAACAAGCCTAGTTCAATTGATTTTGAAGATTAAGTTAGTTCAATTAGGTATCAAGAAAAATCGTGCTAAGCACAAACCTAACATCTCCTACTATTTATACAATTGAAAGTTGTCTCAACTGAGGCCAGAATGTGTTTGTGCTCACTTCAGCAAAGATACCTAATACCAAGTAGGTCTGACTAGGAGCTTGTCTAGGTCAGAAAAGGGTTGTCCTAGGTGAAAAATTTAATGAGAATAAATTTGAGAGAACTAATACTGATGCCATTTTTTCATCACCTACTAATTCTTGTCCTACTGACTTTTGGTCAAATGTGTGACCTTTGACCTAGACAAATCTGCCACATCAAAAAAAGTTATCATGCACTTATTGGAGAGAAAAATAGGTGCTTGTCCCCTTCACTTAGAATTTGGAAAAAGGAGGGGGCACATGCCCCAGTGATGGCGTTGCCCAATGGTATAGGGATGGGCAAATATGTCCCTAATATGGATGGGAACTATCAAGGTTATGATGCTTCTTGGATTCAAAACTAGGGATGACCGCTTACCTAAATAGACTTAATGACCAATATCCAGGTCAACCATCTAAGGATGAAATCTAATGCGGGCTCTTACATCTGATTGGATTAGGTGATGTTCATCCCAAAATCTAATTCAGAATTTAGAATCTAGATTGCACCAAGCAAGCGTGATTGATACGGAAAGAAGATGAAGAGCAAGAGCATGCTGCAATAAATGGCGACAGCAAAAGGTCTATAAATAAGACCCTATTATAGACAACCCAACACGATAAAAAGAGAGCTTTTTAAACATAGCACAGCACAGCAAAGGCTACGTCTCTCTACTAACCATGCCATCTTCTAAATGCCTTCTCTCCTTCAAACACGCTAAAGGGAGTTGGAGCTGAAGTTTGGATGCGATTCAGGTAATACAAAAAGGAGCGAAACGAAAGCTAGAAAAGGTAGCCCTACTATAGGAGAACAGCACAAATCTTCAAGGAGTTTTAGAAAGTCCACTCCAAATCAGATCCAGATATGATTTTTGGAGAAAGAAAGGAAGAAGAAGATCATATACGCGGAGATTCAGACCCGAGTGGGATAACCATAAAGTGAGGAGTGCACAGGAACATTTGCATGCTATAGATGCGCAGAAACTCGAGGGCAATAAGCTAAGGGGATTCGTCATATATCTTGAGATAATGCTAATTTATTTAAAAATTAAATTTTTAAATAAATTGATCAAGTCTTAATTACAAAATCTAACTAGAAACTTCGACTCTCTATAAAAAAAAAAAAATATCTGTGTCCAACCCACTAGCCCGTATCCTAGACACCCATAGACTGATCGGACCCAATTACAAGGATTGACTTCGAAACTTTAAAATTATTTTAAGTTCTAAGAAGTTGACTCATGTATTGGACTAGGATCCTTCCACCTTACCAGCTCGTCTGTCCACTAAACAGAGAGCATCTCTTGACAAATGGATGGATGAAGATAATAAGGCCAAATACTACATGTTGGACTCGATGTCTGATGAGCTTTAGTGCCAACATGAAGATATCAAGACTACCAGCCAAATGTTGGCTTACCTGCAAGAGTTGTTTGGTGAAAAGAGTCACACAACCAAATATCAGATCACTAAATGACTATTTAAGGCTAAAATGCATGATGGGCAGTCAGTCCAAGATCATTGTCTGATGATGATCAAGAACTTAAAACAGCTTAAGAAGCTCAGAGTGAAGTTAGACCAGGATCTGCAGAATGATATAATTTTGCAATCCTTGACTAATGCATATGGGTAATTCATTATGAACTACTATATGCATAAATTTTAGAATACTCTAGTCGAGCTTATAAATATGCTGGTTACTGTTGAGCTTCTATAAAAGATTCTAAAGGCTCAGTACTTGCTATGGAATGGACTTCTTCCAAGAGAAAATTTTTTGGAAAGAAGAAGAAGTCTATGAAAAAGCAGAAGATGGAAGGTGGAAAGAAAAAAAAAGCAGAGCTGAAGAAGAAAGTCACTGACAAAGAAAAGTATTTTCATTATAATATTGACGGCCACTGGAAGCAAAACTACCCTACATACCTAGCCATCCTGAAGAATAAGAAGGAGATAGATCCTTCTAGAGGTATGCTCGTTATTGAATCTAACCTTATGATTTCTTCTACATCTAGTTGGATGCTTGACTCCAGTTCTAGTGCTCATTTGTGCACTTCCATGCAGAGTCTTGAGGATAGTAGGAGGCTAAGTGATGGTCCTATGCATCGAAAATGGAGCAAGGGTTGCTACTGTGATCGTGGAAACCTATCCTCTTTGACTACCATCTGACTTAGATTTAGTACTTAGGGATTGTTATTATGTGCTTGCTGCAAGCAGAAATTTGATCTCTATTTCATGTTTAGTATAAGAAAGCTATATAATTAGTTTTCTTAAGGACCATTATAATATTCTTTATGAAAAAAATAAAATTATAAGTGATTTTCTTATTAACGATCTCTATCAGTTACATATTGATGTATCTATTTTTAATATCGAGCAAAATATGAGTGCCATAAGATCAAAATGACCCAGGAATAGTCCAAACGATAGGTATCTATGGCACCTAAGGCTAGGTCATATAGCAGAAGATAGGATTAACAAATTGAAGAAAATTCGGCTATTGAGTCCGTTGACTTTCGAGTCATATCCAATTTATGAATCATGTCTTCATGGCAAAATGACTAAGCTCCCTTTTGTAGGACATGGGGAAAGGGCCACGAAACTACTTACCCTAGTACATACTGATGTGTGCGGCCCATTTGATATGCTAGCTAGAGGCAACTTTGACTACTTCATAATCTTTACCAATGATTTATCTCGGTATGGATATGTGTATCTTATGAGACATAAGTCTGAAGCCTTTGAAAAATTTAAAGAATTCAGACATGAAGTTGAAAAGCAAACTAAAAAACCCATTAAGATTCTTTGATCAGATCGAGGAGGTGAATACTTTAGTCAGAAATTTCTTGACTATCTCAAGCAAAATGGCATAGTCTCTCAATGAACTCCACTTGGAACACCTCAACTCAATGGGATTTCAGAATGGAGGAATTGGACCCTATTAGATATGGTCCGATCCATGATGAGCTTCACAGACCTTCCTAATTTTTTTTGGGGACATAGTCTGTTAATTGCTATATATTTACTGAATAGGATTTCCTCTAAAATCATTCCTACCACACCGTATGAGATATGGCATGGTAAGAAACTAAGTCTGAGTCATTTCAGAATTTGGGGTTGTCCGACTTATGTCAAAAGACAATAAGTGGACAAGTAAAACTATAGGTCTTTTAGAGCTCGATTCATAGGATATCCTAAAGAGTCATTAGGATATTATTTCTACATTCCAGATGTGATTGTGAATCGGCATGCCATATTTCTTAAAAAATAGTTTATTCAAGATGGTGAAATTGGAAAGTAGATCAAGCTCGAGGAGAAAATCTCATAAGAGCAACGAGCTAAGGACCCTATGAAACCAAATCAGGTTGAGCCAATACAATCACTACCTCCTCCACCTCATAGATTGGAAAGAATTTTCCATCTCCCTAAGAGGTACTTAGGTACTATTTCAGAGGAAGTAGAAAAAATATTCGTCGTAGGTAATGGGGTTCATGGTGATGATCCCAAAATCTATGATGAGGCGATATCAGATATCGACTTCGAGAAATGGTTAGAGGTAATGAAGTTAGAAATTGACTCGATGCACTTAAACTAAGTCTGAACCTTGGTAGATCCACCAGAAGGTATAGTACCTATTGGATGTAAATGGATCTACAAGAGAAAGATTGGTGCAGATGGAAATGTAGAGACATTCAAAGCTAGATTAGTGACAAAAGGGTATAGTCAGCATGAAGGAATTGACTATCAGGATACCTTTTCATCAATAGCCATGCTAAAATCCGTCCGCACATTGCTTGCTGTTATAGTTTATTTCGATTATGAAATATGGCAAATGGATGTGAAAATGGTATTCTTAAATGGATACCTTGAGGAAGATATCTATATGGAACAGCTACCAGATTTCACATCCAGTGATGTTGATCACAAAGTATACAAGCTGCAAAGATCCATATATGGACTTAAGCAAACATCTCGAAGCTGGAATACTCGTTTTAATGATGTGATCAAATTATTTGGTTTCATCAAGAATGAGGAGGAACCATGTATTTTTAAAAAGATCAATGGGAGTACTATTCTCTTCCTCGTACTGTATGTGGATGATATTCTTCTAATTGAAAATAATATTTTTATGTTGACCACAGTTAAAATGTAGTTATCTAAAGAATTCTCCATGAAAGACCTAGAAGAAGCATCCTTTATTCTAAGAATAAAGGTTTATAGAGATAGACCAAATAGGATGTTAGGTCTTTCACAGAAGATGTACATAAAAGAAGTGCTAAAGAGGTTTACATGAAAAACTCCAAGAGGAGATTGGTATCCTTCAGACATGGCATTCATCTCTCCAAGAAAATGTATCCCAACACAACTGAGAAGATTGAACGCATAAGCAAGATCCCTTATGCTTCAACAATAGGGAGCCTCATGTATGCCATGTTATGTACACGACCTGATATAACTCATGCTGTGAGTGTCACGAGCATATATCAGTCGAATCTAGGTGAAGAATAATAGACTTCTGTGAAATGTATCCTTAAGTACTTAAGAAAAACTAAGGATATGATGTTGATTTTTGGTAATAGAGAACACCAAGTCCAAGGACATATAGACTCGAATTTTATGTTCGATATAGATGATCGAAAGTCAACATCTGAGAGTCTGTTTATATGTAATGGTGGTATTATCAGTTAGAGGAGTTTCAAGCAGACAGTGATAGTAGATTCCACCATGAAAGTAGAGTACATCACTGTATCAAAAGCTGTAAAGAAGGCATTCTAGTATAAGAAGTTTGCTGTAGAGATCAGAGTGATACCATTGGATGCCATTTCTTTGTACTACGATAATAATGGTGCCATAGCCTTTGCTAAGGAGCCGACGCGTCACCAAAAATTCAAGCACATCAAGCGGCAAAACCACCTCATCCGTGATTACCTTGATAAAGGTTACGTCAAGATCAGGAGAGTCGACTTCGCAAATAATGTGGCAGATCTACTTACAAAGTTGTTGGACCAGCAGAAGATCGGAGCCCACCTTGAGAAAATGGAACTTAGTTTTATAGCCAATTGGCTTTAGGTCAAGTGGAAGTTTGTTAGATATGTGTGCCCTAGAAATCAGTTTGGCTGACACTTGTAATACACTTCTAAAGGCAAAATTATAATTTTAACTATATATAATAAAATGGGTTATTTTCTATCATAATGTGTATGTGAAAGTGTCTGTGATACATCCCTTGAGTTAATGACAATGATAGTTCATATTTCAAGACTTGAAAATTTAAGACATGAATTTTCATTATTAACTCATAAAATGCTTCCGACCATAGGATCATCATGAGGATGGTGATTGATCCGAAAGGTTGGTGTACGATTATTTTTTGGATAGATGAGTCTAGAGTCTATGGTATAGAGACATCGGAGTGAGAGTACAGGTACTCGTTAGAGAGTGAGGACACTGAGCATGACCACTGCGAGCAGTCATGAGGAAGTCTACCTTCTCATCGATGATTGGCTTAAAGCTGCAGTAGTGTGTCTGGTTCTTTGATCTGAGGTGCATCGGTAATTCACCTTGAGGGTGTTGTAGTTTGACTAAACCATAACTCGGTCTCCTAGCCATTCGAAATCCTGAGGTGTATGTTGGCTATAGCATGTTCATTATAGGAATTGGATTGCACCAATAGGGGATCTATCTACCTTGGTAGATGAGGAGTAGCCCTATAATAATCATGAGAATCAAGTCCATAAGCCCATGGCCATGGTAGAGTGAAATAATAGAAAGAGTTTCTATTAGAATTTTCATATTGGACTTGAATCGAATAATAATTCATACGACAGAAATTAGGGTTTGATGAGATCACCTTAACCCTAATCCAGTCGAAGCTCAAGATAGAGGAATTTAATCACACAAGTAACTGCATCGAGAGGTTTGCTTTCAGTTCTGATGGGTTACCATCATATGCTGCTAGGTATCACTGGAGGATTTTGGAAGTAATTAGAATGATTTGGATGATCGATCATACTAGTTGTCTGAATCAAAAAAATTTTAATCCATCAGAAGGTATTTCGATGATGTCAATGATAGAGATTGCAACATATCCTATTACCATACGGAACTGAACCTAACTGGATCACACAAACAAGAATTTGGATCTGGATATCATCAATTGGATTAATCCAGCTCAATTGATTTGAATAAGATTCAATTAGGTTCAAGAAAATCGTGCTAACATATGATTAAGACTAATGTTCTTCTTTAACAATCATTAAAGCTTGTCTCGACTGAGCCAAATATGTTTGGGCTCACTCAAGGACCTTTATACAGTCTAACTAGAGTTTGTCCAGGTTAAAAAAGGGTTGTCTTAATTTATGAGATAAATGTTAGATATGTGTATGCCCTAGAAGCCAGAATTGGCTGACACTTGTAATACACTTTTAGGGGCAAAATTATAATTTTGACTATAAATAATAAAATGAATTATTTTTTATCACATATGTGTATTTAGTGTCTATGATAAATCCCTTGAGTTAATGGTAATGATAATTCTTATTTTCAAGAGTTGAAAATTTAAGACAAGAATTTTCATTATTAACTCATAAAATGCTCTTGATCGTAGGATCATCATGAGGATGGTGATTGATCCGGAAGGTTAGTGTACAATCGCTTCTTTATAGTAGATGAGTCTTGAGTCTATAGTGTAGAGACACCAGAGCGAGAGTACAAGTACTCATTAGAGAACGAGGGCACTGAGCGTGACCACCTCGAGTAGTCATGAGGAAGTCTACCTTCTCGTCGATGATTGACTCGAAGCTGCAGTGGTGTGTCTAATTCTTTGATCTAAGGTGCATCGATAGTTCACCTTGAGGGTGTTATAGTTTGACTACATCATGACTCAGTCTCCTAGCCATTCGAAACCTTGAGGTTTATGTTGGCTATAGCATGTTTATTATAGAAATTGGATTGTACCAAGATGGAATCTATTTACCTCGATGGATGAGGAGCAGCCCTGTGATGATCATGAGAATCAAGTCCACAAGCCCATGGCCATGGTAGAGAGTGAAATAATAGAAAGAGTTTCTATTAAGATTTTCACATCAAACTTGAATCAAATGATTAAATCATATGATAGAAATTAAGGTTTGATGAGTTCACCTTAACCCTAATCTGATCGGGGCTCAAGATAGAAGAACTTAATCACACAAGTAGCTGCACCAAGAGGTTTATTTTCAGTTTTGATGGATTGCCAGCATATGCTGCTAGGTGTCACTGATGGATTTTGGGAGCAATTAGAATGATTTAGATGATCGATCATTCTAGTTGTCTGAATTAGAAGAGTTTTGATCCAACGAAAGAAGTTTTGATGATGTTGATGATGGAGATCATGACTTATCCCATTATCATATAGAACTGAACCTAATTGGTCACACAAATAAGGGTTTGGATCTGAATATCATCAATTGGGACTAACCTAGTTTCAATTGATTTGAATTAGATTCAATTAGGTTCAAGAAAATCGTGCTAGCACATGATTGAGCCTAACATTCTCCTTCTATTATCATTTGAAGTTGTCTCAACTGAGCCAAATGTGTTTGTGCTCACTCAGGTACCTATACCTGGTCTGACTGGAGCTTGTCTAGGTCAGAAAAGGGTTGTCTTAATTTATGAGATAAATTTGAGACAATACTTGCCATTTTTCATCACCTACTAATTCTTGTCCTCTGACTTTGGTCAAATGTTGACCTTTGACCCTTAGACATCTGCCCATGTGTCATGCACTTATTGGAGAGAAATAGGTGCTTGTCCCCTCACTAGAATTTGGAAAGGAGGGGGCACATGCCCCAGGATGGCGTGTGCCCATGGATAGGGATGCCAATAGTCCTATATGGATGGGACTTTCAGGTTGCTTCTTGGATTCAAACTAGGTGACCCTTACCTATAGACTTTGACCAATCCAAGGCACCATCTAAGGATGAATCTATGGGGCTCTCATCTGATTGGATTAGGTGATGTCATCCCATCAATCAGATTTAGATCTGATTGCACCAAGCAACGTGATTGATCGGGATGATGCAGCACTGCATGGCGCAGCAAGGTCTATAAATAAACCCTATCTGCGCCCAACCTAAAGAGAGCTTTTTCTAGCCATGCCCTAAGGCTGCCCCTCTCTCTACTCCATGCCATCTTCTAATCCTCTCTCTCCTCTCCACGCCTAAGGGAAGTTGGGCATGAGTTTGGTGCGATTCAGGTAATCAAAAGGCGACGAGAAAGCAAGAAGGTAGCCCTACTATAGGAGACAGCAGCACATCTTCAAAAGGAGTTTTGAAGATCCTCCAAATCAGATCCAGATATGATTTTTGGAGAAAAGAAAGAGAAGAAGAAGATCTCCAGATTCAGCCCGAGTGGATACCGGTAGAGGCCAGACACTTGCATGGCTAGATCCAGAACCTCAGGCAATCAGCAGGATCATCAATGAGTAATCAGATTACCCAATATCAAGGTAACATTAATTTAGATTTAATTTAATTTAATTTTTTTATTTATCAAATCATAAAATTAAATATAAAAAAAATATCAAATCTGATTTGGATCTAAGAGAAAATTTTTGAAATATGCCTCTTGATTCAATCAGATTTGAACGAACCTGACCCGGAAAAATCTGATTTTCTCCTTCAACTGGTATCAGAGCCAGGTTGTATAAAATTTATTTAGATCTAATTTAATCTGATAAATCAGTAATTTCAGATATCACATAAGATATGATTAGATCTAAAATTAAAAAATTATATAATTAAAATTAATTAATCTAGATCCAAAAATGTATGAGATATATAACTAGACTACGAATAGAATTGTTCTATGTGTAGTCTAGTATAATCATAATTTTTATTTGATTAAATATAATTTTAAGATCTATTTATTTACTATTTTTTAATCTTATAAATATTATAATCAGATTTAAAAATAAAAAATAAATTAAATTTAATTTGTTCATATGAGATATGATAGTTGCATGTTTAGACTAGTTGTAGAATAGTTCTATGAAAGCATCTAGATTAAATTTTATTTGATGTGATCAAATTTAAATTTAATTTTTTTGATGATTATGAGATAATTTAGATCTTGAAAACATGAATGATATGATGTATGCAAAACATGTTTTAATTAGATCAATTTTTATATGAGATATATGCTTAGATCTAATTAGTTTTGTAGATTAGTTGTATTTCTGATTAAGGCATTCCCCTTTACCGTCTGATCATAAGAATAAAGTAGGGTTTAAAGACCCTCTCCTCCCATTCGATGGAATGTTCTTATGATGTGTAGGGGTGCCATGCGTTCGTCCTTAATCAGAAATTGAAAAGCTTACTTTCTGCAAAACTTTAGATCCTAAAATCCTAGGATCTTATTTACATGTTTTGTTTATGAACCCTAAACTTAATTAAGAATTAAGATTATGAAATATTAATTAGATCTAAAATTAAGAATTTTTAGATCTAAGACATGTTCATAATATTGGGTTCGCGCTTGGGTGGCTCAATTAGGTCTAAGTGGTTGATCAAACCGAATCAAGAGTTGGAAGATGGGATCAACACTGCTTAAATTGACCAGCCTAATAAGATTAAGTCTGGGTCAAGATTGAGTCACGTGAGTGATCGATCAAGCTAAGACTTAATTAGGCTCAGTGGTTAGAGTCTGGATTGTAGGCTAATCCGATTGGTTCTGGCTCAACAATTTGGTGTCTAAGGTAAGTTTGGCAGATACGACCAACTAATTTTTAATTAGGTACTACTCGACTCGAATGCATTCTTATCGAGTTAATGGCATATCCCTTCCACCGATCTCACTTATCTGGCCATGTTTGTTGACTCAGTTCTGATCTGAGGTAGTCAATAATCCGAGCTAACCCATGCCACTAGGTTAGTCATAATGGTTATGACTATATTAAATCTAGTTTAATGAGACCTAAATCAAATCTTCCTAAGAAAAGATTAAGTCAAGATCTTCCACCATTGTAGATGTGCGGGCCCTTCCTGAGATTGATTATTCTCGACTGGTTATAGTGGCTCAGTTGCACCGAAAAGATGCAACTATGTCTATTAGGCATTGGATGCTACAGACTGAAGGATGGATTGGGCTCAATATTTTGGATATGGTGAGAGACCCAATTAGGAATCCAATCTATGCAAATGGTGGGTCTGACTTAACTAAGGAGTGGATCAATATTTCGAATATGGTGAGATTCATAAATTAGAGATCAAGTTTGGATGCATCATGATTAGAGAATCATTGAACAAGAGTTGTTCACTCATTGGCTGACCCATCACCAATAACTGTTAGATAAGGTGATGAGTAAGTCGGTGGGACTGCACCACCCACTAGAAATTAGTAATCATAGAGATTTTCACATCTCTATAGAGGAAGTATAGGGATTCGACAAAATAGTGGGAGCTAATTTATTTAAAAATAAAATTTTTAAATAAATTGGTTAAGTCTTAATTACAATATGTAACTAGAAACTTTGACTCTCTACAGAAAAATATCTGCATCCAACCCATTAGCACAACTCCTGGACACCCATAGACTGATCGAACCAAGTTACAAGGATTGGCTCCAAAACTTCAAAATTCTTGTGTTTCGAGAAGTTAACTCATGTATTGGACCAGGAACCTCCCACCTTAGCAGCTTATCCATCTACTGAACAAAGAGCATCTCTGGATAAGTGGACAGATGAAGATAATAAGGTCAGATACTACATGTTGGGCTCGATGTCTGATGAACTTCAGCACCAACATGAAGATATCAGGACTGCTCACCAAATATTGGCTCGCCTACAGGAGATGTTTGGTGAACAGAGTCGTGCAACCAAGTATCAAGTCACTAAACGACTGTTCAAGGCTAAGATGCATGATGGACAGTCAGTCCAAGATCATTATCTGATGATCAAGAACTTGAAAGAGCTTGAGAAGCTTGGAGTGAGGTTGGATGTGGATCTACAGAATGATATAATTTTGCAATTTTTGACTAATGCGTATGGGCAGTTCATCATGAACTACTATATGCATAAACTTCAAAATTTCTTGGCTGAACTTATGAACATGCTGGTTATCGTTGAGCTTTCCATGAAAGGTTCTAAAGGCTTAGTGCTTGCTATGGAATGAACTTCTTTCAAGAGAAAGTCTTTTGAAAAGAAGAAAAAGTCGGTGAAAAAGCAGAAGGTGGAAAGAGGAAAGAAGAAAATGACAGAGCTGAAGAAGAAGGCCGCTGATAAAAAAAAGTATTTTCATTGCAACAATGATGGTCACTGAAAGTGGAACTGTCCTACTTACCTGGCCACCCTAAAGAAGAAGGACATAGGTCCTTTTGGAGGTATGCTCGTCATTGAGTCTAACCTTATGGTTTTTTCTGCATCCAGTTGGATTCTTGACTTTGGTTCTAGTGCTCACTTGTGCACTTACATGCAGGATCTTGAGGATAGTAGGAGGCTGAGGGATGGTGAGATGATCCTGCGCATCAAAAATGGAGCAAAAGTTGCTACCATGGTCGTGGAACATACCCTCTTTGACTACCATCTGGTTTAGACTTAGTATTAAAAGACTATTATTATGTGCTTGCAGCAAGCAGAAATTTAATTTCTATTTCTTGCCTTGCATTAGAAGGCTATGCAATTAGTTTTTTTAAGGACCATTGTAATATTCTTTATGAAAGAAATAAAATTACAAATGGTTTCCTTATTAACGATCTTTATCAGTTACATATTGATGTATCTATTTTTAATATCGAGCAAAATGTGAATACCATAAAACGACCTAGGGATAGTCCAAAAGATAGATATCTATGGCACCTAAGACTAGATCATATAGCAGAAGATAGGATTAACAAATTAGAGAAAAGTAGGCTATTGAGTCCATTGACTTTCGAGTCATATCCAATTTGTGAATCTTGTCTTCATGGCAAAATGACTAAACTTTCTTTTGTAGGACATGGGGAAAGGGCCATGGATCTTCTTACCCTAGTGCATACTGATGTGTGTGGCCCATTTGATGTGCTGGCTAGAGGCAACCTAGTCAACTTCATAACCTTTATTGATGATTTATCTAGGTATGGGTATGTGTATCTTATGAGACATAAGTTTGAAGCCTTTGAAAAGTTTAAAGAATTCAGATATGAAGTAGAAAAGCAAATTGAAAAATCTATTAAGGTTCTTTGATCAAATCGAGGAGGTGAATACCTTAGTCGAAAATTTCTGGACTATCTCAAGAAAAATGGCATAGTCTCTCAATGGACTCCACCTGGAACACCTCAACTCAATGGGATTTCAGAATGAAGGAATCGGACCCTATTAGATATGATCCAATCCATGATGAGCTTCACAGACCTCCCTGATTTTCTTTGAAGATACTATTTGTTAACTACAATATACTTACTGAATAGGGTTCCTTCTAAAACCATTCCTACCACATCGTATGAGATATGGCATGGTAAGAAACCAAGTCTGAGTCATCTCAAAATTTGGGATTGTCCGGCTTATGTCAAAAGACAACAAGCAGATAAGTTAGACTTTAGGTCCTTCAGAGCTCGATTTATAGGATATTCTGAAGAGTCATTAGGATATTATTTTTACATTCCAGAAGATCACAATGTGATTATAAGTCGACATACCATTTTTTTTGAAAAATAGTTTATTCAAGATGGTGGCATTGGAAAGCAAATCAAGCTCGAAGAGAAAGTCTCACAAGAGCAATGAGCTAAGGACCAAATGAAACCAAATCAGATTGAGCCAATCCATTCACTACCTTCTCCACCCCATAGATCGAAAAGGATTTTTCATCCCTCTGAGAGGTACTTAGGTACTATTTCAGAGGATGTAGAGAAAATATTCCTCATAGAAAATGGGGATGATCCCAAAACCTATAATGAGGCGATATTAGATATCGACTCCGAGAAATGGTTAGAGGCAATGAAGTCAGAAATTGACTCGATGCACTCAAACCAAGTCTGGACCCTGGTAGATCCATCAGAAGGTATAGTACCTATTGGGTGTAAATGGATCTACAAGAGAAAGATTGGTGCAGATGGGAATGTGGAGATATTCAAGGCTAGATTAGTGGCAAAAGGTTATAGTCAGCACGAAAGCATTGACTATCAGGATACCTTTTCGTCAGTAGTTATGTTAAAATTCATCTGCACATTGCTTGCTATTGCAGCCTATTTTGATTACGAAATATGACAAATGGACGTGAAAATGGTATTCTTAAATAAATATCTTGAGGAAGATATCTATATGGAATAGCCGCTAGGTTTCACATCCGGTGATGAAGATCATAAGGTATGCAAACTGCAAAGGTCCATATATGGACTTAAGCAAGCATCTCAGAGCTGGAACACTCGTTTTAATGATGTGATCAAACTATTTGGTTTCATCAAAAATAAGGAAAAGCCATGTGTATTCAAAAAGATCAGTGGGAGTACTGTTGTCTTCCTCGTATTGTACGTGGATGACATCCTCCTTATTGGAAATGATATTTCCATGTTGACCACAGTTAAAATATGGTTATCTAAAGAATTCTCCATGAAAGACCTAGGAGAAGCATCCTTTATTCTAGGAATTAAGGTCTATAGAGATAGACCAAATAGGATGCTAGGACTTTCACAAAAAAATGTACATAGAAGAAGTGCTAAAGAGGTTTAGCATAGAAAACTCTAAGAGGGGTTTAGTACCATTCAGGCATGGCATTCATCTTCCCAAGAAGATGTGCCCTAGCACATCTGAGGAAATAGAATGCATGAGCAAGATTCCTTATGCTTCAGTAATAGAGAGCCTCATGTATGCCATGTTATGTACACGACCTGATATAGCCCATGCTGTGAGTGTCACGAGCAGATATCAGTCGAATCCAGGTGAAGAATACTGGACTTCTATGAAATATATCCTTAAGTACTTAAGAAGAACTAAGGATATGTTGTTGGTCTTTGATAATGAAGAACTCCAAGTCTAGGGGTACACAAACTCAGACTTTATGTCCGATGTAGATGATCGAAAGTCGACATCTGAAAGTCTATTTGTGTGCAATGGTGAAGCTGTTAGTTAGAAAAATTCTAAGCAGATAGTGATAGTAGATTCCACCATAGAAGCAGAATACATCGCTACGTCAGAAACTGCAAAGAAGGCATTCTGGTATAAAAAGTTTGCCATAGAGATCAGAGTGATGCCACCAGATGCCATTCCTCTATACTACGACAATAATGGTGCCATAGCCCTTGCTAAGCAGCTAAGGTCTTACCAAAAATCCAAGCACATCGAGCGGCGATACCACCTCATCCACGAGTACCTCGAGAAGGGTTATGTCGAGGTCAAGAGAGTCGACTCCGCCGACAATGCGGCGGACCCACTTATAAAGTTATTGGGCTAGCAAAAGATCGAATCCCACCTTGAGAAGATGGGACTTAGAATTGTAGCCAATTGACTTAGGTCAAGTGGAAGTTTGTTAGATATGTGTGTGCCCTAGAAGCCAGAATTGGCTGACACTTGTAATACACTTCTAAGGGAAAAATTATAATTTTGATTATAAATAATAAAATGAATTATTTTCTATCACATATGTGTATTTAGTGTCTGTGATATATCTCTTGAGTTAATGGTAATGATAATTCTTATTTTCAAGAGTTGAAAATTTAAGACAAGAATTTTTATTATTAACTCATAAAATGCTCCTGACCATAGGATCATCATGAGGATGGTGATTGATTCAGAAGGTTAGTGTACAATCGCTTCTTTATAGTAGATGTGTCTTGAGTCTATGGTGTAGAGACACTGGAGTGAGAGTACAAGTACTCGTTAGAGAACGAGGGCACTGAGCGTGACCATCTTGAGTAGTCATGAGGAAGTCTACCTTCTCGTCGATGACTGACTTGAAGCTACAGTGGTGTGTCTGGTTCTTTGATCTGAGGTGCATCGACAGTTCACCTTGAGGGTGTTATAGTTTGACTACACCATGACTCGATCTCCTAGCCATTTGGAATCCTGAGGTGTAGGTTGGCTATAGCATGTTCATTGTAGGAATTGGATTGCACCAAGATGGAATCTATTTACCTCGATGGATGAGGAGCAGCCCTATGATGATCATGAGAATCAAGTCCATAAGCCCATGGCCATGGTAGAGAGTGAAATAATAGAAAGAGTTTCTATTAAGATTTTCACATCAAACTTGAATCAAATGATTAAATCATATGATAAAAATTAGGGTTTGATGAGTTCACCTTAATCCTAATCTGATCGGGGCTCAAGATAGAAGAACTTAATCACACAAGTAGCTGCACCAAGAGATTCGCATTTTTCAGCTTTGATTGGATTGCCACCATATACTACTAGGTGTCACTGGTGGATTTTGGGAGTAATTAGAATGATTTAGATGATCGATCATTCTAGTTGTCTGAATCAGAAGAGTTCTGATCCATCGAAAGGAGTTTCGATGATGTTGATGATGGAGATCACGACATATCCCATTACCATACAGAACTGAATCCTAACTAGATCACACAAACAAGAGTTTGGATCTAGATATCATCAATTGGAACTAATCCCAGTTCAATTGATTTGAATTAGATTCAATTAGGTTCAAGGAAATCATGCTAGCACACGATTGAGCCTAACATTCTTCCTTCTGCTATCATAAATTCAAGTTGTCTCTGATCTGAGCCAAAGGATGTTTGTGCTCACTCAGAGGCCTTCATTTACCTGATCTGACTGGAGTTTGTCCAAGTCAGAAAATGGTTGTCTTAATTTATGAGATAAATTTGAGATAATACCTGCCATAATTTTCGGTCACCTGCTAATTTCTTATCCTTTGACTTTGGTCAAATATCTGACCTTTGACTGGTCAAACTTGACCATTGACATCTGACTTTTGACCACATGTCATGCACTTATTGGAGAGTAGATAGGGGCTTGTCCCCTCTACTAGAATTTGGAAAGGAGAGGGTGCATGCCTAGGATGGCGTGCACCCATGGATAGAGATGCCTTGAGTTTCATACGGATGGAACTTCAGGTTGCTTCTTGGATTCAAACTAGGTGACCCTTACCTATAGACTTTGACCAGTCTAAGGTGCCATCTAAGGATGAATCTATGGGGCTCTCATCTTATTGAATCAGATGATGTCATCCCATAATTAGATTTAGATCTGATTGCACGAAGCAGCGTGATTGGTCAGAATGATGCAGCACTGCATGGCGCAGTAGGGTCTATAAATAAACCCTGGCTGCGCCCAACCTAAAGAGAGCTTTTTTCTAGCCATGCCCCAAGGCTGCCCCTCTCCCTCCTCCATGCCATCTTCTAATCCTCTCTCTGCTCTCCATGCCCAAGGGAAGTTGGGCACTAGTTTGGTGCAATTCAGGTAATCAAAAGGCAATGAGAAAGCAAGAAGGCAGCCCTGCTACAAAAGACAGTAGCACATCTTCGAAAGGAGTTTTGAAGATCCTCCAAATCAGATCTAGATCTAATTTTTGGAGAAAAAAAAGAGAAGGAGAAGATCTCCAGATCCAGCCCAAGTGGATATCGATAGAGGCCAGGCACTTGCATGGCTAGATCCAGACCTCAGGCAATTAGCGGGATCATCAACGGATAATCAGATTACCCAATATCAAGGTAACATTAATTTAGATTTAATCTAATTTAATGTTCTTATTTATCAGATCATAAAATCAGATCTAAAAAATGTTAGATCTGATTTGGATCTAAGAGAAAATTTTTGAAATATGCCTCTTGATCCAATCAAATTTGAACGAACCTGATCCAAAAAAATCTGATTTTCTCCTTTAATAAATTTGAGACAACACCTGCCATTTTTTATCACCTGCTAAATCTTATCTTTGGACATTGGTCAAATATTGACCCTGGATACTTAGACATCTATCCATGTGTCATGCACCCATAGGAGAGAACCTGGTGACTTATCCCCTGCTAAAAAGAAGATAGGAAGGGGGCCCATGCCTAGGAAGGCATGCACCCCATGAGGATAAAAGATGGAGTCCCATACAAATGAGACTCTAGTTGCTTCAGGGGATTAAATTATGTGGTGCCAAAAAGACTTGTTTGACCCAGTCTTGGCGCCACCTAAGGAGAGTTTTGAGGGTCTCTAATCTGATTGGATCAGATAATGTCATCCCATCAATCAGATTTAGATCTGATTGCACAAAGAGTCATGATTGACCAGGATGATGTGGCACTGCATAGTGCAGTAGGATTTATATAAACCCTATCTGCACCAAGAATTCAATTCTTCTACCTTTAGCCCATGCCACATAGCTCCTCTCCCTCCTTCTCCATGCCACCCTCTAGTCCTCTCTCTCCTCTCCACGCCTAAGGGACTTTGGTCATGAAGAAGGTGCGATCCAAGCAAGTGAAAGGCGCCAGGAAAGGAAGAAGGCAGCACTGCTACAAGAGACAACTACTGTTCTTCAAAAGCCATTTTGAAGACCTTTAAGATCAGATCTAGATTTGATTTTTGGAGGATTGATTGAGAAGAAGAAGATCTTCAGATCCTACCTAAGTGGATACCAGTAGAGGCCAGGCAATTACATGGCTATATCCAAAACCTCAGGCAAACATCAGGATCATCATAGGATAATTGGATTACCCAAAACAAAGGTATAATTAAATTAGATTTAATTTTTATCTTTATTTTATTTTTATTTTTATTATCAGATCAATAAGATTAGATCTGAGGAGTCTCAAATCTGATTAGGATCTTAGAGAAAATTTTTTTAAAATATCCCTCCTGATCCAATCAGATCTGAATGAACCTGATCAGAAAATAGATTTTTTCCATCAAAATTGCCTAGCTTTTCTATGGTTAAATTGATTTTCACCCTCTTGACTTTTGATTCAAATGAACTTGGGCTAAGTTTAGCATTGCTATAGAACTCCCTTACTAGGTTTGGATGGGTCAAAAAAAATTTTATTCCTGAGCAAAGGTATTGTTATCCCTGAAACCTTAATCCCTCTCCAAACTCAAAACCCTCACTTGCTAGGAAATCAAAATCCACTCTTCTACTAGTTGTGACAGCCCTAGAGGAGAGTGGAATGGGTACGAAGGAAGGAGACGGAGAGGAAAATCAGAGTGGGAGGCTGAGGGGGTTAAGTGGATGGTCCTGATGGAGGAGAGGATGACTGAAATGATCTAGATGGTGAGGCACGATCTTCATGAAACTTAGTTCATCATTCTTCATGCGTGTCCCATGACGTGGCGGTGGAATAGAGCATCCGTGCTTCAATCGACGAGATGCAACCTATTTCTTAGGTGCCATGGCTCTAAAATCCCTCCTAAGACTAGTGGAAATGGGCTTCTAGAGGATGGCTTTTAGGGTTTTAGGATTTTTCTCTAGACGGCTAAGAAACAAAAGATTAAAAAGCCATCGATTGGTCCATTTAAAAAATAGGATGTTCGACAACTTAGCCGACTTAGTTTTTCTATGAAGAAAAACTATGTCGGCCCAGTACTGGGATGACCTAATTTTTATAGAGGAAAAAATTGAGTTAGCCTAGTTTGGCATAGACTTTGATATTTGTGTTTCATGTCTAGAAATTTTCTCATTTAATTTTTACTTCTAAAAAATAAGTAAATACTAGATGATTCATCACATGAAAACTAATCATCTCATCATTTTAAAATCAATTATCACAAGATATTTATTTAACAAATTGGATCAAATAAACCTAATTGCTTTCTAATTGTGCAAAATCTTTCTTCATTCAAGAGTTTTGCAAAGATATCAGCAACTTGATTTTTAGTAGGCACATATTCAAGAAGTATATCGTTATTTTGAACATGCTCTCTAATAAAGTGATATCTTACTTCTATATGTTTTGTTCTTGAATGCAATATGAGATTTTTAGTTAAATTTATGGCACTTATGTTGTCACATCGAATAGGAATGTTATTATAAGTAATACCATAACCTTCTAGTTATTGTTTGATCCACAATAGTTGAGCACAATAACTCTCAGTAGCAATGTATTTGGCTTCCACCATAGATAAGGCTATCAAGTTTTGTTTCTTGCTAAACCATGAGATCAAATTCACTCCTAGAAATTAACATGTACCACTTGTACTCTTCCTATCTAAGCAACAACCAGCAAAAGCTGAATCACTATAATCAATTAAGTCTAATGAAGATTGTTTAGAGTACCATAAACCAACATCTTGAGTATTTATTAAATACTTAAAGATTCTTTTAACTGCTAATAAATATGATTCCTCAGGATTTGATTGATAATGCGCACACATGCATACACTAAATATTATGTCCGACCTACTTGCAGTTAAATATAGTAAAGTTCCAATCATACCTCGATATAGCTTAGGATCTACTACTTTTCCTTTTGGGTCTTGATCAAGCTGGCAACCTGTGCTCATGGGGGTGCCACTTCCTTTGACATTCTCCATCCCAAAGTTTTTTAACATTTTCTTGATGTATTTACTTTAGTTGATGAAGATCCCCTCATTTGATTGCTTGATTTGGAGTTCGAGAAAAAAGTTGAGCTCTTCCATCATGCTCATCTCAAACTCGCCCTGCATGAGACTAGCAAATTCTCTACACAAAACTTCATCAGTAGCACCAAATACTATATTATCAACATATAATTGGACAATCAATAGATCACTTGATTTTTTTTAATAAATAGTATTTTATCTACATTACCTCTTTTAAAATTATTGTTTAATAAGAACTTAATCTATTATATCAAGTCCTAGGTGCTTATTTTAATCCATATCGTGCTTTCTTAAGTTTATATACATGATTAGGTAATTCTTGACTTTCAAAGCTTGGAGGTTGTTCTACGTAAATTTTTTTTTCAATTAAACTATTTAAAAATGCACTCTTTACATCCATTTGAAAAAGTTTAAAGTTCATGAAATATGCAAATGCTAAAAATAATCTAATAGCTTCAAGTCTAGCTACGGGTACAAAGAATTCATCAAAATCAATACCCTCTTCTTGATTGTACCCTTGTGCAATCAATCTAGCCTTGTTTCTAATTACGTTGCCCTTCTTATCTAGTTTATTTCTAAAGACCCATTTTGTACCAATTACAAAAAAATTTTTAGGTCTTTCAACTAATTTCCAAATTTTATTTCTTTCAAATTGGTTTAACTCTTCTTGCATTGCTAATATCCAATTTGGATCTTTTTCAGCTTCAATTATATTTTTAGATTCTAGATGGGATACAAATGCAATATGATTCATAGCTTCTCTAAAAGATGATTTAGTTTTAACTCCTTGAGATGGATCACCTATTATTAATTCCCTTGGATGATTATAATTATACCTCCATTCTTTTGGTAAGTTGAATGTACCTTGATCATCTTGGGAATGTTGCATTATTTTTTCAACCTCTTGCTCTTTATCTTCTTTTTCTTGAGAGAGAATATCTTCAAGTGATATATTTTTTATTTTATTTTTTAAAATTTCTGCATTCACATCAAGCTCTTTTTCTCTTGTTCTAAGAGAGTTAGTTTCATCAAAAATTACATGTCTGAATTCTTCCATAATCAATGTTCTTTTATTAAATACTCTATATGCTCTACTATATGATGAATATCCTAGAAAAATTCTTTCATCTGATTTTATATCAAACTTTTTAAGCTTATCTTTTATATCAAACTTTCCAAACTTTCCAAGCTTATCTTTTATTAAATAATTTTTATTTGCTATTTTTAGATGTTATTATAATAATTATAATATCAAAAAAAGTAAATAAATAGATCTAAAATATAATTTAATCAGATTAAATCATAAACATGCAAGACTATTCTATAGAACTATTCTATTTTAGAACTAGTCATGCATATTTTCTAATCTTAGATCCAAATCATTTAATTTTAATTTTTTCTGAGTTCAGATCTGATCATATCTCATATGACATCTAAAATCACTGATTTTTTTAATTAAAATAAATTTAAAATTAGATCTAAATACTTTAGAACCTTGGCTCTGATATCAGTTGAAGAAAAATTCTGATTTTTTGGATCAGGTTTATTCAGATCTGATCGGATCAAGAGATATATTTTAAAAATTTTTCTCTTTAATCCTAATCAGATCTGAGATGTTTCAGATCTGATTCTTATTATTCTAATAATAAAAATAAAATTTAAATAAATTAAATTAAATTTAATTTATCTTGATGTTGGGTAATCCTATTATCCGTTGATGATCCTATATGCAGCGAAAGGTTCTGGATCTAGCCACGCAAGTGCCTGGCCTCTACCGATATCCACTCAAGTTGGATCTGAAGATCCTCTTCTTTCTATCACGTCTCCAAAAATTAGATCTGGATCTGATCTGAAGGATCTTCAAAATATCTTTCGAAGATCAGCAGTCATCCTTTGCAGCAGCGCAGCCTTCTAGCTTTCAGTCGCCTTTCTCTTGTCTGGATTGCACCAACCAAGAATCCAAAACACTTTTGGATGTGGAGAGGAGAGGGAGAAGGTGGGTTTGGCATGGAGGAAGAGGGGAGAGGAGGCCTTGGGGCATGGGAATTGAATTCCTTTCCAATATAATTTGAGTTGGGCGCAGGGTCTTATTTATAGACTTTCTGTGATCCAATTCCTCTTCTTCCCAACCAATCACAATCCTTTGTAAAATCAGATCTAAATCTGATTGATGGAAATAGAGTCCCCTGGATTCCTCCTTAGATAGCACCTAAGACCAGTCAAACTTGGTTCTTAGAAGAACTCTAATCGGAATCCAAAAAGGAGATGGAGTCCCTGTCCAACAGGGACTCCAAGGCGCCTCCAGCTTGGGCACACGCTAAGGGTGGCGTGCGCCCTCCTCTTTGCCAGGTTTTGGTAGGGGGACAAGCCCCCACTAGCTCTTCAATAGGTGCATGACACGTGGACAGAAGTCAAAGTATCAATGGTCAATATTTGACCAGTCAAAGGTCAACTTTTGACCAAAGTCAAAGGATGAGAAATGGCAGATGACCAAAAATGGTAGGTATTGTCTTACAAAATAAGACAACCCTTTTCTGATCTGGACAGACTCCAGTCAGATCAGGTGAAGGCCTCTGAATGAGTACAAACTCCTTTGGCTCAGCAAGACAACTATTTATGATAGTAAAAGAAGAACGTTAGGTTCAATCGAATGTTAGCACGATTTTCTTAAACCTAATTGAATCTCATTCAGATCAATTGAACTAGATCAGTTCAATTGATGATCACCAAATTCAAACCCTTATTTGTGTGAGCCAGTTAGGTTCAGTTGTGTATGGTAATGGGATATGTCATGATCTCTATCATTGACATCATCGAAACTCCTTTCAATGGATCAGAACTCTTTTGATTTGAACAGCTAATGATCGATCATCTAAATCATTCTAATTGCTCCCAAAATCCACCAGTGACACCTAGTAGTATATGGTGGCAACCCATCAGAGCTGAATGCGAACCTCTTGGTGCAGCTACATGTGTGATTAAGTTCTTCTATCTTAAGCCCCGATCAGATTAGGGTTAAGGTGAACTCGTCAAACCCTAGTTTCTGTCATATGATGTAATCATTTGATTCAAGTTCAATGTGAAAACCTAAATAGAAACTCTTTCTATTATTTCACTCTACCATGGCCATGGGCTTTTGGACTTGATTCTCATGATTATCATAGGGCTGCTCCTCTACCACCGAGGTAGATAGATTCCATCTTGATGCAATCCAGTTCCTACAATAAACATGTCATAGCCAACATACACCTCAGGGTTCCATATGGCTAGGAGACCGAGTAATGGTGTAGTCAAACTATAACACCCTCAAGGTGAACTACCGATACACCTTAGATCAAAGAACCAGACACACCATTGCAGCATCGAGTCAGTCATTGACGAGAAGGTAGACTTTCTAATGACTACTCGAGGTGGTCACGCTCAGTGCCCTCGTTCTCTAACGAGTACCTATACTCTTGCTCCGATGTCTCCACACCATAGACTCAAGACTCACCTACTAAAGAGAAGTGATTATACACCAACCTTTTGGATCAATCACCATCCTCGTGATGATCCTATGGTCGGGAGCATTTTATGAGTTAATAATGATTATTCATGTCTTAAATTTTCAACTCTTGAAAATATGAATTATCATTACCATTAACTCAAAGGATGTATCACAGACACTAAATACACATATGTGATAGAAAATAATCCATTTTATTGATTACAGTCATAATTATAATTTTGCCCCTAGAAGTGTATTACAAGTGTCAGCTAATTCTGGCTTCTAGGGCACAAATATCTAACAACCTACACAAGTAATCAAGCAAACTTAACTACCCAAGCTAACTTAGGTCCTTTGGGGTTAGCACAAATGGTTCCTTTTAAAATCCAAACTTGCTTTACTTTTGTTTTGCTTGAATTAAAGATTTTGCATTCAATAAATTTATGTCCAATTTTATTGCATTTGTAACATGTAATTCTTCTACCATAATTTTTAGATTTTGCATATACATTTTTCAATGACTTTTGCTTTCTTGATGTATCAAACCCTATACTGGTTTTATCAAGAACCATCTTTCAATTTTCAATTATTGTTTGCAGATTTTTAAAGCTTAGCATATATCTATCTACTATGGATCTTAATTTTACCGATCATCTTGTAAAGATATAATTTTTTCATTTGATTCATCTAGATTAGTTTATAAATTCTTCACATTTTTTTCTATTTGAAATTTTTCTTTACTTAAGGATTGATTCTGTTTCTTCAGTTCCTTATTCTTACGTAATAGCTTTTTTAAAGTCATTAACTAAGTCATTGAAAGCATCATACAATTCTTCAAAAGTAAAATATGAAATTAAAGTATTATCATTTACCTCATCATCACTATGTGCCATAAGACAGAGGTTTGCCTTTTCTTCTCTTTGATATTCTTTCTCACTTAAAGAAAAGTCCTCGTCATTGCTCCATGTGGCTTTGTATGTTTTCTTCTTCATTTTCTTGGAGCTTTTCTTTAACATTGGACAATCCATCCGAAAGTGTTTGGGCCTTTTGCACTCATAGCAAATAGGTGGTTGTTCTTTCTCTTTTTCTTTCTCTTTTCTACCTTCTTCCTTCTTAAACTTTTTCTTAGATTCAAATCTCTTCCTTCTTCTCATTAATTTTCTTGAATCTTCTAGCTATCATGGCCATCTCCTCATCATCTTCCAAACTCTCTTCGAAATCACTTTCTTCCATATGGATGGCTGCAGCTTTAAGTGCAATGCTTTTCTTTTTCTTTACTTCCTCTTCTCTTTCTTGGTTCATGTTCAGCTCATGGGTCATGAGTGACCCAATTAATTCCTCCAATATTAGAGTATTTAAGTCTTTCGCCTCTTGAATGGCAGTCACCTTTGGCTCCTAATTCTTTGGCAAAGACCTAAGAATTTTATGCACAACATCGCTGTTAGCATAATCTCTTTCAAGACTTTTCAAACGATTCAAAATATCAGTAAACCTAGTAAATATTTTAGTGATGGTTTCACGTGGTTCCATTTTAAATAGCTCATACTTATGTACCAACATATTTATCTTAGATTCCTTGACTTGATTAGTCTCCTCATGGGTGACTTCAAGTCTATTCCAGATTTTTTTGGCAGATGAACATGTTGATATCCTATTGAACTCATTAGCATTCAAAGCATAATATAGAACATTCATCGCTTTGGCATTAAGTTCAGCCTTCTTTTTGTCATGTTCATCCCAATCCTTTTTAGGTTTTAGAATGGACACTCCATCAATAGTAATTGTTGGTGTGTGAGGTCCTATCATTATGATATTCCACATGTCATAGTCTTGTGCTTGGATAAATATCCTCATTCATGCTTTCCAATATATATAATTAGTTTCATTGAACAGTGAAGGTCTATTGGTTGATTTTCTCTCAACCAATAGAGTCCTGATTGGGGTTGCCATATGATCTTTAGCTCTTTGATAGCTTGATCAACAACTAATACTAGAGCACCTGCTCTGATACTACTTGTTGCCCAAGTATGGCTACCTAAGGGGGGGTGAATTGAGTATTTTAAATTTTAAGCTTATAATGTAAATAGATTGATCTAATTAAATGCCAACAAATGAACTATGTAATGTGCAATGAAGAAAATCAATAGAACAGTAATATGCAATCATAAATACAATGAATTTATAATGGTTTGATGCCAAACTCAGCACCTACGTCCACTTCCTATGTAAACCACTTAGGAATTCAACTATAATTACTAAGCTTGATTATAATCTGATTATTTTACTTAGGCTCACAATCT
This sequence comes from Cocos nucifera, assembly GCA_006176705.1. NCBI lineage: Eukaryota > Viridiplantae > Streptophyta > Magnoliopsida > Arecales > Arecaceae > Cocos > Cocos nucifera. The sequence continues at coordinate 250,725 of QRFJ01001219.1, forward strand.
AACCCAGTTGGTTTTGATCTTGGCTCACCAACCACAACCATGCAATAATTATTTTCTCGGGCTAATAATCAACTCCGATTGGTTTTCACTTTGGCTTACCAATCACAACCATATAATGTCCAACTCTAGGCTTGGACCAACTCAAGTTTCTCACCCCAAGAAATCTAAAATAAAAATAAATAATATAGTAAATAAAATAAAAAACTCTTAAAGCATAGGAGAAGAAAATTTGAAAGCTTGGCTTGTAGGCTTAATTTCTTCTCTTGAATGCTTGAAAGAAGTAGGAGTTGATCTTCAATGGTGATGGCCTAACTTCTTTCTGATTGAGGATGTTGGAAGGATAAGGGTAACACTAAAAAGCACTTCTTCCTTTTCACTATTGAGCTCATGCACTTGAAGAACTGAAAATCTGCTTGGAAGCTCTCTTGTATGTTCAAAAGTTATTTTTCATGTCTCAAGTATTTTCTTAAGTATCCCTTATGTTTTCCATCATTACAAATTATCATCATAGGCTTCTGGAAGTGATATAGCCATTGAAAGATCCAAAATAGCCATTGAAAGATGTGTGGAGTGAAAAAACTGTAGAACTAAAAACTAGCCATTACAGGCACTGATTAGCTCAGTTTTAAACTGGGTTGGCTTAGTCCAAACTGGATCGACTCAATTTTTAGCTGGGTTGACCAGTCTCAAAAATTTTGAAATACTATTTCTGTCTTCTTCTATTGTCTGAGACTAGGATGGCTTACTTTATGACTAGATCAGTCTAGTTCCACTAGGTCGGCTCAGTTTTCAGCTAGATCGGCTCAGTTCTTTGGGTCAAAAAAAATTCTATCTTTCTGTTTTTTGCTTCCACTAAGACTAGGATGGCTTAGTCTTAGATTGGATCGGTCCAGTTTACGTGCCAAGCATGCCAAACACTATTTATGATCCTTTCTTCTCCAATTTACTTTGTAGGTTAGATTTGCCTTTTTGCCTTGATTTATTCTTAATTAAAATCTCTTGAAAGATTATTCCAATTTGAAATGTCCTCTCTAAAATCTTGAATAAATGATGAATGGAAACACTTGGTGTTTGTGAGCACTTGAGATTTACAACTACACATCCTCACAAACAATGTTAGTAATATAATAATTTATACTCTAATACTTTTGTTATCATCAAAATCAATCTAGGGTCAATAGAAACTATTTTTGAGGAAGCAAATCAAAAAGAAACATTAAGCTCTCAAGAAGAAAAGATAGCTCACCCCAACTCATACCTTATGGTGCATGAAGATGAAAAGAAGAAGACAAGAAAGAAACAAAAGAAAAGGAAAACAATGATTAAGGGGGAGCAAGACAAAAAAGAGAATGAGAAAGAGGAGGAAGGTATAGCAAGTTGTTGTCTCATGGCTCAAAATGATGAGGTATATCATGAATACTCTGAATTTTTTTTTAATAGATTATATGAAGCCTTTAATGAGTTAATAGATGAACACAAAAAGATAAGGCTAAAGAATAAAAAACTTAAAAAATCTAATTGTTCTTTGGTTGAACAAAAAGATAAGATTTTAAATGAAAAAAAAAGATCGATTAAAAAATATATAAAATATAAAAAAATAAAAGATTTCTTAAAATAAATTAAAATTCTAACTAAGAAAAAGGTGAATATAGTTAAATCTAAAAAATTCTTAGTTTAAAAAAAAAAAAAGAAAGATTTTCAAAATCTAAAAAATTAATGATTGAAGAAAATCTTAAGTTAAAAAAAGAACTTAATAAACTAAGATTTTCTGATAAAGAAAAGAGTAAATTTGATAAATCTCTTTTTAAAGAAAATATCAAACTAAAGAAAGAGATTGAAAGCTTGAAGTCCAGGATCGAAAAGTTTATAATTAGATTTCAAAAGCTTCAAGTTATATTAAACAATCAAAGGGCAGTTTTTGATAAATCTGAAATTGGCTATAACTCATTAAGAAAATAAAAGGTTGTCAAAAACATGTTCAATAAAGCTTCAACTAATAATCATTCATTTAAATGCTTTAATTGCAATAAAGTTGGTCAAAAAATTTTTGAATGTAATGTTAAAAGAAATGGGTAAATATCTATTAAATAAATTTGGATTTCAAAAGAAATCTTGAGCACTAACTCCAATGGATCCAAAAAAGCTTGGATACCAAAAATTATAAACTAATTTTGTAGGTATACCAAGGATCCAATAAAATAAAAGGAGGAAAATTATTTGAATGGATGCCTTGAAAATGAACTAGGATGGGTGATGATTGGTAAACTTTAGATCTTTCTTACATCACACCATCAATAATTATTTTATTGAATGTATTGACTTTAATGATTTATAAATATATATGCACATGATGATTCCTTTCTATTTTGATAAGTATAATTAATTTTGATACTTGCAATGATTGAATATTTTGATTTTTAAATTAATATGCTTTTCTCTATATATTTTGCTATGGATGAAAAGGTTTTGTCTTGAAATTCAGCATGATATTTTAAGTCTCCCCATATCAATTTAGTAATCGACAAATTTAATTTAAAATATGCTTAGTTGGGTTTGAATGTTTTAATTACTAAATCTACAAGAGAAACTAATTTTTGATATTTCTTTCATAAGATGCTAAATTATCAAAATTTTTTGCAGGCCAACTTTTTTTCTAAACTTCCAATTATTTAGATGTGAAGTTGCAACCGATGACAGAGTAGCTCCGCCACGGATCCATGGCAGCAAGACTCATTTGCAGGCCAGTATTTGACTAGATCCATCTCAATTAATGCTGGTTTATATCATCCCTAAGTCTACAACTTAATTTTAATGACACGTTGTACACGTTATCGGTCCTTAAATGCGTTAAATAACAAAAAGTCTTCTGTTCAACAGTTTCTCCGTAGAATGCAATGTGTTTTGCTAAAAGGGTCTTATAAATCCCGATGTTTACCTGTGATGGTCTGGTCACTTATTTTGCTGTATCGCCCAGCCAATGGTTTCTTCTTCTGTGCCCATGTATAGAGGGCGGCTGTGTAAGAGTCTGAAATTGGATTGCATTCCTCTGTTTATTCTAGCTATATTAATGTCTGTTTGATAAATTTGGTCAAAGTGACCCAACCGAAACACTGGTACAATTATATTGATTAGCTAAATTTGAGGTCATCTTTTTATTACGGGACGAAATATATTGATTACTTAATTGAGGGCTTGCTTTCAGCAGTGCCGTTCTGGCTATACAATATCCTCAGCCGGAATATTTACGGATTGTTACGATGAACTGTTGATTAGCACGTGAAGAATTTATGAGATATATTCTTTTGAATATCTTATTTATTTATATTTCCTATTAGTAATGTTAAAAATTCTCATGGATGCCAAACTTAACTAACATGCGACGATTCGGTACATTTTTCTCCTAATTATACCTAAGCACATTTTTCTCCTCTTGATACTCTTGATTATCTTACTTTAATTGACCAAATTTTTATTCTAAAATTTGATTTGAATATTATCTTTGATTCCTAATTTGTTTGCATATCAATTTCTATCTAAATTGATCAAATTTCTCTGAATTGAAACTCCTTGAGTTGTTGATCTAATCTTTTTTGAAAATTAAATATAAAAAATTCTCCTCTGGAATCTTTTGAAGTGACATCATGCAAAATATTTTAAGAAAGCTGTCATTTACTTTTAAAGCCAAATATTTAAAGAGAACATCAGTTTTATTCAATTGGTATTAGACAGCTTATAATTTATCTTATATTTTATCAATTTATCTTTTGACAAAAATAAAAGAATATCTTTATCACAAATCTAAATTTTTTATGTTACATTATTTGAGACAAATTCAAGAAGTTGATACTTTTTCTAAACTTAACTACCTGGTATTTCATAAGAAAAGGGATGAAATGACCTTTCAAAGAATAATAAAAAATCTATTCATTATTTAACTTGAATGAATTACTAACATCAATTTAAATTAATTTATTATTTGAAAATTTTAAAATTATTTGATTTGGATCAATATAGCTTTATTACTTCAAAACTAAAATAATTGGTATTAAATTATTTTTTGAAAAGTTTCTATTTCAAAACAACTAGTATCAAGCTGAATTTGCAAATTGATCCAAATTTCAATTCTATTGATATCATGAAAACTTTCAAACAAATTATTCAATTTAATTTTTAAATAATTGGTATCTAAAATTAATATAAAAAGAATTATTTTTATAATTATATCAAATAGAATATTAAAATTATCTTTGATTTAAAAAATCAATATCAAGTAGAACTTATCTTCAATAGATAAATTTGAAAGTTAATCTTCTCTAAGCTTTTAGTGGTATCAAATTTTTTTAAAAAATAAAATTATTATTTAATTTAAATTTTAGTTCAATTGGCATCAATTTATATCAAAAAATCTATTTCTGCCTTAAATTCCATTGCATCATCTTTTGATAAAAAGAAAAGAATATTTTGCATCAAATCTAGTTTTGTGTAGCTTATATGATATCATTTGAGATAAAATCAAGAATTTCATATCTTTTCTTAACTTAATTAAATGATATTTTTTAAGAAAAAAAAGATCTAAGTTTAAATAGAATACCTCTCTATGATTTATTTTGCATAATCTGTTGGTGTCAATTCAAATTAACTTATCAAAATAATTTAATCTAAATTTAATCGATTCATCTTTTTCGATCAAAAATATCAATGATTGATATCACATAGATCATTATTGTTTTGTAATCTATTTCTTTATCTTTGACAAATAGAAGAAAATATCCTTTCATATAATCTAATTTGCATGAATATATATTAGACATTATACCTTGAATAAATTATAATATTGGTAACTTTATGCTTCAAACTAATTAATATTATTGTGGAATGGGGCTGGTGTGGCCTCGGCCTATTTAGGGTCGGTTGCCGACCTACCCCAATGGATCGTCTGAGTAGAATGATGCGACATTTTGTCCATCGTTAACTATAGGTCGACTTAAGCCGACCTACTGAAGATCGCCTTCTGGCAAAACAAGGTAGGCCTTCATATCTCATCCTCGTCGGATTCAGGTCGGCCACCAAGCTATATGAATAGGCTCATAGCTCGTCAATGATTGATCTACAACCATTTCTACTGAAACTACATCCTCTCCAAATCAAAAAATTTAGATAAAGTAAGAATCTTTCGCAATCCCATCTCCCAAGAAGAAAAAAAATCTTTCGAATCAATCCAGGGCGACAAACTTGGAAAGCCATTATAGTTCGAAATCAATACAACTCCAACTCCTCCCCTATAAATAAAGGAGCTTCGGGATCCTCCAGGTATGCCATTTAATTCGATGCTTTCTCTCCTTATTGTACTCCAATCTCCTAACTTGAGCGTTGGAGGATCTTCATCGAAAAACACTCCGATGGAAACTTTATTGCAGGTGAATGGGCGAAGCTCCAGCAAAAGTTCATCCTTGGCCTCATATTCCTCGGTGGTCAAGCTCCTCCATCTTCATCGACCGACCTTAAGTCGAGAGATCCAGAAGCAACAGTTGGCACTAGAGGAAGGACCTCAGTTGATTTTGAGGTCCAATTTTAGGGGAAGAAAGCACGTCATCGAATATGATGAGAATCCGAAAGGGAACATCAAACGCATCCCAATGTTCTAGTGGTCGGAGGACCTACAATGTTCAGTAGATACCAAGGGCAAAAAATATACGAGCTGATCTCCTTTCTAAGCTAGCAACCATTGGGGGGTGACCTAAAAAGAAGCTCATATATGGAAGTCCTGAAGAAGCTGAGTATTGAGGAGGCTCCAGTAATGCAAGCTGATCCAAAATCGAGCTGGATAGATTCTATCCTCCATTATTTGCAGGACAGAATTTTGCCTACGGATCGAGATGAGGCAAAAAGGTTGAGACACCTCGCTCTACAATACATCGTCTATGAAGAAAAGTTGTATAAGAGGTCTTTCACCCTACCTCTGCTCAGATGCCTCCATCCTTCGGAAGCCAACTATGCCCTATGGGAAGTTCACGAAGAAAACTATGGTAATCACCTGGGGGGCAAGGCTCTATCCCATAAAATATTATGGTAGGGATATTTTTGGCCAACCATGCAAAGAGATGCGATCGATCTAATGAGCAAGTGTGACCAATGCCGAAGAACCTCAAATATTCAGCGCCGACCATCGACTCCATTGGCCCCGATCACAACCCCTTGACCCTTTGTCCTTGGACCATCTCCCATCACCATGGCACAGAAGAAGTGTCTGATTGTCGCGATTTACTATTTTACTAAATGGATGAAAGCAGAGGTAATAGCTATGATTACCGAAGCCAGAGTTTGAAATTTTATCTGTAAGTCTATCATACGTCGATATGGTTTATCCCGCGCCATAATAACCGATAATGGATGATAATTCAATAACCCGAGGTTTACAGGATTCTATAATGACTACGAGATTTCTCACATATTGACGTTAGTAGGTCATCCACAGACTAATGGTGAGGTCGAGGTGACAAATAGGACATTATTGCAGGGGTTGAAAGCTAGCCGAGGTGACAAACAGGACATTATTATAGGGGTTGAAAGCTAGCTGAGGTGACAAGCAGGACATTATTGCAGGGGTTGAAAGCTCGCATAAGCCAGGCAAAAGGATCATGGGTCGAAGAGTTGTATAACGTCCTTTGGACATATCGCATGACGCAACGTGATGCAACGTGTCCCAACTAGAGAGACACCTTTCATGTTGGCCCTCGGTATGGAAGCTGTGATACCCCTAGAGATTGGGTTACCCATGCTTTGAATGGAAGAGTTCGATGAAGATAGTAATTCCTTTGGAATGAAAGAGAATCTAGATCTTCTAAAAAAAATCTGAGAACGAGCTCGAGTTCGAATGGCCGGCTATCAATAGAAATTTGTCCGGTACTATAATTCTCAAGTAAAGAGCAAATTTTTTCTAACAGGATAATTAGTTCTTCATCAAGCCAAGATTTCTCGCCCACCCGAATGGTCAAAATTATCATCGAACTGAGAAGGTCCTTATCGCATGGCTGAAGTAGTTTGGCCTGGAACTTACCGTCTCTGTCGATTGGATGAAACTCCGATCCTAGGGATCTGAAACATTGATAATCTTTGGAGATATTATCCTTAGAATGTAATTTTCATCTTGAATTTTTCTTCGATAATGAATAATAACTTATCGTAGGTTTTATTTTTGCCAATGCGCGCTCCTCAACCATGATTGAGGAGCAAAATGTGTCTCCATCAGATTTTACCAATGCGTACATCTCGACCACGGTCGAGGAGTGAAACACATCTCCATCGGATGTCGCCAACGCATGCACCTCAACCATAGTCGAGGAGCGAAATGCGTCTCCATCGGATATCATCGATGCATGCTCCTCGACCATGGTCGAGGAGCGGAATGCATCTCCATCGAATTTCACCAACACGCACTCCTCAACCATGACCAAGGAGTAGAATGCATCTCCATCAAATTTTGCCAACATGTACACCTTGGCCATGGCCAAGGAGTGAAAGCATCTCCATCAGATCTTGCCAACGCATGCTCCTCGACCATGATCGAGGAGCGGAATGCATCTACATCGGATCTCACCAATGCATGCTCTTCGACCACGGTCGAGAAGCGGAATGCATCTCCATCGGATGTCGCCAACACGTGCTCCTCGACCACGATCGAGGAGCAGAATGCATCTTCATCGGATGTCACCAACACGCACTCCTCGACCATGATCAAGGAGCAGAATGCATCTCTATTGAATCTTACCAACGTGTGCTCCTCAGCCACGATCGAGAAGCAGATTGCATCTTCATCGGATATCACCAACGTGCGCTCCTCAACTATGATCGAGGAGCGGAATGCATCTCCATCAGATCTCGCCAACGCATGCTCCTCAACCATGATCGAGGAGTGGGATGCATCTCCATCGGATCTCGCCAACGTGCGCACCGCGACTACGGCCGAGGAGTGGGATGCATCTCCACTAGATTTTGCCAATGTGCGCTTCTCGACCATGATCGAGGAGTGGTACACATCTCCAATACAAATCGCCAATGCTCGATTCTCGACCATGATCGAGGACCAGAGCATGTCCCATAAAATTCATCAAAATGCGCTCCTCGATTATGGCCAAGGATCATAACACGCTGGCATAAATCATTCATCACAACTTCTCAGTTATACCGCCTAAGATCTATGCTGATCTACATCTCGAAAAAAAAAATTTGACGAAGAACATACGAACTCAACAACTTAGCAAAAGAAGACTTTATATTAAAGTTGAGTATTTACAAGTGATGATCGACCTATACAAAGATACCTCGGCAAAAATTGGGGGCAAACAAAAAAGGCCGACCTAAAAATGATCGGACATGCTCGATCAAAATGGTACATTAAGCTCCATCTAGAGCTCTATATTCATCGACCTCCGCTTGGTCTAGCAGGGTGATGATGGCTGGGGGTGGTACCGATGCTGCATCCTCGACAGCCAGGTCATCACACGCGGGTTGAAGACATCTTCCATTTGAATTTTCTGACCCTTAACTTCCTCGACCTCCTCGTCATTCGACTCCAAGAGGTCCAAGTTCAGATTGGAAAAGATCCTTCGGACCTTCTCTTTCAGGTCTATACCTCCTTGCAGGTAGGAGAGTAATGCAAAATCTACCTTGATATTGCAAAATTCTTTCGAAGCATGGAAGGCCACGACCGCCTCTACCCTAGCGGCCTCTATCTGTGCCTTCTCAACCTCCCTCTCTCCTAGCATCCGAGCTTCAGCCTTAGTCAGCTCGGATTCTAGCTGCTTCACCCTCTTCTTAAGGGACCTGGTCTCATCCTCGACCTTCAACCAAGATAACTAAGCATCGTCCGCCCTTCAGTTGGCTTGGGCGACTTTCTCCTCAGCTTCCTTAGAAAGGCGCCGAACCTTCCTAATTACTTCGGCAAAATGGTCCACATGATGGATGAGCTAAAAAAAAAAAGAAAAAAGGAGAAGAAGAAAAAAGAAAAAGAAGTTGATCTGAGGAATGAACGAAAAAGCTAAAATGAAGGTCGGTAAAAAGCCGACACATACCCGAAGGAGAGAATCATAGGAGTCCTAGATGCAGAAGGCACCCCCGACCTCCTCAAAGGTCTAGACGTCGATCGGTAAGATGACCGACTTCAGTAAGAAATGGGCGACATGATAGTCGTCGATGTCCTTCCTTTTATCCTTAATATCCAAGGGAACTTCCACCAGAGAAACACTTTTTGAAACATCGGGTCCGCGATTGGACATCCGGATAGAGATCTTCGGCCCACCCGAGCTTCTTTTGAAAGAAGATGCAGAGGGTCGAGGGACGGACTCTGCTGGAGTAGTAGACCGAATCGGCGTCACAGCCTTCACCGGTGCTGACTTCTCCTTCCTCAGGGCATTGGCCACTCTCGAGGAACCTCCCATCGTGGGATGCGCTAGGACAGCCTCGATCTGAGCACATCTGGGGGCCATGGTTGTGCTTGTCTTTCTCTTCTTCACCATCCATCGAAGAGTTTCAAGGTTGGATGAATTCATTGCTAGATAGAAAACATAAGACTTGGTCAATGATAATGATGAGGAAAGAAAAGATATCCAAACAAAACTGCACAAGAACACTTACTCCTTGGATCAGTTGGGATCAGTTTGACCTTAAATAAGTTCTCCTCGATAAGGAACATGGATATTGGGACAGGAGCGAGACTAAAGATCTGACTCAAGACCTCCTCGGTGTCAGACAATGTTGGAGGTCTAACGGCTGACCTATGAGGTCGCCCCCATGATGTGCTGAAATCCCATGGTTGCTCGACCGAAACAAAAAAGAAGTGCTCCTTCCAGTTATGCATCAAGGAAGGAGCACCTCAAAAAAGGTGGTATCCTCTTCGAAGAGAAGTGTACCACCATCCGACCTCCATCGGATGCTCTTTTAAAGTGAAGCAAGCTAAAAAAGGATGGAAGGTAGGCTCGACCCCGAGGAGGAGGCAGTGGGTGAAGAAGCCTAAAATTGATCGCCAAGAGTTCGGCACCAAACAACAAAAGCTAATTCTATACAGGTTCAGAAGCTCGATGATTAAAAAATGAAAAGGCAATCTGAGGTCAGCCTTTAGCGATTCCTCATAAACACTGACCCGTCTAGGCTGAGGAAGAGCTATACGCTTCTCGGAACCAACGATCTCTAACTTAAAATCATCGGGAACATGGTATTTCATCCTAATGACTTCCAGGTCCTCCGAGGAGAGGATCAAATTTTTGAAAGGACCATAGTCCAAAAATTCATGTTCTTCAAATTGGCCCGAAGAACCTATTACCCTGAAATCATGATCCTCGCCAGAAGGGCTATCCGAGCCCCAAGAAGATCGAGATAGAATAGATTGACTCATAAGTGCGGAGGAGATTGACCTAAAAGGCGAGGAGGTCGAGCAACGAGGGAAGTTAGGGTGGGGTCGACGATGGCTCAACTGAGTCCAAGATATTCCTCATGCAATGTATCGGAGTTCACCCTTTAAGCAACAATAGCAGTCAAAGAGTAATGCTGACCCTATTTATAAGAGGCATGGACAGCTCCGATCTACTCTCGTTTCATCCATCCTTCTAGATCTTCGTTAGGTGTCAAATACCAATTAGTCAAGATGGGCAGATCTGGATCAAAGCAACGGACGGTTAGATTTCATGGTCGATAGACTTCTCCTAATCTTATTATGCTACCGATCTCCAATGTTGCAATGCGGACACGATTTGAAGATCGGCCTCGGCTTTGTCAGGATACTTACATCGATCGCTTAGAGATAGATCGATCTCGTAAGTGGGGGGCAAACTATTATGGAATGGGGCTGGTGTGGTCTCGGCCTATTTAGGATCGGCCGTCGATCTATCCTAATGGATCATCTGAGTGGAATGATGCGATGCTTTGCCCGCAGTTAACTGTAGGTTGGCCTAAATAGGCCGCCGACCTATCCCAATGGATCGTCTGAGTAGAATGATGCGATGCTTCATCTACCATTAACTATAGGTTGGCTTTCGACCGACCTATGGAAGATCGCCTCCTAGAAAAATAAGATATGCCTTCATATCTCATCCTCATCGAGTTCAGGTCGTCTGCTAAGCTACATGAATAGGTTCATAGCTCATCAATGATCGACCTAAAATCATTCCTGCTGAAACTGCATCCTCTTTGAATCGAGAAATTTGGATAAAGAAAGAATCTTTCGTAATCCCATCTTCCAAGAAGAAAAAAAATCTTTCGAATCAATCCAGGGCGATAAACTCGAAAAGCTATTATAGTCCGAAATGAATATGACTCCAACTCCTCTCCTATAAATAAAGGAGCTTCAGGATCCTTCAGGTATGCCATTCAATTTGACGCTTTCTCTCCTCATTGTTCTCCAATCTTCTAACTTGAGCATCGGAGGGTCTTCACCGGAGAACACTCTGGTGGAGACTTTATTGTAGGTGAACGGGCGAAGCTCCAGCGAAAGTTCATCTTCGGCCTCTTATTCCTCGATGGCCGAGCTCTTCCATCCTCATCGGCCGACCTCAAGCCAGGAAATCTAGGAGCAACAAATACTATTTAAGAAAAGAAAGAGATATTTTTCAAAAGAAAAAAGTCAAACAAACCTCTTTATGATTTGCTTTGAATGATTTATTCAACTTTCTAGTTTTGGAAGGATCTATCTTGGTCTTATAAAGCTCAAAGAAATAAATAAAAACTTGTTTCAAATAGTACAAACAAGCAATTCTCAAAAATCTATCATAATTGATATCATGATTTGGATCAAGGCAAAAGAATAGTTGTTTTATCTCAAATCTGAATTTCCATGGCTATATTCTTGTTATTATAACATTTGAGATAAATTCTTGTGATACATGTTTGAATGATTTACTTTAATATCAAAGTGAAGAAAAATATTTTTAAGACTATATTATTCAAATTTTTGTAGCCTAAAGTTCTTATTAATTAAAATTGAGAAGTACATCTACATCGCATACTTTTGGATTTTTAATGGATTATTATCATTGTAAACATCTTTTGGACTAAATAAAAAGTAAATTTTTGAAAAATTTAGTTTCTACATGAGTGAATGCTGTGTTTATTTGAATTGAATACATAATTTAATACTTAATTTACTCAATTGATGCTTGTTCTCTTAAAATTTTATTTAGTTTTAAAATAGTTTTGTTTGCAAAAATAAGGGAGAAAAAATACCAAAGATAAAATGATTACTAACTTAATATCAATCAAATTTAAAAAATTGAGATTAAAAGTTAAATTTATATTAATTAAGATTAATGTGGTATCAATTAATTATGCTTAACTTAAAAGAAAAATGGGGAGAATAATTTTAAATGTTAAAATCTATTTTGCAAGAATTATGAGAAAAAAAGGGGGAGAAAATATTATGTGATGAATTTTCTAATATTCAGGGAGAGAGATATTGATTAAGTTAACTAATTTAAATGATTATAAATATTAATAAATTTTAATATTGATTTTAAATTCTCAATCATTTATCTTAAAATTTTCTTATTTTGAGCTTTGCTTTTATTGATTTTAGACTCTCAATCAAGTACCTTATAGTTTTTCCCTAATTATACTTACATATGGTTATTAAATTTAATTTACTTAATTTGAAGTATTATTAGATGAACAAATTGATTTCTATTATCAAAATTATTTATGAATTTAAATATTATTCATATGGTGATTTACATGAACTTGGTAATTTTGGAGTTAAATTAAATTTGAAATATATTCTTACTCCAAATAAATTAATTTTGATACATACTTCTAATTTTAAAACTCATTTAAAAATCTAAATATAATACAAAATTTTTTATGTGTATTTTGAAATCATTGTAAAATTACTTTTGCTCTAATACTATCGTTGACTTGCTTGATATATTTTCGATACATACCTTTTTCAAAGCTTAATTGATTAAATTTTTTTAAGAAAATAGATTGAACATTAAAATATATATTATATTTGATTTTATGATCAAATCTTTTGAAAAGCTCTATTCTTCTTAAAGCTTAAAAGTGTATATTTAAAAATTTGATTAAAAAGATCATACTCATTCAAAAATGGGAAGAGTCTTTGATATTTGAATTCAAGCTAATTTCTAAAAGAGAAGCAATATTTTAAATATGATTTAAATCAAAAAAATAAGTTTTCAAAAGGAAAATGATTCATTTGACTTTAATTTGATACATCTCTTATTTGAAATACTCTTATATCTTACTAATTTGATGATTTTTCTTAATCCTTTTCATTAGTTTTTTTTTTTTGATGCTATCAAAAAGAGGAGTGAAATGATATCAAATAGAATTTTGGCTTTGGACAGACTTTACTTGATATTAATTATGCTAAAACACATACTTTACTTGATATTAATTGTGCTAAAACATCTTGAAAAATTCTATCCCTCAAATATCTTGATAAAATTAATATTTAAATATTTTGAAAAGGAGGAGAGTGATATTAATATGAATTTGATATCAAACATGCTTACCTTTCATATTAAATGTCCCGTAAAGTTCAAATTTAATATCTCTTAAACTTAAATTAAAATTTTTTGAATTTAATATATTTATCTAAATTTTGATTGATTTTGATGATATTCCTTATTTCTTCCCATAAGAATAAATTTCTTTAGAAAAGGAGAGAATAAATTTTGAATAAAATGTTATGCTTAATTCAAATCCTTGATAAGCTAATTTCTAAAATTCCAAGACATTTTTTTAATCAAAAACTAAGTTTTCAAAGGAGAGATGATTTGTTTGAATTAATTTTCTGAATTTGATTTTCTGAATCAATTTTGACTCAAAATGTATTGATTTTCATCATAAATCTTAGATTCTTTCCATAAGCATTTTGATGTTATCAAAAAGGAGAAGAAGATTTATTGAGTATATGCTATGCTTGAGCCTATAATACATTTCATGGAGCTTATTGAAAGTCTTTTAAAATCTATAAATATGAATTTAAGTTAAATAGGAGCCTTCATAAAGTGTGCATTTATATTTGTATATATTATCACTTCATGATTTATACTAGCCAATTTATTAAAATACATCAAATTTTATTTCTATGCATATGCTCAAAATTTTGCCATCATCAAAAAGAAGAAGATTGTTGATCCCATGATTGATTTTGATGATCGCCAAACTTTGGATGCTTAAGTATTTAACCATATATTTCAAGAGTGGATATAGATCTTCTCAGGTTTTCAAATTGAAGAAATTAATCTAAGAAAAGATCCACATAAAAATCACCAAGTCAAGAGCTTCAAGAAAGTTGAATTAATAAAGATGCTTGAAGAAGGACAAAATCATAATTTTACTAAGTTGAAGATCAAAAAAATATTTTTTGAAAGCCTCAAGAGCATTAGAGAATATTTTAAAATCTTTAGAGGCAATTTGGAAGATTTTAGAAGTTGAATTGATAAAGATGCTTGGAGAAGATCAAAGCTATCATTTCTTCAAGTTGGAGATCAAGACAATATTTTTTAGAAGCTTTAAGAGCATTAGAGAAGAATTCAAAATTTTTGGAGGTAATTTAAAAAAATTTAAAAGTTAAAAAATAAAGAAAAATAAGTTTGGACAAAAGGGGGTGACCCTTAGGTCATTCCTTTTTGATTTGGCATGATGGCATGCAATGCTGGGAGTGGCACGCTGAAAAGGGGCAACCCCTGGGTCATCCCATGGAAAAGGGGTGACTCTTGGGTCATTCCTTATAGGTCTTGAGTCCAGAATAGAAACTAGTTTTCTTTCCTATTGCAAAAGGGGTAACCTATGGGGCGCCCCATGAAAAAAGGGGCGCCCCATGGGGCGCCCCCTACGACGAAAAATTCTGTAATGGCTAGTTTTTTTATCCATTATTGATGCATTTAATATCTAATAAAAACTCTCCAATAGCTGCTACTCATCCTCCAACATTGATTAAAGGTATAAAAGGCTAGAGATTAAATTAAAAAATAAGCCAAGAGGATTTGAAAGAAAAATCATCTTTTCTTGGAAGGAATATTGAATATCATTGAAAAGAGAAAGAATAGAGAGGAATCAAACTTCTAAATCAGAGGGCTTTCAAGAGAATTTATCTCCATCATCTTCTACATCCTCTCAAGCATCAAGAAAAAAAGTTGAAGCATCATTTGAGCAATTCAACAACAACTTCTTCAATTTTCGAAGAGTTCTTATTTTTATTTTCTATTTTGTGCAGAAACTTATACTTGTATTTTTTGTTTCTTTACAAGTTTCTTTGAGGGAAAAAAACTTGACATATAAATCAGTCCAAGCCTGTAATTGGATATTATATTGATTTTGATTGGTTAACCTAGAAAACCAACTGGGTTGTTAGTTAATCCGAAAAACTAATGGTGTAAGATTTTGATTGGTGCTCCTATGAAAATCAACTGGATTTATTTGTGAGCCCAAAAAAATAAACACACTATAATCAATGAAGGATTATAGTGGAACTCCCAAGAAAAGCTTGGGGAGTGGACGTAGTAGTGGGTTGCTCCGAACTACTATAAATTTTGTGTGTTTGTATTGTGACTTCTTTGCTTGCATTACTTGCTTATAATTCTTGCTTAGCTTAGTTTTTTATTCTTGTTTAGCAATATATATATATTAATTCCATTGCTACATATTGCTTTCATCACATAATCTCTTAACTTAATTTACCTAGAAGCACATATTTTCTTTAAAGTTAAATTTGGCCAAGATTTTAAAAGAACCTAATTCACCCCTCCTCTTGGGTTGCTACCTCTGGACAATAATGATGTATGAACATTAGTTAATCCACCTAAAGAGGTAAAATCCATAGGATATAAATGGGTCTTCAAAAGAAAAAAGGGTGTAGATGGAAAGGTAGAAACCTATAAAGCCTATTTGGTTGCCAAGAGATATCGTCAGCATTATGGTATATACTATAATGAGATATTTTCTCCTATGGCAATGCTCAAGTCCATTCAAATCATGCTTGTGATAGCTGTCCATCTGAACTATGAAATCTGGTAGATAGATGTAAAGACAGTTTTTCTAAATGGAGAGCTTGACGAAGAGGTATATATGATACAGCCTAAAAGATTCATATCCATAAATGAGTCTAAGGTGTGCAAGCTTCTGAGATCTATTTATGAATTAAAGCAGGTATCTCAGAGTTAGAACATACATTTTGATAAGATGATTAAAACATATGGCTTTGTTAAGAATAGAGAAGAGCTCTACATATACAAGTAGGCCAATGGGTCAGTGGTAGTCTTCCTTATATTATTTATAGATGACATTCTCTTAATCGAAAATGACGTCACTGTATTATAGAAAATAAAGATTTGGTTATCATCATAGTTCTCCATGAAGGACTTGGGAGAAGCATCCTACATCCTAAGAATGAAGATCTATAGAGATAGATCTAAGAGATTGCTTGGATTATCCCAGTCCATGTATATTGAAACTATGCTAAAGCGATTCAGCATAAAAAATTTTAAGAAGGGCTATCTGTCAATAGGCCATGAAATTTTTCTTTGAAAGAGGGATTATCCGGCAACACCTCAAGAGAGAAAACATATAACTAGAATTTCATATACTTTGGTAGTAATTTCTATCATGTACACCATGATATCTACGAGATCAGATGTGGCATACTCACTAGGGATAGTGAGTAGATACCAGTCTGATCCGGGGGGAAACCACTAGAAGGTTGTAAAATCCTTTCTTAAGTATTTGAGAAATACTAAGGATCAGTGGCTTATTTATGATGAGTTAGATTCAAAATTTATGGGATTTATAGAATTCAATTTTTAATCTAATCATGATGACAGCAAGAGTGTATCGGAATACATATTTTTTCTTAATGATTGAGCTGTTTGCTGAAAAAGTTTCAAGCAGCATACTATGACCAACTCAATTTGCGAGGCAGAGTACATTGCAACATCTGATGCTGTCAAATAAATTATATGGCTGAGAAAATTCATCACCGAGCTTGGAGTGGCATCCATCCTCAATGATCCAATTTTGCTCTACTGCAACAGCATTGGAGCCATTGCTCAGACAAAGGAACTGAAGGCACATCAGTGGATGAAGTGTATTCTACATTGCTACCACCTTGTCCGAAAGATTATGGATCAAGTTGACATCGAGCTTCAGAAGATCAATGAAAAGAAGAACCTAGCCAATCCATTCACTAAAGCCCTTGCGGTAAAAGAATTCAATGATCACAAGTCGAAGATGGGTATACGATACTATATCAATTGACTTTACTCCAAATAGGAGTTATTGAGAATTATGTTCCAAAGCTAATTATCAGCCTATTGATGGTTGAGCTTACTAATGTAAATTGTATATGAATTATTTATAAATAAAAAATTTAGTCTAGCTTTTTCATCATAAGTTGCGTACATCTTTTAATGAACTCCTGTGTGATGATAAAGTCCTTAGGACTATTTAAAATTGATTAAGTAGAATTTATCATTTAGTTCCTAAATCTATTCGTGACCAAATGATATGCTATTACAAGAATGATAGCTATATCAACTATAGGTCATTGTATGCCAGATAGGTTGGTTGTCTTTTTAACCAAGGAGTGTATAGACACTAATATAGCATGTAGGTAAGATGTAGGGTTACATCTACACTGAACATGATCAATTTTGGAGCATTCTACTGTTAAGATTTGCTCCAATGGGATATGAGTATAAGTGTCCCTCCGATCTGAGTTCACCATGATGACTTGCAACCAACTCACTATGCTTTGGTGTCAGACTATCTGAATTTTTAATTCAGTGACGAAAAATTTTTGGGCATAGTCAAGTACTTATGAAATTGGTGTGTAAGTCAAGATGAAATTGACCACTCCTGATTTTAGAAGATGTATTGTATTATGTTTTAGTTTAGGAAAGCCTTAGCTAGGATAGTCTTTATGAGGAGTCACAGAATTGATTGCATTGAGATACATCATGGATGTACTTTTTTAGAGTTGATAGTTTAACTCTGAGTCATCCTAAGTATAAAGATCAAATGGATGAATTATATTATAACCATATTCAAGTAGATTCTGAATGTTACGTTACAACTATTCAACCTATATGGGCATCGGATATCATTGCTAGATGATCACATCGATTGGTATAAGAATTTGTTCCTATGCTACCGGCTTAGGTTTAAACCTATAGGGTCATACACATTAGAGGTTCCTACCTGATCTGATGGCTGATCAAAAATCTCATTAGACTAGGACTCTATGATCAAGAGTCCCATTGGTCTGGGACTCTGTGTTCATGAGTTTCATTTGACTGGGACTTTGTAATCAAGAGTTCCACTGGTCTGGGACTCTATGATTAAGAGTTCCATTAGATTGAAACTTTGTTACCTAGAGATTTGGTGAATTGGAACTCTATATTTATGAAAGAATTAATTAGCAATTTTATTGCTGATTAGCTCAATTTGATTGACCGATGAGTTTTGGATTAAGACTGATTAGATTGGATTCAATTGGGTTTGACCCGATTAGGTTATAAGATGACCTAATCGCTAAAAAAGATTGATCCCTGATTTGATCAGAACTTGAGCTTAATTAATTTCTAATTTAATTAAGATAGTTTAAGCTTAATTTAATTGGATTTATTTTGATCTAATTATGTCTAGCCAAATGGGTTTGGTTGGAGACTTAATTGGATAAAGATTTAAGTCCAATAGGATTGGACTTCTCTCCCTAGCATTTGACCCTTTGACCACCACCCTCTATCTCCACAGAAATTCAAATTCTCATGAAGTGTACGCACACTCAGAAGTCCTCACACCCTTCTCTTCACACCCTAAGTGGATAAGGAAGAGTTAGTTGGCATTTGAATTCAAATAGGATTTGAATTTGGTTGAGAAACCAACTCATCCTTATCTCTATCTATCCACATGGTTTCTACACTTTGTCGCACATTTTAAAAGGAAAATGAAGAGAAGGCATGCACTATATCTAAGAGAACTCATTCTGTGTGTGGAACTCTGCCTTTTGCATGTGAAACTTGAGATTTTTTTCTAAGAGAAAAATCAAGAGAGAGGCACTAAGTGTCTTCAGGGTGTGTGCTGTGTCCTAGGGTTTGGGAAGTGAGATTGAGAGCTGTGAGTGTCACAACTCTACCAAATTTTTCAAAGATCATTCTTATCCTCCTTGGTCTCCTTTCTGGTCTTCTAGAGCATCCTGATGATCGAAAGAAAAGATCGATCAAGCTCGATCAACATCAACCATCGAAGGTTCCGATAGGAAGCTAGCACTCCGGAGGAGCTGATCAGGACCTGAAGCCTCGTATGGATGATCCATAGAGGTTGGACACTCTGTACAACTATATCACGATGTGAGGAGGCCCCTTTATGGATTTTGATTGTGAAGATCATCTACCCACACTTAGGTATCGTATTCTGAACATAAGTAGAGTAGTGAATGTGATTTACTACTAACTACTTTTCAGATTTTTCTATATGCTTATATTTCATACCATGATCCTAGGGTAGGATGTTTTTATGATAAGATCACTAGCATGTTAGATTAATTAGATTAATCTTTAGTCTTCCACTATAATTATTTTGAAAAAAATTTAAAATGGATGCTATAAATCCTACAGCTTTTCTATTAGAGAAAACAAACAAATCCCTAGATGAGGCCTGCCTTAAAACTAGGCAATTGTAATACCCAGCCTAAATGAGCCAATATTGACTTAGGCCTAGTCCACTTGATCACCCTAGCTACTAGAAAAAGAACCCAAAGAGAGAACACGAATCTTAAAGTAAGGCCCAAAAAAAAGAAGAAGAAAACTCCCATTAGGAGTCTCCTTCTCCCCTTTGATTTTGCCAAAAGAAGCTAGTTTTAGGTGTGAGGATTTGTGGTGCTCCCAAGCCTTGGGAGGCCACGGGAGGAGTCAGAGGGTTGGCTCCGAAGGTTCCACGAGCTTGGTTGGTGCTTCGGAGACCTAGGACATAAGGTGAAGTAAGAAACCAAAGTCGGAGAATCAAGACTATAGAAAGAAGATTTTCTATAGGTTAGCTGGCTCAGTCTAAAACTAGATCGGCTAAGTCTCAATGCATAGGCAAAATAGAAAGCTATGCATTCGGGACTGCTGGCACGATACAGGACTAGGCCGACTCAGTTTTAGACTGAGCTGACATAGTGGAACTTAGCTAGATTAATGCTGAGACTGGGCTGGCTCAGTGCGTGGGTAGAGTTATGGGAGGGTCTGTTTTGGGTTAGGGTCTGGGATAATCCTAGGGGTCTTAAGGCCTAGTTTGAGAGGTCTTAAGGGGGTTGATTCATGTATGAATCGGATCTAGATCTAGAGGATGAGAGCATGGGAGACATGGGTGTACATGGGCTCGATGAGTGCTTTCATGTATTAGGTTAGCCGAAAAGTTTTTTGATCGGGCCTAATGGCTATGTATAAATACATAGGTTGTATTAGGATTTCTAAATGGCTGTGAATGCTATGGAACACAGACCTTTTCTTCCTCAACTCTCTTCTTCTCTTCTCTCTAGAGTTGCCGCCCTAGGGTTCTCGAAGAAGGCCTAGAGAAGGGGGGCATCTCCCTCAAGCCCAAGGAGGGAGGCATCCCATCATAGATCCAGGTGGAGGATTGGTGGTTTGCTGCCCATAGAGAATGTCACAGATTTCTTCAGATCCATGCTAAAGATGAGGAGCTTCCGCAACATGGTATCGGGGCTTATGATACTAAGGATGATTGGCATTCGAGTGATATCATGGAACATCAATTGATATCAGGAAGAGGTGATACTAGTTGGTGTGCTTACATCTAGTATCAGAGCCTGATGGTGCATGGATGGGAAGAAAAAGTTGTACAAGATGAAATCAAAAATCTGCACAAGGATTCTACGGTATGTCTCAAATCTATCTTTATTATTATTGTGGTTTGGCCAACCAAGAGTAGCGGGTTGAAGGTGGAGGTTGAGAGGATTAACGAGAAGAGATTTTCTCAGGGTGGAAGAATTTGGTGCATGATTTGCTAATCGATCTTGATGAAAAGGCTGGGATATATGACGGTTATGTGACAGGCAGGGAGCGTTGGAGTGCTGTAGTAGCACTTCCCTGGAGATGCAGGATTGAGAGAGGCTCGACGATGCAGCAATCGAGAGAGGTATCTTAGTAGAAAGTATCAGAATTCTCTAGAAAGATGGGTAGTGTAGGGCTATTGAAGAGAGGTTTCCCAAAGGATAAAGATCGAAGGAAGACTGAAGAAGCAACTATACATCCTTCGGTGTCTGAAAGGTGGGGAAGTAGTTGGAGATGTATTCAGTGGTTCGACCACAACATGAATTTGTGAAGCCTTGGGAGTGATGAAGATGGATGATCAATGGAGATCCAACAGGTTAGGGTTGGATGGTTGTAGAATGGTGCAGAGATGAGTTAGGGAGTGTTGGAGTGCTGCAGGAGCGCTTCCCTCGAGGCATGGGGCTGAGAGAGGCTCGGTGGTGCAACAGTCGAGGAGTGTATCTCAGCAGAGAGTATCAGTGGTATCTCAGGGAGATCGGGTGTAGATCTTAGGGAGAGCCAGGGGATCTCAAGGAGTGCCAGGAGGTCTCAGGCAGCTGGGAGTATCATAGATCAGGTTTCTTCTATAGGAGCACCAAAGAGAGTCGCAGTTTAGGTAGAGAATGGTTCTTCGAGTGCAATTGAAGCGATGGCTAGTGTAAGGGTAGAAGAGAAGGACTAGGGTGGAATTTTTTAGGATTCAGTCGCTGGATTTAGAAAAATTGGATGAGCTCTTGAGTTTTGGAGGTGCCCGCAGATTGCGGAGGTATCGAAAATAGCTTCGAAGGGATCTGCAGAGCGTGGAGGGTTCGAAGGGGCAGCGATGATGTTCGAAGTGCAGTGGCAGACCCAGCAGTGCATGTTGGGTGGTTGGCCCTGAGAGACTCAATGATAGAGTTGGCTTCTGCAGCATCAGATGGACTTCGGATATAGGAGGAGCTTTGAAGAGGTGGCTTTATAATTGGAGAGGAATTTAACATGAGTTCAGAGCAGAGGGGTGCGAGAGGATCGATATCCTAGCACCAGTGTCGGTGATGCACAGTTTCAGATGGAGCAGCATGTATAGGAGGACAGGCATTGTTTTGAGGAGACCATGTCAGGGTTTGCAGCAAGTGCTGATACAGAAATGTTGCAGGTTCTCCAAGAAAATTCAGAAAAAGTGATGCAGCTGCTAAGCAGAAGAAATCCTACAATTTCAGGATGGTGTAAAGGTGCAAGCCAAGGTCTTCGACGGTGGAGGAGGTCATCCCAAAGGCTTCAAGGGTGCGCAATAGTTGAAGAAGATTGGCGGAGGCGATGCTTGCATAAGGGTTGTTGAGTGCGTAGGGACAGCAGGATCATGCAGGAGGTCATTGTCGAGGAGTTTGCCAAGGCTTGGGCCACCAAGGTGGAGATTGTGAGGATTTGTGGCGCTCACAAGCCTTGAAAGGCCATGGAAGGAGTCAAGAGGTTGGCTTTGGAGATTTTAGGGGCTTGGTTGGTGCTTCAGAGATCTGGGACACAAGGTGAAGCAAGAAATCAAAGTCGGAGAATCAAGACTGTAGAAAGAAGATTTTTTGTAGGTTAGCCAGCTCAGTCCAAAACTAGATCGGCTAAGTCTCAGTGCACAGGCAAGATAGAGAGCTGCACATTCAAAACCGCTGGCATGGCACAGGAATGGACCGGCTCAGTTTCAGACTGAGCTAATCCAATGGAACTTAGCCGGCTCAGTGATGATACTGAGCCGCTCAGTGCGCGGGCAGAGTTATGCGAGAGTCTGTTTTAGGCTAGGATCTAGGATGATCCTAAGGATCTTAAGGTCTGATCTGAGAGGTCTTAAGGGGACTAATTCATGTATAGATCGGATCTAGATCCAGAGGATGAGAGTATGGGAGACATGGGTGTACATAGGCTCGATGAGTGCTTTCATGTATTGGGTTAGCCAGGAGTTTTTTGGCCGGGCCTAATGGTTATATATAAATACATAGGTTGTATTAGAGTTTCTTAATGGCTATGAATGCTGTGGAATATAGGCCTTTTCTCCCTCAACTCTCTTCTTCTCTTCTCTCCAGAGTTGTCGCCCTAGGATTCTTGAAGAAGGCCTAGAGAAGAGGGGCATCTTCCTCGAGCCCAAGGAGGGAGGCACCCCATCACAAATCTAGGTGGAGGATCGGTGGTTTGCTATTCATAAAGAACGTCATAGGTTCCTTCAGGTCCATGCTAAAGATCAGGGGCATCCGCAACATGGTATCGGGGCTTGTGATGCTAAGGATGATTGGCATTCGAGCGATATCATGGAACATCAACTGGTATTAGGAAGAGGTGATGCCAGTTGGTGCATTTACATTAGGAGGATTTGAATTCCCACTCCCATCCTATTAATGACCCCCTCGCCTCCTTTGAAACCCTACATAATCGGCCACCAAAACATCACCGTAAATATTATTTTCCTTCTTTTTTCGAACACCCTTCATCAAGCCCATCCAAAATCATGACCAAACATGACTAGAAGACCAAAGTAAATACTCAAATCCTCCTTCTCATCCTTCATAGCCCATGGAGCTTGGCTTCTAGCCAGCTATCACCAAAAGTTTTTGAGAAAATATTTCTTTAGATTTCCCCTATTTTTTCATTCCTTAACTTTTCCAATCATTTTCGCCGTCAATCGCTAGTGGTAGACCTATTGGCAGCACCATCTTCGCTCTAGCCATCATTGGCCATGGCCATGCCCAGCTGGAGGTCCTCTATTCTAGGAAAGAACGAGGAAAACTGGAGGTCCCATATTTTGATAAGAAGAAAGAAAGAAAAGGAAGAAAGAAGAAAAAAGGGAAAAGAAAGAAAAGGAAAGAAGGAAAAATAAAGAGAAAGAAAATGGGAGGGAGTTTCTTTCTCCCTTCCCTCTCTCTTCACATGCTTTCCCCAGTTTCTCTCCCAACTTTCTCTCTCTAAAATTATTTTTCTCTACTTTTTCTCTCTAGGATTGATCCAATAAGGACTTTCTTTCAATGAGTTTGATTGACTCAGATGAGCAGATCTTAACCCATAATCATTGAACAGTATGCCGGCATCCATCTTGGCTAGACTAGATGCTATTAAAATTGATCACTAATGATTCCTATACATACACTAGTTCAATCATGATTTGATAAAATTAGTTTGATTGGATCAATCGAAATGTCGGATGGTATCACCTAATTAGCTTTGTTTCATCCTTTTTATTTTCTCTTTATCTATATCATTCTGTCTCTACTTGATTTATGAATCTTGTGAAGGGTTCGAGCCCTATTCCTTTAAATCCAAGTTAATCTGATAGAGAGACTTCGAATCACCTTATTAGTCAAATGACTCCATACTATCTAAGCTTTTGTCAAGCATTACAGGATCTAATTTTTATTGATCTCTATCAAATCTTGTATCTTAAGTGATCTTGATTAAATAAAGTTATTTGATTGAATTGACCTCTGATCGTCAGATGATGTACCGACCTCCACCTTGACTCTCATCAAACACTACTAGTTTGAACAACATTAACTATGTTAAACCATCTATATCTTAGTCTAATCATGATCAACTAAAATTATCTTGATTGGACTGGCTGGAATGTTGGACATTACCACTTTGCTAGTTTGTGCAAGTGTTAAAACTTAGGATTTTTCTAATTCTAATATTCATGGTTAAATTTTGATAAAAAAATATATTTTAGATATTAGGTTTTGATGGAGAATTTTAGGATTGATTGAATCAATTCGTTCATTATTTTTTCAAAGATAAGTAATGATTTTTAAAATAGATAAAATAGTTATTGATTTATGTGTGATTGAGAAAATTATATTTCGAATTGAAGAGTAAACATGCAATTTAAGATTTTTGGAATATTATGTTTATGATTTATTATGTAATATGTCTATATTGAATGGAATTATGATATATATATTATCTTACAAAAGTATTTTGGTATGCATCAGATTTGAGTTCTCAACCTAGCTATATTCTATATCCTGCCAATAAAAGTTATGCATTGGTTCTCTGGATCCTACCAATGAATATTGTGCATTGATTTTCTAGATCCTACTGACCTCATAAACATTCTATGCCTTAAACTCTGATTGTAATAGATAGTACCCCACCTTTATGAAAAACCCCTCAATATCCACAAATAGTTTGCACCCTTCGTTGAAAGTTTGGCAATCAAGTTCATAGACATTCTATGCCTTAAACTCTTTGCCACCATCGATAACTTCTCCCACTTTCTATAAGCTTTAGCCACTACATCTTTTAGGAAGACGGGAACCTCAAAAAAATATTTCTGAAGAATGGCTATGTCTTCCTCTATAATTTATAGGTCTGCCATGCTAGTTTTCGATGACCCTAAATAGCCTATATCCATAAACATCCTCCATTGCCTCTGGCCATAGGCGATGCATCAGCATTTCTCGAAGTGGATGACATGATCTAAAAGTAGAAATTAAAAGCAACTCTCATCGGTGGCTATCCTTTCAACACCAATATGGAGAATGATGGTTGCCCTAGAAATAGAGAAGATCGTATGAGTATTTTTGAAGCACCACAAAACTCAGCTCTAAGTGCTCTTCTAGACACAAAGGTTAAGGAAGAGAGCACAGAAGAAAGAGAGAGACCAATGTGATAGAGAGTAGCCAAGTAGCAGGACAAAGTTGTTAACATTTTTTGGTTTGTTTTGTTGATCGACTGAACTAGTCAACGTATCAAAAGTCATCTATTAATGTTTTAACCCCTGATTAGATTTTTAAATAATTACTTTAAAATGTGCTGAAATAAAACTCTAATGATTTTTATTTATTCATAAGTATGGAAATAGATCTATTATAACTACTTATAAGGAAAAGTTAATGACCTTAAAATATTGGACGAGAAAATTTAGTTCAACTCCTAGGAAAATAGCATAGTTTATTGGCATAATATATAAATAATAACTAATAACTCTAAATATGTATATCATTTTTATTTAGTAACTTATATATTATCTTGTTTATTTTCCTTTAGTTTGATGATGTCTATATTCACTATTCTACAAAGAAATTTTACGAAGTGTTTGATTTTCTAGGATATAAGGGTGTGTTTAGTTCGCGATCGAAATCAAAATGGATTGGAATGAAAATTGAAATGGCCATCCCCACAAACATGTTTGGATCATGATCAGAATGGAATTTAAATCCTAGGGGAGTTATGGATTAGGTTTTGAGAGATTAGGGCATTCCCACCCTGCATCCCCCTTCCCGCCACCACCCCCTGAAATCATAATTAAGGCTGCAAATGGGTTAGGTTGACCTATAACTTATCCCGACCCAACCAGCTAAGACTCTATCTGAACCACTTTAAAGGACCCATGGGGCCATTTAGATTCTAAAATTAAACCCATTCTATTTTTTGGGTTGGATCTAGATTTATTAAACTCCAACCCAACTTGCTCCGCTTAGTTTTCTAGGCTGATTTGGATCTTATGCTTAATGACCCAACTTGAGTTGACTTGGCCTAAACCCAATATAGGACCCAAATGCCCGAATATATAAGTCCTGACCCATCACCCAAACTCGATGCCTAATCACTCTCTTAGTCCCTCGACTCTCTCCTAAATCACTTTCCCTGTCTCCCAGTGCCATTTGATTTCTTCCCAATAGATCTCCCCAGCAAAATCCTAGATCTTACAGTGGCTGATGAATCAGTTTCTTCAACGTCTGATGACTTTGGCATCTGGTGAGGCAATGACTTTGGCATGCTCAGTGCTTCATCTAGAGGTATGCCCTTCTCTGAACCCCTAGATCTTATTTCTCAATTGATATCTACTCCATCCTTGGTATGAAATACTAGATTTTCATCTATCTTGTTATCATCCATCCTTCCTTCAAAATCCTACATCTTCACCTACCTTGTTCTCCTTCATCCTCCCTTCTTGCTCACCACCATTTCCTCCTTGCCATCGGTCTATATCATCATTGCTGACCCTATTTCAAGTGAGTAGAGATGTTTGTAAATAGGTTAGGTTAGGTCTCTTGACCACTGGATTTAGCAATTATTGGGAAATGTTTTGATGAACTAGATTAATTTCCTTTGGGGTTATTTGATCTAGGGTTCCACAAAAAATGGTGGCAACTAGTGGAAAGTGCTCTCTTTTGAAGTAAATTATAGCCTTATAGGTGTTTTTTTATCCCGAGTTTAGTTTCTTTTATCTAACTACAAAAATTATACATAGATTGTTCTTTGTTTCTTCTCTTGTGCAAAGAAAAAATAAATTAACATATTGTTTAATTTGCAAGCTCAGTCAATGAATCTACAACATTTTAGCATAAGAGGATTGACTTAGCGTATGTGTTGCCCAAAGATGGCAACCTAAGAGGAGGGTGAATTAGATTTTTTTAAAATTTTATCCAAATTTATTTTTTAAATAAATATGTACTTTAATTTAAGCAAAATAGAGAGTTTGTGAGTTGAAGACTTTAAGCTACAGTGAAAGTAAGATAGTGTATGCAAAGAAATAAAAGCAAAGTAAAGAAAGCAAGAAAAGTAAGAAGTAAAGCCACAATACAAACATACAAAATTTATAGTAGTTCGGTGCAACCCACACCTACGTTCACTTTTTAAGCTTTTCTTGAGATTTTTACTATAATTCATCCTTGATTATAGTGTATTTATTTTTCTGGAATCATAAATAAACTCAATTAATTTTTTGAGATCACCAACCAAAATCTTACACCGATAGTTTTTCGAGCTCATTATCAATCTAGTTGGTTTTTCGAGCTCACTAATCAAAATCTAACAAGTCCAATTTTGGACTTAGATGGGACTAATCCTCAAGTCCCTTTCCCTTAAAGAAACTTGAAAAAAAAAACAAAAATACAAGTTGAGAATTTTAGCTCAAAAATAAAAATAGAATTTTAAACTCTTTAAGTATGAAGAAGAGGTTGAATGATCAGCTCTTTTGAAGCTTGAATACTCTTCTTTGAGACTTAAGAGGATACTTAAGAAGTTATAGAAAATAGCTCTTGAATGCACTCTGAAATCACTGAATAATTCTTCTCTTTTTCTTTCTTTTTGATGTGCAATGGAATCCATCTTATTTGAAAATAATTTCTCTCTTGATCCTACTTAATCTTGCTTCCAAATTGATTCTCTGTTGTTAAATACCTTTAGAGATGGTTGGAGAGTGAATTCTAGCCATTGAAAGCTCTGAAATGTTAGGATTTATGGTGCTCCCAAGCTTTGGGAGGCCATAGGAAGAGTCAGGGTGTTGGCTCCAAGAGACTAGGATGGGTGTGAGTCCTAAGGCTAGGACAGAAGTTGTCCTAGGGTGGAGGTGGTCTATATGTTAGATATGTGTGCCCTAGAAGCCAGAATTGGCTGACACTTGTAATACACTTCTAAGGGCAAAATTATAATTTTGACTATAAATAATAAAATGGATTATTTTCTATCACATAAGTGTATTTAGTGTCCGTGATACATCCCTTGAGTTAATAGTAATGATAATTCATATTTTCAAGAGTTGAAAATTTAATATATAAATTTTTATTTATTAACTCATAAAATGCTCCTGACCGTAGGATCATCATAAGGATGGTGATTGATCCGAAAGATTAGTGTACAATCGCTTCTTTATAGTAGATGACTCTTAAGTCTATGGTGTAGAGACACCAGAGTGAGAGTACAGATACTCGTTAGAGAATGAGGGCACTGAGCGTGACCATCTCGAGTAGTCATAAGGAAGTCTATCTTTTTATCGATGACTGACTCGATGCTGCAGTGGTGTATCTGGTTCTTTGATCTAAGGTACATCGGCAGTTCACCTTGAGGATGTTATAGTTCGACTACACCATGACTCGATCTCCTAGCCATTCAAAATTCTGAGGTGTATGTTGGCTATAACATGTTCATTATAGGAATTGGATTGCACCAAGATGGAATCTATCTACCTCAGTGGATGAGGAGAAGTCCTATGATGATCATGAGAATCAAGTCCATAAGCCCATGACCATGACAGAGAGTGAAATAATAGAAAGAGTTTTTATTAAGGTTTTCACATCGGACTTGAATCGAATGATTAAATCATATGATAGAAATTAGGGTTTGACGAGTTCACCTTAACCCTAATCTGATCGGAGCTCAAGATAGAAGAACTTAATCACACAAGTAGCTGCACCGAGAGGTTCATTTTCAATTTTGATGGATTACCACCATATGCTGCTAGATGTCATTGATGAATTTTGGAGCAATTAGAATGATTTAGATGATCGATCATTCTAAGTTGTCTGAATCAAAAGAGTTCTAATCCATCGAAAGGAGTTTTGATGATGTCAATGATGGAGATCATGACATATCCCATTACCATACAGAACTGAACCTAACTAGATCACACAAACAAGGATTTGGAACTGGATATGATCAATTGGACTAATCCAGTTCAATTGATTTGAATAAGATTCAATTAGGTTCAAGGAAATCGTGCTAGCACACGATTGAGCCTAACATTCCCCTTTTTCTATCTTAAAAGTTATCTCGATTGAGCCAAATGAGTTTGTGCTCATTCAGGTACCTTTACCTGGTCTGACTAGAGCTTGTCCAAGTTAGAAAAGAATTATCTTAATTTATGAGATAAATTTAAGACAACACCTACCATTTTTCGTCACCTGCTAATTCTTGTACTTTGACTTGGTCAAATATTGACTTTTGACCCTTAGACATCTGCCCATGTGTCATGCACTTATTGGAGAGAAGATAGGGACTTGTCCACTCTCTAAAAATTGAAAAGAAGGAGGTGCATGCCTAGGATGGCGTGCGCCCATGGATAGAGATGCTGGAGTCCGATATGCATGGGACTCCAAGTTGCTTCTTGGTTTCTACTTAGGTGGCCCTTGGGTATCTACTCTGACCAATCTTAGGTGCCATCTAAGAATGAACCTATAGGTCTCTCATCTGATTGGATCAGATGATGTCATCCCATCAATCAGATTTAGATCTGATTGCACGAAGCAACATGATTGGCCGGGGTGATGCAACACTGCATGGCGCAACAGAGTCTATAAAAAGACCCTGTCTGCACCCACTTTTGAGAACCCCTCTTCCAAGCCATGACCCAAGGCTGCCCCTCTCCCTTCTTCATGCCACCATCTGGCCCTCTCCCTCCTCTCCATGCCCAAGGAAGTTGGGCCTTCAGATTAGTGCGAGTCAGGCAAGGAAAGGCTAACGAAAAAGAAAGAAGGCAACACTACTGCAGAGACGACAGGTGATCTTCAGAAGAAATTTTGAAGATTCTTCAAATTAGATCCAGATCTAATTTTTGGAGAAAAGAAAGAGAAGAAGATCTTCAGATCCAGCCTGAGTGGATATCGGTAGAGGCCAGGCGCTTGCTTGGCTAGATCCGGAACCTCAGGGCTTCAACATGATCATCAATGGGTAATCAGATTACCCAGAATCAAGGTAAAATTAATTTATAATTAATTTAGTTTTATTTTTTAATTTATTAGATCATAAAATTAGATCTTAAAAGTGTCAGATATAATCTAGATCTAAGAGATGATTTTTAAAATATACCTCTCGAACCAATCAGATCTGAACGAACCTGATCCAAAAAATCAGAATTTTTCCTTCAACTGATATCAGAGCCAGGTTCTTATAAAATTTAATTAGATCTGATTTAATTTAATTAATTAGTAATTTTAGATATCACATGAGATATGATTAAATCTAAAATAAAAAAAAATAGAAAATTAAAATTAATTAATCTAGATCTAATATGTATGAGATACATAACTAGATTAGGTACAGAATTGTTCTTTGTGTAGTCTAGTATAACCATATTTTTATTTGATTAAATATAATTTTTAGATCTATTTATTTTTTATTTTTTAATATTATAAATATTATAATCAGATCTAAAAATAGAAAATAAATTAAATTTAATTTGTTCATATGAGATATGATAGGTGCATGTTTAGATAAGTTGTAGAATAGTTCTGCAAATAAGTCTAGATTAAATTTTATTTGATAAGATTAAATTTAAATTTAATTTTTTAGATGATTATGAGATAATTTATATCTGAAAAATATGCATGCATGATATATGTGATATATACAAAATATGTTTTAATTAGATCTATTTTTTTATATGAGATATATGCTTAGATCTAATTAGTTTTTGTAGATTAGTTGTTTTTCTGATTAAGACGTTCCCCTTGGCCGTCCGGTCATAAGAACAAAGTAGGGCTTAAAGACCCACTCCTCTAATTTGATGGGGTGTTCTTATGATGTGTAGCGGTACTGCGTGTTCGTCCTTAATCAAAAATTTAAAACTTACTTTCTATAAAATCCTAGATCCTGAAATCCTAAGATCTTATTTACATGTTTTGTTTAAGAACCCTAACTTAATTAAGAATTAAATTTATAAAATATCAATTTGGTCTAAAATTGAGAATTTCATATCTAAGACATTCATAAATCTGGGTTCGGACTTGGGTAGCTCAATTAGGTCTAGCGGTTGATCAAACCAAATCAAGAGTTGGTTAGATGGGATCAACAATGCTTAAATTGACCAGCCTAATAGGATTAAGTCTGGATAAAGATCGAGTCATGTGAGTGATCGATCAAGCAAAGACCTAATTAGGCTCAGTGGTTAGAGTCTGGATTGTAGGCTAATCTAATTAGTTCTGTCTCAATAATTTGGTGTCTAAGGTAAGTTTGGCAGATACGACCGACTGATTTTTAATTAGAAGCTACTCGACTCGAATGCATTCTTATCGAGTTAATGGCATATCCCTTCCACCAGTCTCACTTACCTGGCCATGTTTGTTGACTCAGTTCTGATCTGAGGTGGTCAATAATCTGAGCTAACCCATGCCACTAGGTTAGTCATAATGGTTATGACTATGTCAAGTCTAGTTTAATGAGACCTAAATCAAATCTTCCTAAGAAAAGATTAAGTCTAAGGTCTTCCACTATTGTAGATGTGCGGGCTCTTTCTGAGGTTGATTGTTCTTGGTTGGTTATAGTGGCTCAGTTGCATCGGAAAGACGCAACCATGTTTATTAGGCATTGGAAGCTACAGGCTGGAGGATGAATTGGGCTCAATATTCTGGATACGATGAGAGACTCAATTAGGAATCCAATCTGTACAAATGGTGGGTCTGACTTAACTAAGGAGTGGACCAATATTAGAGACATGGTGAGATTCATGAATTAGAGACCAAGTTTGGGTACACCATGATTAGAGAATCATTGAACAAGAGTTATTCACCCATTGGCTAACCCATCACCAATAACTATTAGGTGAGGTGATGAGTAAGTCGGTGGGACCGCATCACCCACTAGAAATCAGTAATTATGGAGACTTTCGCATCTCTACAGAGGGAGTATAGAGATCCGAGAAAATAGTAGAAGCTAATTTATTTAAAAATAAAATCTCTAAATAAATTGGTTAAGTCTTAATTACAATATCTAACTAGAAACTTTGACTCTCTACAAGAAAATGTCTGCATCCAACCCACTAGCATGAATCCTGGACACCCATAGACTGACCGGACCAAATTATAAGGATTAGTTCTGAAACTTCAAAATTATTTTGGATTCTAAGAAGTTAACTCATGTATTGGATCAGGACCCTCCCACCTTACCAGCTCGTCCATCCGTTGAATAGAGAGCATCTCTGGATAAGTGGACTGACGAAGATAATAAGGCCAGATACTACATGTTGGGCTCGATGTTTCATGAGGTTCAATGCAACATGAATATATCAGAACTACTCACCAAATGTTGGCTCACCTACAGGAGATGTTTGGTGAATAGAGTCGCGTAGCCAAGTATCAAGTCACTAAACGACTATTTAAGGCTAAGATGCACGATGGACAGTCAGTCCAAGATCATTGTCTGATGATGATCAAGGACTTGGAAGAGCTTGAGAAGCTCCGAGTGAGGTTGAACTTGGATCTATAGAATGACATAATTCTACAATCCTTGACTGACGCATTTGGGCAGTTCATCATGAACTACCATATGCATAAACTTCAAAACTCCTTAGCCGAACTTATGAACATGCTGGTTACCATTGAGCTTTCCATGAAAGGATCTAAAGGCTCAGTACTTGCTGTGGAATGAACTTCTTTCAAAAGAAAATCTTTTGGAAAGAAGAAGAAATCTATGAAAAAATAGAACATGGAAGAAGGAAAGAAAAAAAAGGCAGAACCAAAGAAGAAGGCCGCTAACAAAGGAAAGTATTTCTATTGCAACAATGATGGCCACTGGAAGCAGAACTGCCCTATTTACCTGGCCACCCTAAAGAAAAAGGAGGCAGATCCTTCTAGAGGTATGCTCGTTATTAAGTCTAACCTTACGATTTCTTCTGCATCCAGTTGGGTGCTTGACTCTGGTTCTAGTGCTCACTTGTGCACTTCTATGCAGGATCTTGAGGATAGAAGGAGGCTGAGGGATGGTGAGATGATCCTATGCATCGAAAATGGAGCAAGGGTTGCTACCATAGCCATGGAAACATATCCTCTTCGACCATCATTTGGTTTAGACTTAGTATTAAAAGACTATTATTATGTGGCAGCAGCAAGCAGAAATTTGATTTCTGTTTCTTGCCTTGCATTAGAAGGCTATGTAATTAGTTTTCTTAAGGACCATTGTAACATTCTTTATGAAAGAAATAAAATTGCAAATGGTTTCCTTATTAACGGTCTTTATCAGTTACATATTGATGTATCTATTTTTAACTTTGAGCAAAATGTGAATGCCATAAAATCAAAATGTCCTAGGGATAGTCCTAATGATAGATATCTATGGCACCTAAGATTAGGTCATATAGCAGAAGATAGGGTTAACAAATTGAAAAAAACTGGGCTATTGAGTCCATTGACTTTTGAGTCATATCCAATTTATGAATCCTATCTTCATGGCAAAATGACTAAGCTCCCTTTTGTAGGACATGGGGAAAGGGCCACGGATCTTCTTGCCCTAGTACATACAGATGTGTGTGGCCCATTTGATGTGCCGACTAGAGACAACTTAGTCTACTTCATAACCTTTATCGATGATTTATCAAGGTATGGGTATGTGCATCTTATACGACACAAGTCTGAAGCATTTGAAAAGTTCAAAGAATTCAGACATAAAGTAAAAAAATAAATTAGAAAACCCATTAAGGTTCTTCGATCAGATCGAGGAGGTGAATACCTTACTCAAAAATTCCTGGACTATCTCAAAGAAAATTGCATAGTCTCTCAATGGACTCCACCAGGAACACCTCAACTCAACGGAGTTTCAGAACAGAAGAATCGGACCCTATCAGATATGGTCCGATCCATGATGAGCTTCACAGACCTTCCTGATTTTCTTTGGGGATACTGTTTGTTAACTATAATTTACCTACTGAATAGGGTTTCTTCTAAAACCATTCCTGCCACACCGTATGAGATATGGCATGATAAGAAACCAAGTCTGAGTCATCTCAGAATTTGGGGTTGTCCGGCACATGTCAAAAGACAACAAACGGATAAGTTAGACTTTATGTCCTTTAGAGCTCAATTCATCGGATATCCTAAAGAGTCATTTGGATATTATTTCTACATTCTAGAAGATCACAATGGGATTGTGAGTTGATATGCCATCTTTCTTGAAAAATAGTTTATTCAAGATAGCGGCATTAGAAAGCAAATCAAGCACTATGAGAAAGTCTTACAAGAGCAACGAGCTAAGGACCAAATGGAACCAAAGCAGGTTAAGCCAATCCATACACTACCTCCTCCACCTCGTAGATCGGAAAAGATTTCTCGTCCCCCTGAAAGGTACTTAGGTACTATTTCAGAGGATGTAGAGAAAATGTTCCTCATAGGTAATGGGGTTCATGGTGATGATTTCAAAACCTATAACGAGGCAATATCAGATATCGACTCCGAGAAATGGTTAGAGGCAATGAAGTTAGAAATTGACTCGATGCACTCAAACTAAGTCTGAACCTTGGTAGATCCACCAGAAGGTATAGTACCTATTGGGAGTAAATGGATCTTCAAGAGAAAGATTGGTATAGATGGAAATGTGGAGACATTCAAGGCTAGATTAGTGGCAAAAGATTATAGTCAACGTGAAGGCATTGACTATCAGGATACCTTTTTGCCAGTAGCTTTGCTAAAATCCATTCAGACATTGCTTGCTGTTGCAGCCTATTTCGATTATGAAATATGGCAAATGGATGTGAAAATGATGTTCTTAAATGGATATCTTAAGGAAGATATCTATATAGAACAGCCGCTAGATTTCATATCCAGTGATGATGATCACAAGATTTGCAAGTTGCAAAGGTCCATATATAGACTTAAGCAAGCATCTCGGAGATAGAACACTCGTTTTAATGATGTGATCAAAATATTTGATTTCATCAAAAATGAGGAGGAGCCATGTGTCTTCAAAAAGGTCAGTGGAAGTGCTGTTATCTTCCTCATATTGTACGTGGATGACATCCTCCTTATCGGAAATGATATTCCCATGTTGACCATAGTTAAAATGTGGTTATCTAAAGAATTCTCCGTGAAAGACCTAGGAGAAGCATCCTTTATTCTAGGAATTAAGGTCTATAGAGATAGACCGAATAGGATGCTAGGACTTTCATAGAAGATGTACATAGAGAAAGTACTAAAGAGGTTTAGTATGAAAAACTCTAAGAGGGGTTTAGTACCCTTCAGGCATGGCATTCATCTTTTCAAGAAGATGTGCCCTAGCACACCTGAGGAAATAGAACGCATGAGCAAGATCCCTTATGCTTCAGCAATAGGGAGCCTCATGTATGCCATGTTATGTACACGACCTGATATAGCACATGCCATGAGTGTCACGAGCAGATATCAGTCGAATCCAAATGAAGAACACTGAACTTCTGTGAAATGTATCCTTAAGTACTTAAGAAGAACTAAGGATATGTTGTTGGTCTTTGGTAATAAAGAACTCCAAGTCTAGGGGTATACAGACTCGGACTTTATGTCAGATGTAGATGATCGAAAGTCGACATCTGGGAGTCTATTTTTGTGCAATGGTGGAGCTGTCAGTTGAAAAAGTTCCAAACAGACAGTGATAGCAGATTCTCCCATGGAAGCAGAATATTGCTGCGTCAGAAGCTGCAAAGGAGACATTCTGGTACAAAAAAATTATCACAAAAATTGGAGTAATACCATCAGATGCCATTCCTCTGTACTGCGATAACAATGGCACCATAGCCCTTGCTAAGGAGTCGAGGTCTCACCAGAATCCAAGCATATTGAGTGACGATACTATCTCATCCGCGATTACCTCGAGAAGGGTTACGTCGAGGTCAAGAGAGTTGACTTCGCAGATAATGCGGCGGACCCACTTACAAAGTCATTGGGCCAGCAAAAGATCGAAGCCCATCTTGAGAAGATGGGACCTAGATTTGTAGCCAATTGACTTTAGGTCAAGTGGGAGTTTGTTAGATATGTATGCCCTAGAAGCCAGAATTGGCTGAGACTTGTAATACACTTCTAAGGGCAAAATTATAATTTTGACTATAAATAATAAAATGGATTATTTTCTATCACATAAGTGTATTTAGTGTCTGTGATACATTTTTTGAGTTAATGGTAATGATAATTCATATTTTCAAGAGTTGAAATTTTAAGACATGAATTTTTATTTATTAACTCATAAAATACTCCTGACCGTAGGATCATCATAAGGATGGTGATTGATCTAGAAGGTTAGTATACAATCGCTTCTTTGTAGTAGATGTGTCTTAAGTCTATGGTGTAGAGACACCGAATTCAGAGTACAGGTACTCATTAGAGAATGAGGGCACTGAGCGTGACCATCTTGAGTAGTCATAAGGAAGTCTACCCTCTCATCAATGACTGACTCGATGCTGTAGTGGTGTGTCTGGTTCTTTGATCTGAGGTGCATCGGTAGTTCATCTTGAGCGTGTTATAGTTTGACTACACCATGACTCGGTCTCCTAGCCATTTGGAATCCTGAGGTGTATGTTGGCTATAATATGTTCATTGTAGGAATTGGATTGCACCAAGATGGAATCTATCTACCTCGATGGATGAGGAGCAGCCCTATGATGATCATGAGAATCAAGTCCATAAGCCCATGGCCATGGCAGAGAGTGTGAAATAATATAAAGAGTTTCTATTAAGGTTTTCACATCGGACTTGAATCAAATGATTAAATCATATGATAGAAATTAGGGTTTGACGAGTTCACCTTAACCCTAATCTGATCGAGGCTCAAGATAGAAGAACTTAATCACACAAGTAGCTACATTGAGAGGTTCATTTTCAGTTTTGATGGGTTGCCACCATATGCTACTAGGTGTCCCTGGTGGATTTTGGGAGCAATTAGAATGATTTAGATGATCGATCATTCTAAGTTGTCTGAATCAAAAGAGTTCTGATCCATCGAATGGAGTTTTGATGATGTCGATGATGGAGATCATGACATATCCCATTACTATACAGAACTGAACCTAACTGGGTCACACAAACATGGGTTTGGATTTGGATATCATCAATTGGACTAACCCAATTCAATTAATTTGAATAAGATTCAATTAGGTTCAAGAAAATCGTACTAGCACACGATTGAGCCTAATATTCTCTTTTTCTATCTTAAAAGTTATCTCGACTGAGCCAAATGAGTTTGTGCTCACTCAGATACCTTTACCTGGTCTGACTAGAGCTTGTCCATGTCAGAAAAAGGTTGTCTTAATTTATGAGATAAATTTGACACAACATCTGTCATTTTTCGTCATCTGCTAATTTTTGTACTTTGACTTGGTCAAACCTTGACCTTTGACCCTTAGACATCTGCCTATGTGTCTTGCACTTATTGGAGAGCAGATAGGGGCTTGTCCCCTCTCTGAAAATTGGAAAGAAGGGGGTGCATGCCTAGGATGGCATGCACCCATGGTTAGGGATGCTGGAGTCCTATACGGATGGGACTCCAGGTTGCTTCTTGGTTTCTACTTAGGGGGCCCTTGGGTATCTACTTTGACCAGCCTTAAGCACCATCTAAGAATGAACCTGTGGGTCTCTCATCTAATTAGATCAGGTAATATCATCCTACCAATCAGATTTAGATCTGATTGCACGAAGCAACGTGATTGGTCGGGGTGATGCAGCACTGTATGGTGCAGTAGAGTCTATAAAAAGACCCTATCTGCGCCCACTTTTGAGAACCCCTCTTCCAAGCCACACCCCAAGGTTGCCCCTCTCCCTTCTCCATGCCACCATCTGGCCCTCTCCCTCCTCTCCATGCCCAAGGAAGTTGGGCCTTCAAATTAGTGCGAGTCAAGCAAGGAAAGGCTGACGAAAAAGGAAGAAGGCAGCACTACTGCAGAGAGGATGGGATATCTTCAGAAAAAGTTTTGAAGACTCTCCAAATCAGATCTAGATTTAATTTTTGGAAAAAAAAAGAGAAGGAGAAGATCTTCAGATCCAGCCTAAGTAGATATCGGTAGAGTTCAGGTGCTTACGTGGCTAGATCCAGAACCTCAGACCTTCGGCAGGATCATCAACGGGTAATCAGATTACCCAGAATCAAGATAAAATTAATTTAGAATTAATTTAGTTTTATTTTTTTATTTATTAGATCATAAAATTAAATCTAAAAAGTGTCAGATCTGAGTAGGATCTAAGAGATAATTTTTGAAATATGCCTCTCGATCCAATCAGATCTGAACGAACCTGACCCCGAGAAATCAAGATTTCTCCTTCAACTCGTATCAGAGCTAGGTTCTTATAAAATTTATTTAAATCTAATTTAATTTGATTAATTAGTGACTTTAGATATCACATGATATGTGATTAGATCTAAAATCAAAAAAATAAAAAATTAAAATTAATTAATCTAGATCTAATATGTATGAGATACATAACTAGACTAGGAATAAAATTGTTCTATGTGTAGTCTAGTATAATCATATTTTTTATTTAATTAAATATAATTTTTAGATCTATTTATTTTTTATTTTGTAATATTATAAATATTATAATCAGATCTAAAAATAAAAAATAAATTAAATTTAATTTATTCATATGAGATATGATAATTGCATGTTTAGATAAGTTGTAGAATAGTTCTGCAAATAGGTCTATGTTAAATTTTATTTGATAAGATCAAATTTAAATTTAATTTTTTAGATGATTTTGAGATAATTTAGATCTGAAAAGTATGCATGCGTGATATATGTGATATATACAAAACATTTTTTAATTAGATCTATTTTTGTATATAAGATATATGCTTAGATCTAATTAGTTTTTGTAGATTAGTTGTATTTCTGATTAAGACGTTCCCCTTGGCCATCCAATCATAAGAACAAAGTAGGGCTTAAAGACCCTCTCCTCCCATTCGATGGGGTGTTCTTATGATGTGTAGGGGTGCTGCGCATTCATCCTTAATCAGAAATTGAAAACTTACTTTCTACAAAACCCTAGATCCTGAAATCCTAGGATCTTATTTACATGTTTTGTTTAACAACCCTAACTTAATTAAGAATTAAGTTTATGAAATATCAATTAAGGTCTAAAATTGAGAATTTCAAATCTAAGACATATTCATAAATCTGGGTTCGGGCTTGGGTAGCTCAATTAGGTCTAGCGGTTGATCAAATCGAATCAAGAGTTGGTTAGATGGGATCAACAATGCTTAAATTGATCAGCCTAATAGGATTAAGTCTGGGTCAAGATCGAGTCACGTGAGTGATCGATCAAGCTAAGACCTAATTAGGCTCAGTGGTTAGAGTCTGGATTGTAGGCTAACCCGATTGGTTCTGGCTCAATAATTTGGTGTCTAAGGTAAGTTTGGCAGATACGACCGACTGATTTTTAATTGGGAGCTACTCGACTCGAATGCATTCTTGTCGAGTTAATGGCATATCCCTTCCACCGATCTCACTTACCTGGCCATGTTTGTTGACTCAGTTCTAATCTGAGGTGGTCAATAATCCGAGCTAACCCATGCCACTAGGTTAGTCATAATGGTTATGACTATGTCAAGTCTAGTTTAATGAGACCTAAATCAAATCTCCCTAAGAAAAGATTAAGTCTAAGGTCTTCCACCATTGTAGATG
Organism: Cocos nucifera; assembly: GCA_006176705.1. Taxonomy (NCBI): domain Eukaryota; kingdom Viridiplantae; phylum Streptophyta; class Magnoliopsida; order Arecales; family Arecaceae; genus Cocos; species Cocos nucifera. The sequence continues at coordinate 290,844 of QRFJ01001219.1, forward strand.
TGCGGGCCCTTTTCGGGGTTGATTATTCTCAGTTGGTTACAGTGGCTCAGTTGCACTGGAAAGATGCAACCATGTCTATTAGGCATTGGATGCTATGGGCTGGAGGATGAATTGGGCTCAATATTCTGGATACGGTGAGAGACTCAATTAGGAATCCAATCTGTGCAAATGGTGGGTCTGACTTAACTAAGGAGTGGATCAATATTCCAGACATGATGAGATTCATGAATTAGAGACCAAGTTTGGGTGCACCATGATTAGAGAATCATTGAACAAGAGTTGTTCACTCATTGGCTAACCCATCACCAATAACTGTTAGGTGAGGTGATGAGTAAGTCGGTGGGACTGCACCACCCACTAAGAAATCAGTAATCATGGAGATTTTTGCATCTCTATAGAGGGAGTGTAGGGATTCCGAAAAAATAGTGGAAGCTAATTTATTTAAAAATAAAATCTCTAAATAAATTGGTTAAGTCTTAATTATAATATCTAACTAGAAACTTTGACTCTCTATAGGAAAATGTCTGCATCCAATCCCACTAGCACGAATCCTGGACACCCATAGACTGACCGAACCAAATTACAAGGATTGGCTTCGAAACTTCAAAATCATTTTGGGTTCCAAGAAGTTAACTCATGTATTGGACCAGGACCCTCCCACCTTACCAGCTCATCCATTCACTGAATAGAGAGCATCTCTGGATAAGTGGACTGACGAAGATAATAAGGCCAGATACTACATGTTGGGCTCGATGTCTGATGAGCTTCAGTGCCAACATGAAGATATCAAAACTGCTCGCCAAATGTTGGCTCACCTACAGGAGATGTTTGGTGAACAGAGTCGCACAGCCAAGTATCAAGTCACTAAACGACTGTTCAAGGCTAAGATGCACGATGGGCAGTCAGTCCAAGATCATTGTCTGATGATGATCAAGGACTTGGAAGAGCTTGAGAAGCTCGGAGTGAGGTTGGACTTGGATCTGCAGAATGATATAATTCTGCAATCCTTGACTGATGCGTATGGGCAGTTCATCATGAACTACCATATGCATAAACTTCAAAACTCCTTGGCCGAACTTATGAACATGCTGGTTACCGCTGAGCTTTCCATGAAAGGTTCTAAAGGCTCAGTACTTGCTATGGAACGGACTTCTTTCCAAGAGAAAGTCTTTTGGAAAGAAGAAGAAGTCTGATGAAAAAGCAGAAGATGGAAGGAGGAAAGAAGAAAAAGGCAGAAGCTAAAGAAGAAGGCCGCTGACAAAGGAAAAGTATTTCCATTGCAACAATGACGGCCACTGGAAGCAGAACTGCCCTACTTACCTGGCCACCCTAAAGAAGAAGGAGGCAGGTCCTTCTGGAGGTATGCTCGTTATTGAGTCTAACCTTATGGTTTCTTCTGCATCCAGTTGGGTGCTTGACTCTGGTTCTAGTGCTCACTTGTGCACTTCTATGCAGGGTCTTGAGGATAGCAGGAGGCTGAGGGATGGTGAGATGATCCTATGCATCAAAAATGGAGCAAGAGTTGCTGCCGTGGCCATAGGAAACATACCCTCTTCGACTACCATTTGGTTTAGACTTAGTATTAAAAGACTGTTATTATGTGCCTGCAGCAAGCAGGAATTTGATTTCTATTTCTTGCCTTGCATTAGAAGGCTATGTAATTAGTTTTCTTAAGGACCATTGTAACATTCTTTATGAAAGAAATAAAATTGCAAATGGTTTCCTTATTAACGATCTTTATCAGTTACATGTTGATGTATCTATTTTTAACTTTGAGCAAAATGTGAATGCCATAAAATCAAAACCTCCTAGGGATAGTCCTAATGATAGGTATCTATGGCACCTAAGATTAGGTCTTATAGCAGAAGATAGGATTAACAAATTAGAGAAAACTGGGATATTAAGTCCGTTGACTTTCGAGCCATATCCAATTTATGAATCCTATCTTCATGGCAAAATGACTAAACTTTCTTTTGTAGGACATGGGGAAAGGGCCACGGATCTTCTTGCCCTAGTACATACAGATGTGTGCGGCCCATTTGATGTGCTAGGCTAGAGGCAACTTTAGTCTACTTCATAATCTTTACCGATGATTTATCTAGGTATGGGTATGTGTATCTTATGAGACACAAGTCTGAAGCATTTGAAAAGTTCAAAGAATTCAGACATGAAGTAGAAAAGCAAATTGAAAAATCTATTAAGGTTCTTCAATCAGATCGAGGAGGTGAATACCTTAGTCGAAAATTCTTGGACTATCTCAAAGAAAAATGGCATAGTCTCTCAATGGACTCCACCTAGAATACCTCAACTCAATGGGGTTTCAGAATGGAGGAACCGAACCCTATTAGATATGGTTCGATCCATGATGAGCTTCACAGACCTTCCTGATTTTCTTTGGGGATACTGTTTGTTAACTACAATATACTTACTGAATAGGATTTCCTTCTAAAACTATTCCTACCACACCGTATGAGATATGGCATGGTAAGAAACCAAGTCTGAGTCATCTCAGAATTTGGGGTTGTCCGGCTCATGTCAAAAGACAACAAGCGGACAAGTTAGACTTTAGGTCCTTTAGAGCTCGATTCATAGGATATCCTAAAGAGTCATTAGGATATTATTTCTACATTCTAGAAGATCATAATGTGATTGTGAGTCGACATGCCATCTTTCTTGAAAAATAGTTTATTCAAGATAGCGGCATTGGAAAGCAGATCAAGCTCGATGAGAAAGTCTCACAAGAGCAACGAGCTAAGGACCAAATGGAACCAAATCAGGTTAAGCCAATCCATACACTACCTCCTCCACCTCGTAGATCGAAAAGGATTTTTCGTCCTCTTGAGAGGTACTTAGGTACTATTTCAGAGGATGTAGAGAAAATGTTCCTCATAGGTAATGGGGTTCATGGTGATGATCCCAAAACCTATAACGAGGCGATATCAGATATCGACTTCGAGAAATGGTTAGAGGCAATGAAGTCAGAAATTGACTCGATGCACTCAAACCAAGTCTAGATCCTTGGTAGATCCATCAGAAGGTATAGTACCTATTGGGTGTAAATGGATCTTTAAGAGAAAGATTAGTGCAGATGGGAATATGGAGACATTCAAGGCTAGATTAGTGGCAAAAGGTTATAGTCAACGCGAAGGCATTGACTATCAGGATACCTTTTCGCCAGTAGCTATGCTAAAATCCATTCGCACATTGCTTGCTGTTGCAGCCTATTTCGATTATGAAATATGGCAAATGGATGTGAAAATGATATTCTTAAATGGATATCTTGAGGAAGATATCTATATGGAACAATCCGCTAGGTTTCACATCCAGTGATGATGATCATAAGGTTTGCAAGCTGCAAAGGTCCATATATGGACTTAAGCAAGCATCTCGGAGTTGGAATACTCATTTTAATGATGTGATCAAAATATTTGGTTTCATCAAAAATGAGGAGGAGCCATGTATCTTCAAAAAGGTCAGTGGGAGCGCTGTTGTCTTCCTCGTATTGATGTGATACTCCCATGTTGACCTCAATTAAAATGTGGTTATCTAAAGAATTCTTCATGAAAGACCTAGGAGAAGCATCCTTTATTCTAGAAATTAAGGTCTATAAAGATAGACCGAATAGGATGCTAGGACTATCACAAAAGATGTACATAGAGGAAGTACTAAAGAGGTTTAGTATGAAAAACTCTAAGAGGGGTTTAGTATCCTTCAGGCATGGCATTCATCTTTCCAAGAAGATGTGCCCTAGCACACCAGAGGAAATAGAATGCATGAGCAACATTCCTTATGCTTCAGCAATAGGGAGCCTCATGTATGCCATGTTATATACACGACCTGATATAGCACATGTCGTGAGTGTCACAAGCAGATATCAGTTGGATCCAAGTGAAGACCACTGGACTTCTGTGAAATGTATCCTTAAGTACTTGAGAAGAACTAAGGATATATTGTTGGTCTTTGATAATGGAGAACTCCAAGTCTAGGGATATACAGACTCGAACTTTATGTCCAATGTAGATGATCAAAAGTTGACATCTGGGAGTCTGTTTGTGTGTAATAGTAGAGCTGTCAGTTGAAAAAATTTCAAACAGACAGTGATAGCAGATTCTCCCATGGAAGTAGAATATATCACTACATCAGAAGCTATGAAGGAGGCATTCTGGTACAAGAAGTTTATTACGGAGATCGGAGTGATGCCATCAGATGCCATTCCTCTGTATTGCGACAACAATGGCACCATAGCCCTTGCTAAGGAGCCGAGGTCTCACCAGAAATTCAAACACATCGAGCAGCGATACCACCTTATCTGCGATTACCTCGAGAAGGGTTACATTGAGGTCAAGAGAGTCGACTCCATAGACAATGCGACAGACCCGCTTACAAAGCCGTTGGGCCAGCAGAAGATCGAAGTCCACCTTAAAAAGATGGGACTTAGATTTGTAGCCAATTGATTTTAGGTCAAGTGGGAGCTTGTTAGATATGAGTGCCCTAGAAGCCAGAATTGGCTGACACCTGTAATACACTTCTAAGGGCAAAATTTTAATTTTGACTATAAATAATAAAATGGATTATTTTCTATCACATAAGTGTATTTAGTGTCTATGATACATCCTTTGAGTTAATGGTAATGATAATTCTTATTTTCAAGAGTTGAAAATTTAAGACAAGAATTTTCATTATTAACTCATAAATTGCTCCTGACTGTAGGATCATCATGAGGATGGTGATTGATCTAGAAGGTTAGCATATAATTGCTTCTTTATAGTAGATGAGTCTTAAGTCTATGGTGTAGAGACACCAGAGCGAGAGTACAAGCACTCGTTAGAGAATGAGGGCACTGAGCATGACCACCTCGAGTAGTCATAAGAAAGTCTACCTTCTCGTCGATGACTGACTCGATGCTACAGTGGTGTGTCTGGTTCTTTGACCTGAGGTGCATCGGTAGTTCACCTTGAGGGTGTTATAGTTTGACTACATCATGACTCAGTCTCCTAGCCATTTGGAATCTTGAGGTGTATGTTGGCTATAGCATATTCATTGTAGGAATTAGATTGTACCAAGATGGAATCTATCTACCTCGGTGGATGAGGAGCAGCCCTATGATGATCATGAGAATCAAGTCCATAAGCCCATGGCCATGGAAGAGAGTGTGAAATAATAGAAAGAGTTTCTATTAAGGTTTTCACATAGGACTTGAATCGAATGATTAAATTATATGATAGAAATTAAGGTTTGACGAGTTCACCTTAACCCTAATCTGATCGGAGCTCAAGATAGAAGAACTTAATCACACAAGTAGCTGCACTGAGAGGTTCATTTTCAGTTTTGATGGGTTGCAACCATATGCTGCTAGGTGTCACTGGTGGATTTTGAGAGCAATTAGAATGATTTAGATGATCAATCATTCTAAGTTATCTGAATCAGAAGAGTTCTGATCCATCAAAAGGAGTTTCGATGATGTCGATGATGGAGATCATGACATATCCTATTACCATATAGAACTGAACCTAACTAGATCACACAAACAAGGGTTTGGATCTAGATATCATCAATTGGACTAATCCAGTTCAATTGATTTGAATAAGATTCAATTAGGTTCAAGGAAATCATGCTAGCACATGACTGAGCCTAACATTCTCCTTTTTCTATCTTAAAAGTTATCTCGATTGAGCCAAATGAGTTTGTGCTCATTCAGATACTTTTACCTGATCTGGCTGGAGCTTGTCCAAGTTAGAAAAGGGTTGTCTTAATTTATGAGATAAATTTGAGACAACACCTGCCATTTTCCATCACCTACTAATTCTTGTACTTTGACTTGGTCAAACATTGACCTTTGACCCTTGGACATTTACCCATGTGTCAAGCACTTATTGGAGAGCAGATAGAGGCTTGTCCCCTCTCTGGAAATTGGAAAGAAAGGGGTGCACACCTAGGATGGCATGCACCCATGGATAGGGACGTTAGAGTCCCATACGGATGGGACTCTAGGTTGCTTCTTGGTTTCTACTTAGGTGGCCCTTGGGTATCTACTTTGATCAGTCTTAGGCGCCATCTAAGAATGTACCTATGGATCTCTCATCTAATTGGATTAGGTGATGTCATCCCATCAATCAGATTTACATCTGATTGCATGAAGCAACGTGATTGATCGGGGTGATGCAACACTGCATGGCGCAGCAGAGTCTATAAAAAGACCCTATCTGTGCCCACTTTTGAGAACCCCTCTTCCAAGCCATGCCCTAAGGCTGCCCCTCTCCCTTCTCCATGCCACCATCTAGCCCTCTCCCTCCTCTCCATGCCTAAGGAAGTTGGGCCTTCAGATTAGTACGAGTCAGGCAAGGAAAGGCAGACGAAAAAGGAAGAAGGCAACACTACTGCAGAGACGATGGGTGATCTTCAGAAGAAGTTTTGAATATTCTTCAAATTAGATCCAGATCTAATTTTTGGAGAAAAAAGAGAAGGAGAAGATCTCCAGATCCAGCCTAAGTGGATATCAGTAGAGGCCAGGCGCTTGCATGGCTAGATCCCGAACCTCAGGACTTCGGTAGGATCATCAACAGATAATTAGATTACCCAGAATCAAGATAAAATTAATTCAAAATTAATTTAGTTTTATTTTCTTATTTATCAGATTATAAAATTAGATCTAAAAAGTGTTAGATCTGATTAGGATCTAAGAAGTAATTTTTGAAATATGCCTCTCAATCCAATCAAATATGAACGAACCTGACTCTGAGAAATCAGAATTTTTCCTTCAGTTTGGGTGCACCATGATTAGAGAATCATTGAATAAGAGTTGTTCACCCATTGGCTAACCCATCACCAATAACTATTAGGTGAGGTGATGAGTAAGTCAGTGGGACCGCACCACCCACTAGAAATCAGTAATCCTCGAGATTTTCGCATCTCTACAGAGGCAGTGTAAGGATCCGAGAAAATAGTGGGAGCTAATTTATTTAAAAATAAAATCTCTAAATAAATTGGTTAAGTCTTAATTACAATATCTAACTAGAAACTTTGACTCTCTACAAAAAAATGTCTGCATCAAATCCATTAGCATGAATCTTAGACACCCACAGACTGACCGAACCAAATTACAAGGATTGGCTCCAAAACTTCAAAATCATTTTGGGTTCCGAGAAGTTAACTCATGTATTAGACCAGGACCCTTCCATCTTACCAGCTCATCCATCCGCTGAACAGAGAGCATCTCTAGATAAGCGGACTGATGAAGATAATAAGGTCAGATTCTACATGTTGGGCTTGATGTCTGATGAGCTTCAGCGCCAACATGAAGATATTAAAACTGCTTGCCAAATGTTGGCTCACCTATAGGAGATGTTTGGTGAACAGAGTCACGCAGCCAAGTATCAAGTCACTAAATGACTGTTCAAGGCTAAGATGCGCGATGGGCAGTCAGTACAAGATCATTGTCTGATGATGATCAAGGACATGGAAGAGCTTGAGAAGCTCGTAGTGAGGTTGGACTTGGATCCGTAGAATAACATAATTCTACAATCCTTGACTGATGCATTTGGGCAGTTCATCATGAACTACCATATGCACAAACTTCAAAACTCCTTGGCCGAACTTATGAACATGCTGGTTACCTCTGAGCTTTTTATGAAAGGTTCTAAAGGCTCAGTACTTACTATGGAACGGACTTCTTTCAAGAGAAAGTCTTTTGGAAAGAAGAAGAAATCTATGAAAAAGCAGAAGGTGGAAGGAGGAAAGAAGAAAAAGGTAGAGCCGAAGAAGAAGGCCGCTGACAAAGGAAAGTATTTCCATTGCAACAATGATGGCCACTGGAAGCAGAACTATCCTACTTACCTTACCACCCTAAAGAAGAAGGAGGCAGGTCCTTCTGGAGGTATGCTTGTTATTGAGTCTAACCTTATAGTTTTCTTTGCATCCAATTGGGTGCTTGACTCTGGTTCTAGTGCTCATTTGTGCACTTCTATGCAGGGTCTTGAGGATAACAGGAGACTAAGGGATGGTGAGATGATCCTATGCATCAAAAATGGAGCAAGGGTTACTGCCGTGGCCATGGAAACATATCCTCTTCGACTACCATCTGGTTTAGACTTAGTATTAAAAGACTATTATTATGTGCCTGCAGCAAGCAAGAATTTAATTTTTGTTTCATACCTTGCATTAGAAGGCTATGTAATTAGTTTTCTTAAGGATCATTGTAACATTCTTTATGAAAAAAATAAAATTGCAAATGGTTTTCTTATTAACGATCTTTATCAGTTACATGTTGATGTATCTGTTTTTAACTTTGAGCAAAATGTGAATGCCATAAAATCAAAATATCCTAGGGATAGTCCTAATGATAGGTATCTGTGGTACCTAAGATTAGGTCATATAGCAGAAGATAGGGTTAACAAATTGGAGAAAATTGGGCTATTAAGTCTATTGACTTTCGAGTCATATCCAATTTGTGAATCCTGTCTTCATGATGAAATGACTAAACTTTCTTTTGTAGGATATGGGAAAAGGGCCACGAATCTTCTTGTCCTAGTACATACAGATGCGTGTGGCCCATTTGATGTGCCGGCTAGAGGCAACTTAGTTTACTTCATAATCTTTACCGATGATTTATCAAGGTATCGGTATGTGTATCTTATGGGATACTAGTCTGAAGCATTTGAAAAGTTCAAAGAATTCAGACATGAAGTAGAAAAATAAATTAGAAAATCCATTAAGGTTCTTCGATTAGATTGAGGAAGTGAATACCTTAGTTGAAAATTTCTGAACTATCTCAAAGAAAATGACATAGTCTCTCCATGGACTCCACCAGGAATACCTCAACTCAATGGAGTTTCAGAACGAAGGAACCGGATCCTACTAGATATGATCTGATACATGATGAGCTTCACAGACCTCCCTAATTTTCTTTAGGGATACTATTTGTTAACTGCAATATACCCACTGAATACGGTTCCTTCTAAAACCGTTCCTACCACACCATATGAGATATGGCATGGTAAGAAACCAAGTCTGAGTCATCTCAGAATTTTGGATTGTCCGGCTCATGTCAAAAGATAATAAGCGGACAAGTTAGACTTCAGATCCTTTAGAGCTTGATTCATAGGATATCCTAAAGAGTCATTAGGATATTATTTCTACATTCTAGAAGATCACAATATGATTGTGAGTCGACATGCCATCTTTCTTAAAAAATAGTTTATTTAAGATAGCGGCATTGAAAAGCAGATCAAGCTTGATGAGAAAGACTTACAAGAGCAACGAGCTAAGGACCAAATGGAACCAAATCAGGTTAAGCCAATCCATACACTACCTCCTCTACCTCGTAGATCGAAAAGGATTTTTCGTCCTCCTAAAAGGTACTTGGTACTATTTCAGAGGATGTAGAGAAAATATTCCTCATAGGTAATGGGGTTCATGGTGATGATCCCAAAATCTATAATGAGGTGATATCAGATATCGACTCTGAGAAATGATTAGAGGCAATGAAGTCAGAAATTGACTCGATGCACTCAAACCAAGTCTGGACCTTGGTAGATCCACTAGAAGGTATAGTACCTATTGGGTGTAAATGGATCTTCAAGAGAAAGATTGGTGCAGATGGAAATGTGGAGACATTCGCTAGATTAGTGGCAAAAGATTATAGTCAACGTGAAGGCATTGACTATCAAGATACCTTTTCACCAGTAGTTATGCTAAAATCCATTTGCATATTTCTTACTGTTGCAGGATCGAGAGGTATATCTGACCTGGGAAATTGATTCTCTATTGTTAAATACCGTTAGAGATGGTTGGAGAGTGAATTCTAGCCATTGAATGCTCTAAAATGTTAGGATTTATGGTGCTCCCAAGCTTTGAGAGGCCATAGGAAGAGCCAGGGTGTTGTCTCCAAGAGACTAGGATGGGTATGAGTCCTAAGGCTAGGACAGAAGTTGTCCTAGGGTGGAGGTGGTCTATACCCCTCCATGGGCTCAAGATATAGGTGTGAGAATCTTGAGGGGGCTTGGTAGGTGCTCCAGAGACTTGGGACACAAGATGGAGTAAAGGACTAAAGCCAGAAGAAGAATCAGCCAAGATAAGAGGTTGACACATAGGAGGGCTGGCTCGGATACGTAGTCGAGCTAGCTCAAGCTGAAACTGAACTGGCTTGGAACACAATCGAGCCAGCTATCTTAGGTAGACAGAAGATAGAATTTGGATGAGATGCAGTCGAGCTAGTTCAGCTGCTGATAGAGTCGACTTGATGGTGGCGTACAGAATAGGATGGGTTTTCTGTTTAATTTTGGATTGAATTTAATCCAAGGGGTCTTAAGGCCTAGTTTATAAGGTCTTAAAGGGGCTAACTCATATATGAGTCGGGTTTAGATCCAGGGGTTGAGAACATAGGAGACATGGGTGTATATGGGCTAAGTGAGTGCTTTCATGTATAGGGTTAGCCAAAAAAATTTTTGGTCAGGCCTAATAGCTATGTATAAATACATAGGTTGTATTAAGATTTTATAACGTGAAATCAATACAAATCTTTTTTTTTCTCAATCTCTTTTCTCTCTTCTCTCTAGAGTTGCCACCCCAATGGAGAGCACCTCCCTCAAGCCCAAGGAGGTAGGCGCCCCATCATAGATCCAGATTGGTGGATCGATAGTCTGCTGCCTTAGAAAATGCCAAAGGTCTCCTAAGCTCTATGCTAAAGATCAGGGATTTCCACAACATGGTATTAGAGAGGTGCCGATTGTTATAACACTTGGTATCAGAGCCTGGTGGTGCGTGGAAGCAACGAAAAAGTCATATAGAAAAAAATCAAGAATCTACATAAGTATTCTATGGTATGTCTCAAATCTATCTTTGTTATTGCTGTGGTTTGGCTAATCAGGAACAGTGGGTTGAAGGTGGAGGTTGAGAGGATTAATGAAAAAGATTTTTTTTCTAAGGTGGAAGGTTTGTGTGCATGATTTTCTAATTGATCTTGGTTGGAGAGATCGAGGTGTATGATGGGTGATAGGGTTCTCTAAGAATATGGGCAGTGTAGGGCTATTTGGCAGATGAAGAGAGGTTTTTCGAGGGGTAATGGTCGAAGGAATGCTGAAGAAGCGACTATACATCCTTCGATTGCAAGAAGGCGAGAAAATAGTCAGGGATGCATTCAGCAGTTCGATCAGAGCATGGATTTGCAAAACCTTGGGGGTGATGGAGATGGATGATCCATGAAGGTCCAGCAGGTCAAGGCTGGATGGTTGATCTTGCATCAGGGTACTTCTACAGGTGCACCAGGAAGAGTCGTGGTTCAGGTGGAGAATGGATTATGTGTAGCAAGAGAGGATCTAGATACCTATAAGAAGGTGATGTCAAGATGAGGTAGGGAACACTGGAGTGCTGTAGTAATGCTTCCCTAATGGCATGGGGCTGAGAGAGGCTCGATGGTGCAGTAGTCGAGGGAGGTATCTCAGTAGAGAGTATTAGAAGGCATCTTAGGAAGACCAAGAGTAGGTCTCAGGGAGAGCAAGAGAGTCTAAGAAGCCTTGGAATGAGATAGGTGGGTCTGAGTCTAGGACAGTGTTTGAGTTGTAGTTCCTTCGGGTGCAACTGAACCGATGATTGGTGTAGGAGCAGAGGAGAAGTGCTATGCTGGAATTTCCTAGGGTTCAATCATTGATTTAGAAGAGTTGGATGAGCTCTTTGATTTTGGAGGTGTCTGTAGGTTGCAGAGGTATCCAAGATGGCTTCGGAGAAATCTACGAAGAGTAGAGGATCCGAAGGGGCAGCAATGATGATCAAGGTGCAGCGGTAGGCTCAGCAATGCAGCATTGAGTAGTTGGCCTTGGGTGACTTGGTGATAGAGTCAGATTCTTCTGCGACATCAGATGGACTTCGGATTAGGTGGAGCTTTAGATAGGTGGCTTCATAGGTGGAGCTCCAGAGTGGTGGCTTCGTAGGTGGAGAAAAAATTTAGCATGAGTTCAGAGTGGAGGGATGTGGGAGGATTGATATCCTAGCACCAGCACCAATGATACACAGTTCTAGATGGAGCAGCATGTGTAGGTAGACAAGCGAAGTTCTGAGGAGATCGTTCAGGTGATAGAGCATGTGTTGGTATAGAAATGCTGTAGGTTCTTCAGGAAAGTCCAGAAAAAGTGATGCAGCTACCAAGCAGAAGGGATCCTACAAAATTCAGGATGGTGCCAAGGAGCAAGCACATATCTTCAGCTATGGAAGCAGTCATCCCAAAGGTCTCCAAAGATACACAATAGCTCAAGAGAATTGGCTGAGGTGATGTTTGCACAATAGGCTATCAGGATGCGCAGCAATAACAGGATCATGCAGGAGGGCATTGCCAGAGGTTTGCCAAGGCTTGGCACACCAAGGTGGAGATTGTTAGGATTTATGATGCTTCCAAGCCTTGGGAGGCCATAGGAGGAGTCAGGATGTTAGCTCCAAAAGATTAGGTTGGATGTGAGCCCTAGGGCTAGGACAAGAGTTGTCCTAGGATGGAGGTGGTCTATAGCCCTCCACGAGCTCGAGATTTAGATGTGAGGACTTTGAGAGGGCTTGGTAGGTGCTCCAAAGACCTGGGACATAAGGTGGAGCAAAGGACCAAAGCCAGGAGAAGAATCAGCCAAGATAAGGGGTTGACACACAGGCGGGCTGGCTTGGATATGCAGTCGAGCCGACTTGGGCTAACATCGAGCTAGCTCAAAATGTAGTCGAGCTGGCTATCTCAGGAAAATAGAAATTAGGGTTCAAATGAGATGCAGTCGAGCCAGCTCGGCTTCTGATAGAGTCGACTCGATGGTGGCATACAGAACAGGATGGGTTTTCTATTTGGTCTTGGATTGGGTTTAATCCAAAGGATCTTAAGGCCTGATTTGTAAGGTCTTAAGGGGGCTAACTCATGTATAGATCGGGTTTAGATCTAGGGGTTGAAAGCATGGGAGACATAGGTGTACATGGGCTTGATGAGTGCTTTCATGTATTAGGTTAGCTAAGAGAGTTTTTGGTCGGGACTAATAGCTATGTATAAATACATAGATTGTATTAGGGTTTTATAACGTGGAATTAATATAGATTTTTTCTCCCTCAATCTCTCTTCTCTCTTCTCTCTACAGTTGCCACCCCAAAGGAGGGTGCCTCCCTCAAGCCTAAGAAGGAAGGCACCCCATCACAGATCTAGATTGGTGGATCGATGGTTTGCTGCCTTAGAGAACACCAAAGATCTCAAGATCAGAAATTTTCGTAACATGGTATCAAAGAGGTGCCAAATGTTACAACATGAAATAGCCATTGAAGATGAAAAAGAGCCATTGAGAGGAAGAAAGATCCATTGTAAAACTATCCATTGAAGGCTGTCACGCATTTAGAGACTTCTCTATTTTTCTAGAAATAACTCGGTTTCACTTCAAGATGACTCCAATATTTTGGAGTTGTCTCGGTCTCAGTCCATAGAAATAAGGTTTCTATCTCCTGAAATAGAGATGACTCGAGCAGATCTCAAGTCCTCTCGAATCTGTGCTAGAGCATGGTGCCAGCATGCCAAACAGTTTAAAAATAACTCTAAATTTTTGGGAGATGGCTTCTTTTCCTCTAGGATCAACTCTACTAGTCTTAACTCAAAAATTCCTTCTTTGAAGACCTTGACTTAGTGAATTTGTGGAGATCTTTTTCAATGAATATTTTTTTAATTTTAACATCTGAAAAGACCTACATACATTCTTAAAATGCATGATTAGATACATAATATACTTGATATTTTAGAATTATCAAAATCAATCATAGGATCAACAATCTTTTCTTTTTTGATGATGACAAAATCTTAAGTACATGCACAATAAAAGCAAATAATGTGTTTATGTACATTTTGCTAAAATATATCATGAAGTTTTAATTAAGCATATGAATAAGCACTTCATAAATATTCTCAATTAATCTTTTGATTTATTGCACATAATTTATATAGTCATATCAAAATAATATTTTAATTCAAATTAATGAATATTAAGTTTTCATTTTAAACATCAATTCAATTCATTATGTTTCTTAAGGATTAACCCTTTAAGTATATACTCAATATTCCTCGCCCATTTTTTGACGGTATCAAAAAATTTATGGGAAAGATCAAGAAAAATCATCAAAATTAATATTAAAATATTAAATTTAGAGATGTATCAAATTCATAAAATCAAACCAAATAAATTATCTTTTCTTTTCGAATGAACATTTTTTTCTTTTCAAAAAATTAGCTTGAGTTCAAATATTAAAGTTTCTTAAACATGATCTTTTTAATCAGATTTTCGAATATACACTTTTAAGCTTTAAGAGGAATAGAACTTTTCAAAAGATTTGATCATGAAATCAAACATAATATATATTTTAATATTCAATCTTTTTTTTAAAAAAAATTTGGTCAATTAAGTTAAAAAAAGATATGTATCGAGTATATATCAAGCAAAATAAAATAAATAGTATCAAAGCAAATGATAGTCATATTTTCAAATTCATTCCTTTAAGTAAAAAAATTGCTTCAAAATAAATAATTCATAAAGATTTTGTAATGCACATAAAAAATTTAGTGTCAAATTTGGATTTTCAAATGAGTTTCAAAATTAAGTTTAGAAATTCATTTTTGAGTAGGAATATGCTGTAAATTTAATTTAACTCCAATTTATCATAAAAATTGATATCACAATCAAATCAAATGGAATAAACATATCTCTCCTCCTATTTTTAAAAGTAAATACCAAAGAAATTATTTTTTTAATATTTTAATAATATTTATTTTTCTTACTTTTATAAATAAAATTATTTTAATATTAAATAAAATTTAAAAGTATAAGCATCAATTGAGTGAACTAAGTATTAATTAATCCAAATATCAATCAAGCATAGCATTCACTCAAGAAGATACCAAATTTTTTAAAAATTTATTTTTTATTAAATTCAAAGAATGTTTACAAAATGATGTATACAATAAGAATAAATATCAAAAAGATCAAAAGAGTATGACATGTACATCTATCAAAAATATTTTCTATTTAAATTCAAATCTTTCTTATCATAAGAAATATCACTCAATTAAGTTTAAAAAATAGATGAATTTTTTTAAATTTATCTCAAATGGTATTACATCAAGAGTATATCAATGTAAAATAGATTTGAGACATCATATTCAATTCCTTTGCCAAGAATAATACAATAAAATGCGGGATAAGAATGATACCAATTGAACTAAAATTTAGATTAAATCATGATTTTCTTGATAGTTCAATATCACTTAAAGATCAATTTATAAATTTAGCTTGATACCAATGATTTTAATTTTGAATTGATAAAGATGAATTGATTCAAATCAAATAGTTTTGAGGATTAAGAATGATAAATTAATTTGAATTGATATCAGCAAATCAGTCAAGATAAATCATAAAAAAAATTTTAGTTATTCTCCAAAAAGATCATCTCTTTCTTTTCTTAAAAAATATCAAGCAATTATATTTAGAAAAGATATATATATTTGAATTTATCTCAAATGATATTATATAAAAATATAGCTATGCAAAATCAGATTTGAAATAAAGACATTCTTCTCTTTTTGCTAAAAGATAAATCAATCAAATACATGACAAATAGTAAGATGTTTGATATCAATTAATTAAAACTAAAGTCCTCTTTAAATATTAGCTTTAAAGATAAATGACAACTTTCTTGGGATATCTTGCTTGATATCAACTTTAAAAGATTCAAGAAGATCATTTTTCAAATTTAATTTTCAAAATCAATCAATCAAAATAAAGTATGAATGTTCATTAATAAATTCTCTTTTAGGATAAAAAAAAAGGCAAATAAATTGATGATCAAGAAAGATATTCAAGTAAATTAGGAGTTCAAAAATTAATCAATTAGGGAGTTTCAATAATTAAATAAAATAAGATCAAATCAAGAAAAAACTAGATAAATGTTCTATGAGTTTAGTTCAACTAGAAAGTTTTGAAATCCTTAGGGGTCAACCAAAGATGCAATATAAATCAATACTTCAAGTACTTGATCTTATATTAATTGAATATTTTATTTTTAAGTACCAAGATCATACAATTTTTTTTAAAAAAATTTAATGGTTAAGTATCTTATGGGGGAATGTCAAAATTTATTCAATTTGTAAGTTTAGCATCCAAATAGTTTCATATGCAATCAAGCTCATAACAATTTAGATTTCCTAAATAATTGAAGATCAAAATAGCATGATACAATGGATTGAACCAGCATGCTAAATTTAGAATAAAATAATAAGCTTAAAATAAATAATCAACATGATATATTAGTTTTGATCAATACATCAAACTTTCAATTCATAGAGTAGGATCATTTTAAACAATGATAAAATCATCAAAATCAATCAAACATGCTCAATAATTATGTTGATTAATAACCAAAATATATTTAGCAAATAATGATGGTATAATGATAGAAAATTTAGATTTTACCAAACATTATCATCTATCTAATTTCATTTCCAAGACATCCATCCATAATATTTTTTTCTATTCATTTCATTAGATCCTTGATATACCTGCAAAATCAATTACTAATCTTTGGTACCCTAGTCATCTTGAGTCCATGGATGTTAGAGCACATAATTCCTTTTGGAATCTAAATTTATTTGATTAAAATTTGGCCAATTCTTTTAGTGTTATATTTTAAAATTTTATGATCAACTTTGTTATATTTGAAGCATCTAATAGAGTGATTTTTAGTTGAAGATTTAGTGAACATATTCTTGATAAATTTCAATTTTCTTAAGGATTATATCCAATTTTAGTTTTATTAAAAATAGCCTTTTAATTGATTAAAATAGATTGAAGCTTTTAAGAGCCACTTGTAAACTTGTTAAGCATAGGCTTTAATGTTTCAATCTTTTTTCTTAGTTTAGTATTTTTTTCTACAAAAGATTTTTTAGATTTCAAAAGCTTCTCCTTTTCTTTAACTAAGAATTTTTCAAATTTTACAAAAAAAAATTTTCTTCAACTAAGATATTCTTTTCCTTCAATAAATTTTCTTTCTCAATCAAAATTTTATTCTTCTCTTCAGCCAGAATCAGATTTAATTTTTTAGGTTCTCTATTTTTCAGCCTTAACTTTTTAAATTCATCCTTTAAATCATTAAAAGCTTCAAACAATTCATCAAATGTGAACTCGGAGGAGCTTTTAGATTTTATCTCATCCTCAATGGCTATGATGCAAAGATTTTTTACTTTCTTTTCCTCATTCAAGCTTGAAGTGTTATTATTTTTTCAAATTTATAACATAGCTCTTTTTTTGATCTTTTTAGGATACTTTTTAAGTAGAGGGCAATCCAGCTTATAGTGTCTCCTTTTATTGCAATTATAGCAAGTGATACTCTTTCTTTTTTTTTTGTTCTTCCTTTTCTTTCTTTTTTATACTTTTTTTCATGAGGAACTTCTTGAATTTGCTTGTGAATAGCTTTATATCCTCATCATCATCTTCACTCTCTTCTTCATCTTTTTCTTCCTTCGACTCATTGCTTTCTTCATATTATGCAATGGATTTGAAGGTGATGGTCTTCATCGTTCTTGGCTCTTCTTCTTCTTCTTCTTCTTTTTGAGTCATGTTCAACTCATGGGTTATGAGTAAACCTATTAATTCTTTTAGGGATAGCTTGGTAAGGTCTTTTGCTTCTTATAGAGCTATCACCTTTGCTTCCCATTTCTTTAGCAAAGACCTTAAATCCTTGTAAATAAGTTCATAGTTAGTATAGATTTTGCCAAGATTATTTAGAGCATTGATAATATAAATAAATTTTGAAAATATTTCAAAAATAGACTCATGTTTATCCATTTTAAATATTTTATATTTATGAATAAGTAAATTAATTTTGGACTCCTTAATTAACTTGGCTTATTCCTTCATGAGTTATCTCTAATTTTTTTTCAAATTTCTTTAGCTGATGTAAATATAGATATTCTATTAAATTTATATACATCAAGAGAGCAATAAAGAATATTGATGGCTTTAGCATTTAATTGAGCCTTCTTCTTATCAAATTCATTCCATTCCTTTTTCGATTTAGGAATAGACATACCATTAGTTTCAATTGGGGGTGTATATGGTCCTCTAGTTATGACTCCCCACATGTCATAATCTAAAGCTTGTATGAAAATTTTTATTCTAGCTTTCTATTGGTGCAGAAAATGGTGCTAATGCCAATGTTCGGTAGAGCTAGCAAAGATGAGATCGTCGATGAGACCTACAAGGCAAAGTTTAAATCGAAGGTGGGTGGCTCTGGCAGGATCCTTCGACAGTCAAGTTAGCTCTTTGATCAATAAGAATGAAGTACTCAAGAGAATTTAAAGCAAGGAGGAGAGCTTAGAGAAAAATATATCTAGAGGGTTTCTTATATAGGCAGAGCTTGTAACAAAATGAAAGTGACAACCATAATAGAATATTAGTAGGTCGCTTGGGCCACGTGAAGCTTGTTATGGAGAGTAGGTTGTTGTTTGTCATGACTTGTAGGCAATTGAGTTTTGTTTGTCGGATGCAACTTTTGCACTTATTAGAAATCTACGTGGTGGGATAAAGAACTTGAAGCTAGGTGGACTGAACTTGGAGATCAACTTATGAGTGGCAGATGGCGAATCTAGTGCTTGGTTAGAATATATTGGTGATGCCTTTAATAGCTTTAAGAAGTTCGGCCGACTTTGAGAAGTTCATCCATCTTCGAAGTTGGTTGGGAATTGATGGGAGCTTTCAAGCTAGAGGCCAGAGAGGAGAATGTTCAACTTGTCAGATTCTCTGAAGGAGTTCAGCTAACTTTAAGACCGATAGATGAACATTTTGTTTTTAGAAGCTCTGCTACCTTCAAGATCGGCTCGATGTTTGGATCAAAGGAGTGTCGTGACTTATTGTGGGGTGGCTAATATTCTGGATTGGGAATCAGATTCATGCTGATGATGAGATTCTTTCATTGTTCAAATTCATCTGATCAACATGCATGGTGCAAGTTGGCTAGACCTATAATTATCAGAAAGAGGAGAAGGAATTCAGCCACATAAGGGTTCTGCCATTATCCATAGAGTAGAGCAAAGGAGTTTGGTTGGGATAGGATATGACTAGAAAAAATTGGTTGGGTGAGGTTTCTGTTGCAAAATTAATATGCTGTATGCCATTAAGAGATTCAGCCACACTCAAAGTCTGTTGTAGATAAAATTAGTGAATGTTAAGGTTCAATCTTTGACTAGGTTCTACTATCATTAGGACCAGAGTCAGTTATCATGCCCTTTGCTGTTCAAGCTTGATCGGGCAAAATTCTTCATGCCTTGAAGGAGTTTTGTAGTTGCGGAGAAAAAGAAAAATTATTTTCACTAGGAAGTTCGTCTAGCATACATGACTTGAAGGTCAACCCCTTTAAGCTAAATCTGTTCAATTGAAGCTCGGCCACAACTATCATAAACACCGAATGAACTCATATTGAGTGTAGGCATCTTATTAGACTTTGGCTAGAATTATTTTATCCCCAACATTTGTCCTCCTACTCTCGAGTTCGAAGATCGAATGAAGGGAGTACCAAAATAATAGTTGCCAATGTTCTCTATTGTTTCCCACCTCAGAAGGTGAAAAGTTTTGGTTTTTTGACTGGTGTCGAAGCTTCTTTAATGACTGAATGATTTGAAATGACCACAGCATCCAAATTTTCTCCCTAGCATGGTGCTCTAAGTATGACATCATTACTGCATTGTCAGACGTCGATTGTGAGTGGGACATGCAGCAAGTGGGGGGTGGCTAGAGAGGATCGACAATCATAACCTTCCAAATTTTTCTTGACTATTTAAACCCCTCCTCCCCCAACTTCATTCCTCTACTTGGCTCTTCCTTCCTTCTTCTATTTCCTTCATCTTCTCCAAGCATTTTGTTCTCCCTTCACCGCCACTTCTCCAGCCACCGGTGCCTTTTCCATCAGCCCCCTTCTCTTTCGATTGCTTTCTTGAATCCTCAAACTAGTTTAGGTTAGTCTCCCGATCCCTTTCTTCGTATTTCTTTGCTTTTCTTCCATTTTTACTTTCTTGGCTTCTTTATAAGGGCTCCTTATTCCTTTTGGGTTTTTTCCAAGATTTTACAATCTTTTTCTTTCAATTTTCTAAGTATCTTTTGAGTTAAGTTTGATCCAAGTATCTTCCAAAGTATATTGGTCCTCTGGTTCCAAGAGTCTAGCTCATCCAAACTTGCCTGATCCTAGTCTTAGGAAAACCGCCGAACCCATTAGGACACCTCGACCGACCTTCCTTTTCGAGATCATTCCTTGCTGCTTACATCCCAAAGACATTTCTTTCATAAAGATCCAATATGAAATTCCTCCTGAATACAAACTAGAGCTTCCCAAATTGAGCGGCCGAGCTTGTGTCCCTTCTCCAGATCGCTTCTATTTGTATACTAAGGCTCTTCATGCGGGGTTCTAACTTTCGATCCATCCTTTTATTATGGCCCTTTTTTTATTTTTAAATATCTCATTCACCTCAATGGCTTCGAACTCATTTAGGTTTATTATAGGTTTTCTTTCTCTTTGCATATTAGTCAAAGTCCATCCATCAATTTTCTTATTTCATAATTACTTTACTTTTAAACATCATCCCACCACCAAGGATTGGTGATATCTATCCTTCCAGTTCGACAAGAAGGGGTTGCTCAAGGGTGCCTCTTCTTTCATTCATAACTAGAAGAAAAAATTTTTCTATATCTCCTATCCTTCCTTAGAACTAGGGCTTCCTCCCTAAGGGTAGTTGAGAGACTCCATTCATCGAGCTCCTGGATTGGAAAGGAAGGACCTCGACTCCATCAGTAAATTAAGAAACTATCAAGCTCCTCTACTATCCGACTTGTTAGAGGCCCAAACATTATTCAATCTTGGCTTAAGTCCCCTCAACCCAGCAGGTACATTTTCACATCTTGCTAGCTATGTTTTACTCTTTTTTTCTGACCTTAGTTTTTCTATTACTGCAGAAATGACTCCGAAAGAGCTAGGCCGACTGTCCTTAGGAATTAAAACTCTCAAGAGAAAGGGCGGTTCTTTAAGAGAGTCGTTGAAATGAGAAAGGGTCATAGATCCAAGTCCAGCCATGCCAACCCAAGCTGAACCTACTCCCACAACTACAGTAGCTCCAAGCTCGACCTCGCCCAATAATGTGGCTACCTCCGTGCCTCATGAGCAGGAAAGAGTGGTGAAGAAGAAAAAGACCACCACCAAAAGAGTTAAGAGAGCCGGAGGGTTAGGTGGTGAGAGCTCCAATCAAGAGTAGGGCTCTCTGGATGATTGGGAGGTCATCCAGCCTTTGATGTTGAGGTGCATCCTTCCACATATTTTTGAGAAGATGATTCACACAGACGACGAGGAAAGGATTAGGAAATCTTTTGCAGCCTTTCTCGAGGTAATTAACTTCTTTCTTATGCCAAGTTGAATACCAACAAATCTTGAAGTTGTAATTTTTATCTTGTTATTTGTAGCTAGGGCATTATTTCTATGCCCATGCAGAAGCAACAAACCTTCGCAAGGCTAAGCCTTCGAAAGCTGTCCAAGAAGCCCAAGTGGAGGTTGAGCGTCTAAGGGAGGCTCACTCAATCGAAGTTAAGCACCTCTAGGAAGAACTTCAAAAGGAGGAGCAAAAATTGGCAGAATTGAAAGCTGCTTAACTTTGGAAGAGAAGAAGCAGAAAAAGGTTGAGGAGGAGGTTGGTGTAGAGGAGCAGGCCGTCGAGGCCTTTAAGTTCTCTAATGCAATAGAGGACATCAAGATAGCCTTTGCCTAAGAGGCCTTGCTTAAAGGGTTCGAGGTCTGCTAGGAGAGGATGGCTGAAAGATTTCTCGAGCTTGACGTCGATTTCTTGATAGGAGAGTTCGATGATGACAAAGCTGGGCCTTCCATTACTACCACTGATTTACCTTCCACCAAGCTTCTTGCCGCTACTTCTGAGCTTGCCCAAGAGCCGAAGGTTGCTGAAGCTGCATCGAGCTCGTCCACTATTCATCCTCCAGAGGTTGAAGGATTTTTATAGTTGTACTCTTCTTTTTTTTATCTATTTCTATATTCAGAATATTTTTAGTAATAAAAATAAAGTTTTTTGCCATACCGCTGTCATGATATTTTCGTGTATTAACGCAGTCTCTTATCGACGCCGAACCTCTACCTCAGGGGATTCCCTTAAAGGCCGTTAATAAAGAATTAGAAAAAGAAGTTCGCCTTCTTAACAAAAAATTGAAAAAAGTTGAGGATGAGCTTCAAAAATCAAAAAAGAATTATACTAAGGCTGCTATTGAAATAAATCATTTTCTCCAATCCTCCAAGCAGTTCTTCAAAGAATATACCACCAAAAAAAATCATCTAAGTGAAGAACTTTCAGAAACCAAGAAGCGCGCTGCAAGAAATCTTGGACCCTGATGGCTAAGATTTGTTCTCTTGATGCCAAACTTTATGAAGAAAAAGAGAAGATCGGCCAACTGGAGAGGAGTTCAGCTTGGGCCCAAAGTAAGGCAGAGTATGAATGAGACTGGTCTAAGAAATTCTCCAACCTTTAGAAATAATTGCACGATGCCGAGATTGCATATGACACTTATCGAATTGACTGGTGTGGGCAGATTGAAGATTTGAAAAAGAAGCTTATACGGCAAACATTGAGGTATCCCAGCTTCAAAAGCAATTGGCAGAGAGAGCTCAGACCAAGGCTGAACTACTGTAGCTTAAGATTCAGACAACTTACAATGAGAACATAGTAAAGGATGCCAAAGTCGAATCTATAGTTCTAAGAAAAAGACTGAGAGAAATAGAAATGATCTCCAAAGAGCCAATAAATTACTTGATGAGAGTCTAGTGGCGAGGAGAGATCTAGAAGAAAAGGTTAATGATCTGAAGCATGCTGTTGTATTAGCTGGGGCCAGCAGCCCAAAATTCGATTTTGGGTAGAACTTCGGCTTCTCTATCTTTTTTGTTTCTTTCTTTTTTTCTTTTTGTATCCAGTCTCGAGATCCTGTGTAATGAAACTTTAATTTTAATGAAATGATATCTTTCATTTACCTTTTTGTATTCCATTTTGGTCTGATGCCTTCTAGTTCTCTTTACTTTTCTTATTGTGTTTGATGTCGATGTTGTCTTGAAATAATAGCTTCAATTCTGTGTTTCGTGTATTTGTCCCTCTTGTTTATGAACAAGAGTTTTTGAATTTGATTCAAAGCATCCATAAGCTAGAAGCCTCTATATTCATAGTTTACCTCCTATCTTAAATAATCGAAAGCCTTCATCCTCGTCTGAATGACGTTAACCTCCTATCTTACATAATTGAAGGCCTTTACCCTCGCTTGGATGAGGTTAATCTCCTATCTTAAATAATCAGAGGCCTTCATCCTTGCTACGATGAGGTTAACTTTCTATCTTAAATAATCAGAGGTCTTTATCCTTACTACAATGAGGTTAACCTCCTATCTTAAATAACTAGAGGCCTTCCACTTCATTTGAAAACAAAGTTCAGTTGGATAGTTTCTTGTTATCACATAATTTTGTACCAAAGACAAGAATGTTAAAGTAAGAAAATTTTATTGAGATGAAATTATTGATAGTACATCCATAATTTTTCTGAATTTCATGATTGTGAAAGCATGGCCCCTTCGAGCTTCTTTAAATAATATATTCCTGACCGAATGATTTCTATGACTTCATAAGGGCCTTACCAATTTGAAGCAAGCTTTCCTTGGCTTTGTGGTTGGAAGATGTCAGCCCTTCGCAGCACCAAGTCTCCAACTCTAAAAATTTTACTTCTGACTTTAGAATTGTAATAGCGAGCCACCCTCTGTTTATAAGCTACTATCTGAATTTAGGCCTTTTCTCGCTTTTTTTCTAGCAAGTCAAAGTTTGCTCTGAGGTCTTGTGAGTTGTCTTATTCACTGAAGCCTTCAACTCATGCCGAGGAAAGTCCGAGCTCGATGGGTATTACTACTTTAATTCCAAAAGCTAGGACAAAGGGAGTTTCTCCAATTGGTAGCCTTTGAGTGGTTCTATAAGCTCAGAGAACATGATAGAGTTTGTCCACCCATGTCCCTTTTATCCTTTCAAGTCTCGCTTTGATCTCTTATAGTAGGATCTTGTTTATTACCTCGCTTCATTATTTGCCTATGGGTGGGCTACTGATGTGCAATGGTGGGAGATGTTTGGATCTTTACAAAATTTAGTAAATTTTGCTTCCACAAACTGACGTCCATTATCTATAATAAGAGTCTGAGGTAGGCCAAATCTACAAACTATTAATTTTCAGACAAAGTTCTGTACTTTAGCTTCAGTAATTTTTGCTAGGATTTCGGCCTCAACCCACTTGGTGAAGTAATCCATAGCCACCAAAAGAAATTTTTGTTGTCTTGATGCCATGGGAAAGAGCCCAAGTATGTCCATCTTTCTTTACGTAAATGGCCAAGAAGTACTTAGAGGTGCAAGTTATGAAGCCGATTGCCTCTGAATATTGACATTCCTTTGACATCAATCACATCTCTTCGCATAATCTATGGCATCCTATTGCATAGTCGACCAATAGTATTCTTGAGGAAGCAGCTTATAAGACAACGATCTGACCCCAAGGTGATTCCCATATATACCTTCATGGACTTCCTTCAATGTATAATCAGCTTTAGAGGGTCTAAGACATCTAAGAAGTGGCAAGGAATATGACCACTTATACAACTTATTCTCATATAGAATATATTCGAGCTTCATTCAGATCCCAGGGTAGTATTATTAGATGTGTACTTTAGAAGCCAGATTGGCTGACACTTATAATATACTTCTAATGATAATTTTATAATTTTGATTATAAATTAATAAAAAAAAATTTCTATCATAGTGTGTACATGTGTCTATGATACATTCTTTGAGTTAATAGTAATGATAATTCATATTTTTAAGAGTTGAAAATTTAAGACATGATTTTTTCTAAATTAACTCATAAACTGCTTCCAACTGTAGGATCATCATGAGAATGATGATTGATCCAGAAGGTTGGTATACGATCACTTTCTTAGGATAGATGAGTCTTGAGTCTACAGTATGGAGACACCAGAGCGAGAGTACAGGTACTTGTTAGAAAATAAGAGCATGGAGCATGACCACCTCGAGCAATCATAAGGAAGTTTATCTTATCATCGATGACTAGCTCGATGCTATAGTGTTGTATCTGGTTCTTTGATCTAAGATGCATCGACAATTCACCTAGAGGGCGTTATAGTTTGACTACACCATAGCTCGATCTTTTAGTCATTCAGAACCTTGAGGTGTATGTTGGCTATAGCATGTTCATTGTAAGAATTGGATTGCACCAATAGAAGATCTATCTACCTCGGTAGATGAGGAGTAGCCCTATGATAATCATAAGATCGAGTCCATAAGCCCATGACCATGGCAGTGTAAAGATGATAGAAAAAGTTTCTATTAGAATTTTTACATCGAACTCAAATCGAATGATTAATTCATATGATGGATGTTGGGTTTGACGAATTTACCTTAATTCTAATCCCATCAGAGCTCAAGATAGAAGAACTCAATCATATAGGTAGCTGCACTGAGAGATTCATATTCATTTTTGATGTATTACCACCATATACTGCTAGGTATCACTGATGAATTTTGAGAGTAATTAGAATGATCTTGATGATCGATCATTCTAATTGTATGAATCAAAAAAATTCTAGTCCATCGAAAGGTATTTCGATGATGTCCATGATAGAGATCGCAACATATCCATTACCATATGGAACTAAATCTAACTAGATCACACAAATAAGAGTTTGAATCTCGATGTCATCAATTGGGCTAACTCATTCGATTGATTTAGATTAGATCCAATTAGGTTCAAGAAAATCGTGCTAGCACATGATTGAGCCTAACATTCTCATTTTGTAATCATTCTGATTTATTTTGATTAAGTCAAATTTATTTGGAATCACTCAAGAATCTTGTTTTAATCTTACTGGAGCTTGTCCAAGTCAGAAAAGAGTTATCTTAATCCATTAGATGGAAATAAAATAATACCTGCCAATTCCTGACACAACCTGCCATTTTTGGTTTCGTCAGGTCATTGACCTGATCTTATGGACTGAGGGCCATGTGGCATGTGCCCATTGGAGAGCACTAGGGGGCGCATGTCCCCCTTTGATTTCCATGCACAAGGATGTGCGCATGTCCCATATTGATGTACGCACATTGGGATGAGAGGAGGAGTTTCGTAAAGATGGGACTCCAGGGTTGCTTGATGAGAATGAAGTCTTGGGCGCCAAGACTTCATCCTTATCCTTTATTAGCACTTGCTATGGATGGTATGGAGACTCTCATTTGATTGGATCAGATGTGTTGGCACCACCAATCAGATTTAAATTTGATTAATCCGAGCAATTTGATTGGCCGGACCTGTGTGGCACTGCATGGCGCAACTGGATTTATTTAAACCCTTGCCTGCACCTAGGGTTCAGAGTTGGGCCCACCAAAAGAGCCAAAGTGCTGTCATCCCCTCCTCTTCTCCATGCCCATCCTCTAGTTCTCTCTCTCGTCTCCATGCCCAATAAGTTGGGTATAATTTAGCAAAGGTTCCATAAGGGTTTTGATGCCAAGATCAGGAAGAAGACAACCTTGTTTAAAAGACAAACATGCTGCCTTCTACAACTATTTTGAAGATTTTATAAATCAGTTCCAGATCTAATTTTTGAAGATCTAATTCAAAAGGGGAAAGCACCCAGAATCAGCCTGAGTGGATATTAGTAGAGGCTAGGCATGTGCATGGCTTGATCTAAAACTTTGGGTGCAGTAGATCATCAATAGGGTAATCAAATTATCTAATCAGGTACAAAAATTAAATCTAATTTAATTTTAATTTTTATATTTAATATTAAATTAATAGGATTAGATTTAAAAAATCTCAAATTTGATTATAATCTATTAGAAAAAAAATTTTAAAATTTTTTTACAGATCTGATCAAATCTGAATGATCCTACGGTGAAAAAATCATTTTTTCTTTAACTAATATCAGAGCTGCATTAGCAGTTCTTTAGATCTACTTTAGATATAATTTTAATTTTATTTTATGATCTAATATTAATAATTTTATATGTCACATCAGATATGATTAGATCTAAAATTAAAAAATTAAAGTTTTATTATTCATATCAATGATGTATGAGATGCATGTCTAGACTAGGTGTAGAACTATTCTATATGTAGTCTAGTATAATCTTTCTTTTGATATAATTAAAATATTTTTTAGATATTTTTATTTTTATTTTTTGATGTTATAAATATTATAATCAAATTTGAAAATAGAAAATAAAATTTTTAAATTTTTCATATAAGATATGATTGATGCATGTCTAGACTAGTTATAGAATTATTCTATGCATTGTCTAGAATAAGTTTTGTTTTGATATGATCAATTTAAAATTTTATTTTTTAGAGATTATATGAAGATATATCAGATCTAAAATTATGCATATATGATTTATTGTTTGATATATGAGATGTATATAGAACATGCATAATTAGATCTATGATTTTATATATGTGATATATGTTATAGATCTTATTATTTTGTAATGTATTAATTATTTCTGATTATGGCATTCTCCTTGGCCATCTGGTCATAAGAGTAAGAAAGATTTAAAGGCTCTCTTTTCTCATTCGATGAGATGCTCTTATGGCATGTAGGGGTGCTGCACGTTTGTCCTTAATTAAAAATTGAAAACTTATTTTTCTGCAAAATTCTAGATCCTAAAATTCTAGGATTTTTTACATATTTCTATTTATGAACTCAAACTTAATTAAAAATTAAGATTATAAAATAAATTAGATTTAAAAATTATAAATTTTTAGATCTAAGACATCTTCATAAATTTGGGTTCAGACTTGGATAGCTCAGTTAGGTCTAGTGGTTGATCAAACCAAATCAAGAGTTGATTAGGTTGGATCAAGAGTGCTTAGAATTGACCAGCCCAACATGAGTAAGTCTGGGTCAAGGTTGACTCACATCCACATGTGGTCGATGAAGTCAACACCTAATTTGGCTGCATGGTTCGAGCCTGGATTGTAGGTTAATCCGATTGGTTCTGATTCGATAACTTGGTGTCTAAGATAAGTTTAGTAGATACTACTGACTGATTTTTAATTGAGAGCTACTCGACCTGAATATGTTGTTGTTGAGTTAATGGCATATCCCTTCCACCGATCTCACTTACCTGACCATTTGGGTCAATCCAGTTCTAATTTGAAGTAGCTAACAATTCGAGCTAACCCATGCCACTATAGTAGTTATAATTATTATGACTAAGTCAAGTCAAGTTTAAAGAGACCTAAACCAAATCTTCCTAAGAATATATTAAGTCAAAGGTCTTTCACCATTATAGATGTGCAGGTCCTTCCTAGAGTTGATTGTTCTCGACTGGTTACAGTGGTTCAGTTACATCGAAAAGATGTAGCCATTTCTATTAGGCATTAGATACTATGAGTTGGGGGATGGATTGGACTCAATATTTTGAATATGGTGAGAGATCCAATCAGAAATCCAATTCGTGCAAATGATGGGTCTGATTTAACTAAGGAGTGGATTAATATTTTGGACATAGTGAGATTCATGATTTAGAGACCAGGTTTGAGTGCACTATGATTAGAGAATCATTGGACAAGAGCTGTCCACTCATTGGCTAACCCATCATAACTATTAGGTGAGGTGGTGAGCCAGTCGGTGGGACTGTACCATCCATTAGAAATCAATGATCATGGAGATTTTCTTATCTCTACTAAGAAAGTTTAGAAATTTGAGTAAATAGTAGGAGTCTAATTTATTTAAAAATAAAATTCCTAAATAAATTGGTCAAGTCTAATTATAAAATCTAACTAGAAACTTTGATTCTCTATAGAAAAATATCTACGTCCAATCCACTAGCCCAAATCCTAGATACCCATAGATTGACTGGACCCAATTTTAAGGATTGGCTTAAGAACTACAAAATCATTTTGGGTTTCGAGAAGCTGTCTTATGTATTGGATCAGGATCCACCTATTTTACCAGTCCGTCCGATCGTTGATCAGAGAGCATCTCTAGAGAAGTGGATGGATGATGATAATAAAGCTAGGTGCTATATGTTGGGCTCGATGTCTGATGAGCTTCAGCACCAACATGAGGACATCAAGACTTCTCGCTAAATGTTGGCTCACCTACAAGAGTTGTTTGGTGAAGAGAGTCACACAGCCAAGTATTAAGTCACTAGAAGATATTTTAAGGCTCAAATGCGTAATGGACAATCAATTCAAGATCATTGTCTGATGATGATCAAGGACTTAAAAGAGCTTGAGAAGCTAGGTGTCAAGCTGGATAGGGACTTGCAAATTAATATAATCTCACAGTCCTTGACTGATGCATATGGATAGTTTATCATGAACTTCCAAATGCATAAGCTGCAATGTACCTTAGTTGAATTAATGAATATGCTGGTTACTATTAAACTTTCTTTAAAAGGTTCAAAGAGCTTAGTGTTTACTGTGGAGCAGATTTCCTCCAAGAGAAAGTCTTTTAGAAAGAAGAAGTTTGCGAAGAAGCAGAAGATAGATGGATGAAAGAGGAAGAAGGAAGAGCTGAAGAAGAAGGCCGACGACAAAGAAAAGTATTTTCATTGCAATATAAATGGCTATTGGAAGCAAAACTTTCCTTTATACCTAGCTAGCCTAAAGAATAAAAAGAAGGCAGGTCCTTCTAGAGGTATGCTCATTATTGAATCTAACCTTATAATTTTTTTTGCATCCAGTTGGGTTGTTGACTCTAGTTTAAGTGCTCATTTGTGTACTTCTATGCAGGGTCTTGAGGAGAGCAGGAGGCTGAGGAATGGTGAGATGATCCTGCACATTGGAAATAGAGCAAAAATTGATGCTGTCGTCATGGGAACCTATCCTCTTTGACTATCATCAGGATTAGATTTAGTACTTGGAGACTATTTTTATGTACCTGCAGCAAGCAGGAATTAGATTTCTATTTCTTGTTTAGCATAAGAAGGCTATGTAATTAGTTTTCTTAAGGATCACTGTATTATTCTTTTTGAAAGAAATAAAATTACATATGATTTCTTAATTAATGGTCTTTATCAGTTGCATATTAATGTATCTATATTTAATGTCAAGCAAAACGTGAATGCCATAGGTTCAAAGCGACCTAGGAATAGTCTAAACGATAGGTATCTATGGCACCTTAGGCTAGATCATATAGCAAAAAATAGAGTTAACAAATTAGAGAAATTTGAGCTATTAAGTTCGTTGACTTTTGAGTCATATCCAATTTGTGAATCATGCCTTCATGGTAAAATGATCAAGCTTTCTTTTGTAGGACATGAGAAAAGAGCCACAGACCTACTTGCCTTGGTACATAAAGATGTATGCGGCATATTTGATGTGCTGGCCAAAGGCAATTATGTCTACTTCATCATCTTTATCGATGATTTATCTCAATATGGGTATGTGTATTTGATGTGATATAAGTCTAAAGCATTTGAAAAGTTCAAAAAAATTCAAACACGAAGTAGAAAAGTAAATCGAAAAATCTATTAAGGTTCTTCGATCGGATTGAGGAGGTGAATATCTTAGTCAGGAATTCCTACACTATCTTAAGAAAAATGACAATCTCTCGATGGACTCCAACTAAAATATCTCAACTTAATAGAATTTTAGAACAAAAAAATTGGATCCTATTAGATATGGTCCGATCTATGATGAGCTTCACGAACCTTCCTAATTTTCTTTGAGGATATAGTCTAATGGTTATAATTTATTTATTAAATAGGATTTTCTCTAAAATCGTTCCTACCACATCATATGAGATATGGCATGGTAAGAAACCAAGTCTGAGTCACCTTAAAATTTAGGATTGTCTGGCTCATGTCAAGAGACAATAGGCGGATAAGTTAGAGTCAAGATCCTTTATAGCTCAATTTATAGGATATCCTAAAGAGTCGTTAGGATATTATTTCTATCTTTCGAAAGACCACAATATGATTATGAGTCGACATGCTATTTTTCTTGAAAAATAGTTTATTCAAGATGGTGGCATCGAAAGAAAGATTAGGCTCCAGGAGAAAGTCTCCCAATAGCAACGAGCTAAGAAACCTAAGGAACCCAATTAAATTGAGCCAGTCCAAACACAAGTTCTTCCACCTCAAAGGTCAAATAGGATTTTCCATCCTCTTGAATGGTACTTGGTACTATTTTAGAGGATGTAGAGAAAATGTTCCTCACAAGAAATGGGGTTCATGGTGATGATCCCAAAACCTATAATAAGGCAATATCAGATATCGACTCTGAGAAATGATTAAAAATAATGAAATCAGAGATTGACTCAATGCACTCGAACCAAGTCTGGATCTTGGTAGATCTATCTAAAGGTATAATACCTATTGGGTGTAAATGGATCTATAAGAAAAAGATAGGGGCAGATGGAAATGTAGAGACATTCAAGACTAGATTAGTGGCAAAAGAATATAGTCAATGCGAAGGCATTAACTATTAAGATACCTTCTCGTTGTAGCCATGCTTAAATCCATCTGCACACTACTTGCTGTTGCAGCCTATTTTGATTATGAAATATGGTAGATGAATATGAAAATGATATTCTTAAATGAATATCTTGATAAAGATATCTATATAGAACAGCCGCTTGTATTCACATCTAGTGATGATGATCATAGGGTCTGCAAGTTACAAAAATCCATATATGGACTTAAGCAAGCATCTCGGAGCTAGAATGCTCATTTCAATGATGTAATCAAATCATTTGGTTTCATCAAAAATGAGGAGGAACCATAATTATTTAAAATGATCAGTGGGAGCGTCGTTGTCTTTCTCGTACTATACGTGGATGACATCCTCCTAATTAAGAATGATATTACCATATTGACCATGATCAAAATATGGTTATCAAAGAAGTTCTCTATGAAAGATCTAGGAAAAGCATCCTTTATATTAGAAATTAACGTCTATAGAGATAGACCAAGTAGAATGCTAGTACTTTCATAGAAGATATACATAGAGGAGGTGCTAAAGAGGTTCACCATGGAAAACTCCAAAAGGGGTCTAGTACACTTTAGACATGGCATTCATCTCTCCAAGAAGATGTGTCCTAGCACATCTAAGAAGATTGAATGTATAAGCAAGATCTCTTATACTTCCGTAATAGGAAGCCTCATGTATATTATGCTATGTATACAACTTGATATAGCCCATACTGTGAGTGTCACGAGCAGGTATCAGTCAAATCCAGGCGAAGAGCACTGGACTTCTGTGAAGTGTATCCTTAAGTACTTAAGAAGGACTAAGGATATGTTTCTAGTCTTTGATAATAGAAAACTCTAGGTATACCCTAGGAATATATAAACTCAGACTTTATGTCCGATATAGATGATCGAAAGTCGACATCTGAAAGTCTATTTGTATGCAATGGTGGTGCTGTTAGCTAGAAGAGTTCCAAGTAGATGGTGATAGTAGACTCCATCATGGAAGCAGAATACATCACTGCATCAGAAGCCACGAAGGAGGTATTCTGGTATAAGAAGTTCATCGTAGATCTCGAAGTGATGCCATCAGATGCCATCTTTCTATACTATGACAATAATGATGCCATAGCCCTAGCTAAGGAGCTCAGGTCTCATTAGAAATTCAAGCACAACGAGTGGCGATTCCACCTCATCCATGATTACCTCGAGAAGGAATACGTCGAGGTTAAGAGAGTTGATACAACAAACAATGCGACTAACCCACTAACAGTCACTAAGCCAATAGAAGATCGAAGTCCACTTAGAGAAGATGGGACTTAGATTTATAGTCAATTGGTTTTAGGTCAAGTGGGAGTTTGTTATATGTGTGCCTTAGAAGCCATATTGGCTGACACTTATAATACACTTCTAAGGACAATTTTATAATTTTGACTATAAATTAATAAAAAAATTATTTTCTATCATAGTGTGTACATAATGTCTATGATACATCATTTAAATTAATAGTAATGATAATTCATATTTTCAAGAGTTGAAAATTTAAGACATGAGTTTTTTTCATAAACTGCTTTCGATCGAAGGATCATCATGAGCATGGTGATCGATCTAGAAGGTTGGTGTATGATCGCTTTCTTAGAATAGATAAGTCTTGAGTCTATGATATGGAGACACTGGAGTGAGAGTATAGGTACTCATTAGAGAACGAGGGCACTGAGCATGACCACCTCGAGCAGTCATAAGATAGTCTACCTTCTCATCGATGACTAGCTCGATGCTGCAGTGGTATGCCTGGTTCTTTGATCTGAGGTGCATTGGCAGTTTACTTTGAGGATGTTATTGTTTGACTACACCATAACTCGATCTTCTAGCCATTCAAAATTCTGAGGTATATATTGGCTATGCATATTCATTGTAGGAATTAGATTACACCAATAGGGGATCTATCTACCTCGATAGATAAGGAGTAGCCCTATGATGATCATGAGATCAAGTCCATAAGCCCATGGCCATGGCAGTATGAAGATAATAGAAAGAGTTTCTATTAGGATTTTCACATCGGATTCGAATCAAATGTTTAATTTATATGATTGATGTTGGGTTTGATGAGTTTACCTTAACCCTAATTCTGTCAGGACTCAAGATAGAAGAACTCAATCACACAGATAGCTACACCAAGAGGTTCGTATTCAATTCTGATGGATTGCCACCATATACTGCTAGGTGTCATTGGTAGATTTTGAAAGCAATTAGAATGATCTTGATGATCGATCATTCTAATTGTATGAATCGAAAAAGTTTTGGTCCATCAAAAGATGTTTCGATGATGTCCATGATAGAGATCGCGATATATCCCATTACCATATGGAACTAAACCTAACTAGATCATACAAATAAGGGTTTGGGTCTGGATATCATCAATTAGGCTAACCTAGTTCGATTGATTTGGATTAAATCCAATTAGGTTCAAGAAAATCATGCTAGCACACAATTGAGCCTAACATTCTCCTTCTGTAATCATTCTAGTTCATCTTGGCTAAGCCAAATTTATTTAGGATCACTCAAGAACCTTATGTTAGTCTGACTGGAGCTTGTCTAAGTCAAAAAAGGATTGTCTTAATCCATCAAATAAAAATAAGATAATACCTATCAATTCCTGACACAACCTGCCATTTTTGATTTTGTTAGGACATTGACCTGATCTTGTGGATTAACGGCCATGTGGCATGTGCCCATTGGAGAGCACTAGGGGGTGCACGTCCCCCTTTGGTTTTCATGCACAAGGATGTGTGCACATCCCATATTGACATGGAGGAGTCACATACAGATGGGACTCTAGGGTTGCTTGATGAGAATGAAGTCTTGGGCACCAAGACATCATCCTTATCCTTTGTTGGCACCCTCTATGGATGGTTTATGGGGACTCCCATCTAATTGGATCAGATGTATTGGCACCACCAATCAGATTTAGATTTGATTAATCCAAGCAATTTGATTGGTTGGACCTGTATGGCACTACATGGCGCAATAGGGTTTATTTAAATCCCTGTCTGCGCCTAAGGTTCAGAGTTGTGCCCACCAAAAAAGCCAAAGTGCTGTCGTCCCCTCCTATTCTCCATGCACATCCTCTAGTTCTCTCTCTCATCTCCATGCCCAATAAGTTGTGTATAACTCGACAAAGGTTCCAAAAGGATTTTGGCACCAAGATCAGAAAGAAGACAATCATGTTTAAAAGATGAACATGCTGCCTTCTACAACTATTTTGAAGATTCTATAAATCAGATCTAGATCTAATTTTTGGAGATCTAATTCAAAAGAAGAAGACACCCAGAACTAGCCTAAGTGGATACCAATAAAGGTCAGGCATGTGCATGGCTTAATCCAGAACTTTGGATGCAGTAGATCATCGATAGAGTAATCAGATTACCCAATTAGGTACAAGAATTAAATCTGATTTAATTTTAACTTTTGTATTTAATATCAAATTAATAGGATCAGATCTGAGAACTCTCATATCTGATTAGAATCTATTAGAAAATTTTTTTGAAATTTCTCTGTAGATCTGATCAGATCTGAATGACCCTACGATGGAAAAACTTTTTTCCTTCAAGTATGCCATCTTTGAGATATAAAACTAGCAGATCAATCCAGTTGGGCTCTGGGTCGACCAGCATCACGATTTGATATTCTTCCAAACTTGGGTATTACAGAACTTTAGAGAAAATCTCTTTTGGCAATTCATTTGGAGCAAGAGTAGCTAATTTGGAGAGGAGGTTGGCCCTAGTATTCTCTACTCTAGGGATCTGCTGAATGTCAAAGCTATGAAAGGCTGAAGTTAGGCTCCTTACCTTTTCCAAGTATCTCTTCATACTTTCCTCTCGAGCTTCATAATTATGCTTAACTTGTCCTACCACCAACTGAGAATCACTGTAGACTTTCACATGATTTGCTTCTAATTCTTTTGCTATTCTCAACCCAGCAATCAGTGCTTCATATTCAACTCCATTATTTATTGTGAGAAACTCGAAGCATAGTGCGTACTTAGTAACAACTCCTTCTGGACTGATTAGAATCAAGCCTGTGCCCACTCCTGAAGTATTAGATGAATCATCTACATATAGAGCCTAGAAGTTCTCAAGGAGGTCTGTTTTTTCTTCAATGAGGTTCACCCGAGAACTAGAAGTATAAACTTCTTACTGTTCAGATTCGTTAGGATCTAGAATAGTGCATTCTACTATAAAGTTAGCCAATATTTGGGCTTTAATGGATGGCCGTGGCTGAAAATTGATGTCAAATTAGGTAAGCTCAATCACCCATTTAGCTATTCTTCTAAAGATATCGGGTCGATGAAGAACTGCTTTTATAGGTTGATTAGTGAAAAGCATGATCGTATGCTCCTAAAAATAAGGTCAAAGCTTTCGAGCTACAATCAATAGGACATAAGTTAGTTTTTTTAATTTTGTTTACCTCATTTCTGTTGGCGCATCACCATGGCATCACCTAGCTTTATACCAATTATTGTTTCATGGTACCGCTCTGACGCCATGTTGCAAAAAACCCTTGATCTTTAGTGTGGATATAGAGACCTTCATTCTCTAAGGGCAGCATACCATAGATCCACCACCTGGATCTATACTGGGGTGCCCCCTTCTTGGGCTTGAGGGAGGCACCCCCTCTCTCTAGAGCTTCTTTAGGAATCTAGGCAACAACACTAGAGAGGAAAGAAGAGAGATTGAAGAAGAAAAGATTTGTATTGATTGCACCAATCAATCAATCAATAAAAATCCTAATACAACCTATGTATTTATACATAGCTATTAGGCCTGACCAAAAATTCTCCTAACTAACCCAATACATGAAAGCACTCGTCGAGCCCATGTACACCCGTCTCCCATGCTCTCATCTCTTGGATCTAAACCTAATCCATACATGAGTTAGCCTCCTTAAAATCTCTTAAACCAGACCTTAAGACCCCTAGGATAAGTCCCTATCCTAGCCTCAAATAGATCCTTGCATAACTCTACCCATGCACTGAGCCAGCTCAATCTCAGCACTGAGCCAGCTATCCTAAGACTGGGTCGACTCAGTTTTAGACTGAGCCGATCCAGTTGCGTGCCATGCCTGTAGTTTTGAATGCACCTTTCTATTTGGCCTGTCGACTGAGACTTAGCCAATCCAATATCAGACTGAGCTGGCTAACCTACAAAAATAACCTTTTCTATAGTCTTGATTCTCTGGCCTTGATTTTTTGCTCCACCTTGTGTCTCAGATTTTTGAAGAACCAACCAAACCCCTCAAGATCCTCAATACCTGGACCTCAAGCTCGTGGAGGGCTAAATACCATCTCCATCCTAGGACAACTTCTATCCTAGCCTTAGGACCACACCTATCCTAGTCTCCTAGAGTCAACACCCTGACTCCTCCTGTGGCCTCCCAAGGCTTGAGAGCACCATCAATTCTCACAATCTCCATCTTGGTGCTCCAAGTCTTGGTAAACCCTTTTGGCAATGCCCTCTTGCACGATCCCACTGTCACTACGCACCCTGACAGCCCGTTATGCAAACATCACCTCCGCCAATCCTTTTCAACTGTTGTGCAATCTTGAGGCCTTTAGGATGACTGATAGGAATGTGATGTTGTCATTAAGACATTGTGTTTATTAGTTTAAATCCAACTTTTTAAATTAATTAAAAGTTATGAAGAGAGTAGTGAGTCGGGTCGAATCCACAGAGAGGCAATGATTTAATTCTAAAATCTTTGATTTTTTTTTAAAAAAAGAAGGATTTTTGAAAATAAATTAAAATTGAAAAATAGATTTATAAATAAAAGTAGAATTTAAATTATGCAAAAATAAACTTGGTACTAAGATCTACTATTTAGATCTTAGCGGCTACTTGCAATAAAATTAAAGAGCAATAAAGAATAATTAATTTAAAGAGCTACTATTGAAAAGAGCAATAAAACTTTCTTTATTAAAATTAAAACTCAAATTTAGAATTAAATATAAGAGATTAAAAAAAGAAAAGAAAAAAGAAAACTAGAAGAAGATATCAGATCAATGTAGGCATGGAGATGGCGTAGAAGATTGGCTCTTCTTTTCAGCACCGTAGCTTTGAAGCAACCTTCAATCCTGAGCTTGGCTTTCATCCTGCACCTTGGCTTTCCTCTAACCAGATCTATTAATTTTTGAAGGTTTGGGATCCTTTTTATAGAGCTAGAAGGGCTGGAGAGTTTTCTTCTAGGCAATGTGGGACTAAAGAGCTCTTTAATCATCAAAATATGGAGCAATCTAGATAAAAATTAGATTAAAAAGAGTCATGGTTAAACTCTACTACCTTGGATGAATTCTGGCTATTCAATAGAAATCCAATGGACCAAAAATCATTAAAATTGGATGCGTATCAGCTCAGATCAGGTCGGATTAAATTTTGATCGTTGATCATGCGTTAATGGAGAAAATTTGACCACTGATTGTGCATCAGGAGTCCTAATCACCGTTGGGAGCATTCTGGGCTATCGGATCATCCCCTGGATCGAGCGCTGCCGTTGGATGGCGATCCACATGAAGCTAAGTTTGAATCAAATTCAAAAATAACCACTATCATCCGATCTTGACCACAAACAATTGGATCCATCTGATCGTGCCTTTACTGTTCTCATGGATCGCGTGGATCGGCTGCACCATACACCGCAACCAATCAGCGCCTCCTGTCATCAGGTGAAAAGTCAAAAATATCTTGTGAGCCACGATAGATTTTTTGTGAACCCTTTAAGGGTCCAAGTCTACCACATGTTGTTCTATGATTTGTTGGTTTCTACTGAGCTGGCGGTCCATGCCTGGATCGTGGATCGATTGATGGCTTCCACGGCTGAGTCGGCTTGCATGGCTGGCTTGGCACGTTGGCTTCGTCGACTTGGCTCGGCATGTTTGGATGCGCCGGCTGATATGATGTGGCAGCTTGAGCTGACTGAGTCATTTTTCTTTTTTTATTTAATTTTTATTTATTTTATTTTTTTAGAAATTCATATCTTCACCATTTTAGCTCCATTTTATGCAAAACTTATTTCATTATGATCAAAAAAATAAGTTCTTTCTATTGATTATAAAATTTTATTTTTAATTTTTATTATTTTTTAATTAATTTTTTAATTAATAAAAATATAAATTTCTCAAAAATATATATCAATTAATTATTAATTTTTAAAAATAAATATAAATTAATTGATAAATTGATGTTTTTATATATAAATTTATGATACTTATCACATCCTCCAACTTAAACTTTGCTCATCTTTAAGTAAAGAAAGAATTTAGTTTAGATTAATTATCATGTTTCATTGAGATCCTCCTTCACAAGAATAGGTCTAGGATTTAAGATCAAAAGTTTAGATAGTATCACTAACTAAGTATTGAGTTTCAGAAGCAAATTTCATAGCAGATTAATTAGAAACTTTCTTAGAGTTCATCTAAAGATTTTCAGCATTTGGTTTCATGAGTACTAACTTAGCATTTGGGTGTTAATTCAAAGGATAAACAAATCTTCTTTTATCACCTATTTTGGTTAATTTTCTATATACTCTCAAGTTAAGTGCATGAATTAAGATAGCTTTCACACTGCTTCTTTTCTCTCTTTTTTTTTTTTAGCAATAGTGCTAAGCATCCCGGCCTTCTCTTCACCATTTGATGTGAACCTCCACACTTGACTTAGGTGCAGAGATTCAATTACTAAGTTTAAGACAATCCACATATACTCTGTGTTTTGTGCTTTTTATTTTAAGTAGGCAGCTCTTTCCTTAAATTTAAGTTTCTTTAATTGAGTTATGTAAAAACCACCAATTTTTAGTAATAATTGAATCCTTAATTAGCCTTATAATCAATACGTACTTTACTTCATTAGTGTGCATGTGCAATTAGAAGTGTTGTTAGCCTTTAAATAACCTAAGTAGGCTGCTAACGGTTTGACCAAGTAATCTACTTCTTAACTTGCTACCATTATTAGCTAATACTTTCTATCTTTATTACTTTTTCTAGTTTATTTTGCTTAAGATTCTTGACATATGGTTTATCCAAAAAAAAAATTCAAAATAGTTTTAAAATTTGATTTTTTTATTTTTATTTTTAATTATTTTTTTTAAATTTTTTTCTTATCCCCCAACTTAATTGACATTATCCTCAATGGGAAGAAAAAATAAATAAAAGGGTGTAAATTATATTTATTCATTTAGCATGGGTCTTGAAGCTTTTGATCCATCTCCAGCTTAGCCTAAAAAAAAATAAACTAAAAAAATATAAATTAGATTCAAGAAATATAGGGTTGCCTCCTAACAAGTGCTAAGTTTATTATCTTCAGTCAAAAATAATGCAGCTTAATTCATTGCAGTTCTATTAATTATACTTGGTCAATGTTTCGATTTAATGATATTCCTTCGATATATAGTTTAAGCCTTTGACCATTTACCTTAAAGAAATTTCTAGTCCTAGGATCATAGAGTTTGATTATATCATGTGGGAATACGTGATTAACTATGTAAGGTCCATCCCATTTGGATTTTAATTTTTCAAGAAATAATCAAAGCTTTGAGTTAAATAATCATACTTGTTGATTTGGTTCAAAGGTTTTTCTTAAAATGTGTTTATCATGGAAGGCTTTCATTTTCTCCTTATAGATTTTTGAATTTTCATAGGCTTCTTATCTTAATTCATCTAATTCACTCAATTATAACATTCGATTGGAACCAGCTTGATTTAAATTAAAATTTAATTATTTTATTGCCCAATATGCTTTATGTTCAAGTTCTACTAGAAGGTGACATGCTTTTTCATAGATTAATCTATAGGGAGACATTCCAATAGGGGTGTTATAAGCTATCCTATAGGCCCATAATGCATTATCTAATCGATCTGACCAATCTTTTCGATCAGGCCTAATAGTCTTTTGTAAGATATTCTTAATTTCTCTATTAGATATTTCTACTTGGCTACTTGTTTGCGGATGGTATGGTGTAGCTATCTTATGTGTCACCCCATATTTTCATAATAAAGTTTGAAATTGGTGATTTATAAAATAGGTACCTCCATCACTAATGATAGCATGTGGAAATCCGAACCTAGAGAAGATATTCTTCTGAACAAATTTTAAGATTACTTTATGATCATTGGTTCGTGTTGCTATTGCTTCAATCTATTTAGAAACATAATCGATAGCCACCAAAATATATTCAAATTCATTGGAAGGTGGAAAAGGTCCCATAAAATCAATTCCCCACGCATCAAAAATTTCTACTACTAAGATGGGGTTTAAAGGCATCATGTCTTTCTTTGAAATATTCCCTAAGGTTTGACACTTAAGACACTCCTGACTAAAAGTATGGGCATCCTTAAATAATGTTGGCCAATAAAAATCACTCTGCAATACTTTGGCCATAGTTTTTCATCCAAAAAAATATCCTCCATAAGCAAGGGTATGACAGAATTGTAAGATACTCAATTGTTCAGATTCAAGAACACATCTACAAATGAGATCAGCACAAATTCTAAAAAGCTTAGGATCTTCTCCAAAATAATATTTGATTTAAGCAAAGAATCGATCCTTCTCATTCTTAGACCAGCCATCAGGAATTTATCCTATGACTAAGTAATTGACAATATCTGCAAACCAAGGGGCCTTTGTATGTGAAACTGCTAACAATTGTTCATCTAAAAAAGATTTTCTGATTGATACAAGTTCACTATCTTTAACTAGGATCCTAGATAGATGATCTGCTACAACATTTTCAGATCCCTTCTTATCTCAAATTTCAATATCAAATTCTTCTAACAGTAAGATCCATCTAATTAATCATGGTTTAGCATCTTTCTTTGAGAGCAGGTATCTCAAAGCTGAATGATTTGAGTAAATTATGATTTTTGATCCTAATAAATATGATCTAATTTTTTTCTAGGGCAAACACAATGGCTAGCAACTCTTTTTCAGTAGTGGTATAATTCATTTGTGCTTCATTCAGAGTTCTACTGGCATAATAGATCACTACAGGGCATTTGTTTACCCTTTGGCTAAGGACAGCTCCTATGGTAAAGTCTGAGGCGTCGCACATAATTTCAAAAGGTAGTGACCAGTTAGGAGGTTATATGATTGGACCATTGGTCATAGCTTCTCTTAAGATTTCATAAGCTTTAAGATAATTTTCATCAAAGTTAAAAGAAACATCCTTAGCGAGTAGATTACACAAAGGATGAGAAATTTTAGAGAAGTCTTTGATGAAGCGACGATAGAATCCTACATGGCCAAGAAAAGATCGAATTTGTTTGATAGAAGTGGGAGGAGGAAGTTTAGAAATTAGTTCAACTTTACCTTTATCTACCTCAATCCCTTTCTTAGATATTATATGTCCTAAAACGATCCCCTCTTGAACCATGAAGTAGCTCTTTTCCCAGCTTAACACTAGATTAGTCTCAATACATCGTTTTAATATTTTCTTCAAATTATTGAGGCAACTCTCAAAAGATTCTCCAAAGATTGAAAAGTCATCCATGAATATTTCTAAAAAATCTTCTATCATGTCTGAAAATATTGACATCATGCACCTTTGAAAAGTCGTAGGTGCATTACATAATCCAAATGGCATTCTATAAAAAGCAAAGGTTCCATAAGGACATGTAAAGGTGGTTTTATCCTAATCTTCTGGGTAGATTGCTACCTGATTGTATCCTAGGTATCCATCTAAAAAGCAAAAGTATTGTTGGCCTGCTAGTCTTTCTAGAATTTGATCAATAAAGGGTAAGAGAAAGTGATCTTTTCGGATGGTTGTTTTGAGTTTTCTAAAATCTATACAGACACGCCATCCAATGAAAAGTCATGTTGGTACTAAGTCCCCATGTTCAGTGTGGATAATCATGAGATCAGATTTTTTTGGAATAACTTGTGTGGGACTCACCCAGTGGCTGTAGAGATAGGATAAATAATTCCAGCATCTAACCATTTAATTACCTCTTTCTTGACTACTTCTTGCATGTTAGGGTTAAGCTATCTTTGCATCTCTCGAGTTGGTTTGGCATTATCTTCTGTATAGATATAGTGCATGCATATTGATGGACTAATTCCTTTTAAATCAGCGATGGTCCAACCTATGGCCTCCTTATATATTTTCAGAATATTTACCAATTGGTTTTCTTGTTCAGTAGTTAAGTTGGAAGCAATTATTACCGATAGGATTTTTTTTTATCCTAAAAATACATACTTAAGTGATTCAGGTAAAGATTTTAGTTCAAGTTATGGTGGGGCCTGAATTAAAGGACGTAATGGTTTAATTTTTTACTCGGATAAGGGCTCAACTTTCATTGACCAAGGTAATGAATGTGATGGTTGAGGTGAATTAAGCAAGACATTCACTTCCTGGGTTTGAGTTTCTTTAGTGGGTTCATCATCTTGCAGTAAATCTAGGAAGGAATTAGATTCAACTATTTCATTTACCTGATTGATTACAAAACAGTCTTCCTCCTCTTGAGTGTACTTTGGGGTATTAAAAATATTAATTCTTAGTTTTCGATTTTCAAAAGAAATGTCCATAACTCCTATCTTACAGTTGATATTGGCATTGGCAGTCGCTAAGAATGGACGTCCTAAAATTATGGGATTCTGATTCAGCTCTTGGGATGGTTCCATGTCAAGTATGAGGAAGTCTACTGGAAAATAACATTTGTCTACTCTAACTAGAACATCCTCAATCAAACTACGTGGTGTTTTTATAGATCTATCAGCTAATTGCAAAATAACTGATGTGGGTTTTAGTTCTCCAATCCCAAATTTTTCATAAACCAAGGTTGGAAGTAGGTTCACACTAGCTCCTAAGTCTAGTAATGCTCGGTTAAAGGTTATGCCTCCTATAACACATGAAATTAAGGGAGCACCAGGGTCTTTCATCTTTTGAGGTATTGGATTTAACAGGACCGCACTTACATCCTTAGATAGCATAACTCTTTTGGTGGTTCGTGGCTCCCGCTTTTGGGTGCAGAGTTCTTTAAGAAATTTAGCATAGGCCGGGACATGCTGAATTGCATCGAGGAGGGGTAAATTAATATGAACTTATTTAAATAGTTCCATTAGCTCCTTGTTGCGTGCTTCTTGATTTTTACGGGAAGAGCCTGCTTCTAAAGCTGAAGGAAATGGGGCTTTGAGTTTATATGTCTTGGCTAATTCATTTATTCTCTTCTTTCCTTTATCTATCTTATCGACATCAGTACCAATTCTAAGCTCAGGTTCTTCTATATGATTAGTTTCAATACTAACCTCTTCTTCAAATTTTTCATCTTGGCTAATATCAGTATTAGCCTC
This sequence comes from Cocos nucifera, assembly GCA_006176705.1. Taxonomy (NCBI): domain Eukaryota; kingdom Viridiplantae; phylum Streptophyta; class Magnoliopsida; order Arecales; family Arecaceae; genus Cocos; species Cocos nucifera. Next base: position 334,706 of record QRFJ01001219.1, read on the forward strand.
TATCATCTGATCTTGGTATGGGTCCTTAAGAATCCTACCACTTCTAAGTTCAGATATTGCTTTGGCATTTTCTAATTGAAGATTCTTAGGTGGGATGTTAGATGGATGAGTAAATCCAGATGGTTGATAGACATTGGATGGATTATTTTTAGGATTTGCAATTGGTTGGCTTGGTAATTGACCTAGTTCTCTCCTCATGGTAGACTCAGCTAATTATCCTATTTGAGCTTCTAGCCTGGTGATTGATTATTGTTGGGTTAGAATTGATTGTTGTTGGCTTAGAATCAATTGTTGAAATTGATTGAATTTATCATCGGCTGGATTGGTCTATTAAGGAGGTAGGTATGAGGGCTGATTATATTGTAGTGGTTGAGAAGACTTACTAGGTTGACCCTTATTATAGGCATAGTTCTGGTATTAGGGCCTATTTTGATAATTTTGGATTGGTGGGATTTGGGTCTAAGCCTGAGTCTGCTGTGGTTTCCAAGATAAATTAGGATGGTTTCTCCAACTAGGGTTATATGAATTTGAATATGGTTCATTAAATGGTTTGGAGTAACCTTAAGCAGCTTGGACTTGTTCTTGGATAAGAGGTGGTAATTATGTAGCCATGGGACATTCACTTACATGATGTGTTAAGCTAGCACAAATAGAGCAAATCTCCTGATAATTAGAAGTTGGTGTGTATTGTACAGGAGATTGTTGACCTAGGTTTAGGAATTGATCTAATTTCTGGGCAATAAGGTTGACTTTATCTAATTTTTATGCTATTATGTTCAAGTCTGTCTTAGAATTAAGTTTTGGAGTTTTGATCTCAAAAATTTTTGTCCATTTTTGTTGAGAAATTGATCTTTCATAAGAGGATAATGAAGCATGGTTAATAGAGTTTTCACTTAAGATTTCAAACAAGGTATAAGCTTCATCCTCACCTTTGCTCATGAATGCACCTCCACAGGATGCATTAACCATCTACTTATATTGATCTCCTAAACCTTTATAGAAAGCTTGTACAATTTGCCACTTAGATAGACCATGGTATGGGCATTTTTTAAGATGTTCCTTAAGTCTTTCCCATGATTCAAGAATTTATTTCCCTAAAAGCTGAGCAAATCCCATGATGGCTCACCACATGGTATTGGTTTATCCTATGAGATAAAATTTCTTAAGGAATTCATGTTGCATCTTTGTCCATATTTGAATTGTTCTTCCTAATGTGCCAAGCCAGTACTTGGCTTTATCTTTTAATAAGAAAGGGAACAAGGTCAGTCTAAGGGCATCATCAAAAAAATTCTGAATTTTTATCGTAGAGCAGATTTCTAAAAATTTATCCAAATGTTTGTAAGGGTCTTCATTGGTGTTCCCATAAAAAGATGGGAGCATCTAGATTGTGGTCGACTTGATCTCATAGTGGCTAGCAGGGATATTAGGTAAGTGGATGCAAGTCGATGGATTATAGGTGGAAGGAATAAAGTATTCCTTCATCTGTCTAAGTGGTTCTTCATGGTTTCCAGCCATTTGATTATCTGGTTTTATATGAATTAGTCTTTCAATTTCAGAATTTGGTTTAACTAGGTCAGGTAAAAGTGATCTTCTACCGTGCATGTACTAGTGCAACCCAATATATGGTTAAGATATATATTTTTTATTTTTTTATTTTTTTATTATTATTATTTTAAGGAAAGAGGAGAGAAAGAAAGAAGAGGGTTCTAAAGAAAGATCCTAAGGAGTCTTAAATCTAGAGATGATAGAGAGAAGAGTTAATTTATGGTTTATGTTTAATGTTATTTAGCAAATGAGTTAGGCAATCAATTCTGACTACGGATTGTCTTAGGTCTAGATAGCTCCTAACTACCAAGATCATCTTCGAACCCTCCAAGTAGAGGATCAGCCAATCAACTGGCCAGGTAAGTATAAGATCGGTGGGAGTCCTCCTGTTGCTTGCCTTAGACACTAATTGTGCTTAGCCAGTTAAGCGAATGGAATCAATTAAGTAACCACCTTTCTTCGGGCCCAGTCATCCCTGAACCACTTTTCTAGACATCAGTTAAATTGATTAATCCTAACCCATTTCAACTCTAAGGTTTTCTTGTCCTATTAAGCTCGAATATCCTTAAGGATCGATGTCTAATTGATTTTAAGAGTTAAGGTTTAGGTTAATGCAATATGAGGGTTGGTTGTTTGTGGGCTAAGTAAGGGTTATCAAATCCCCACCTTATCTTATTTAATGAATTGTGTCCTTAAATTAATTCAATATGATATGCATATTCAGATTTTCAAGCAAGGGGTTCTATGCAATTAAACTAGATGCACGTAATTAATTGAATTTTTGAATAGCTTACCTTGCCTCTAGCAATCACCAAAAATAAAACTAATATGATGGATGCTCTAAATAATTAGGGTTTCTAATCTTGTGATGAGATTTTTAATTAGATTTAAGTAGGTAATTTTTAATTAATTTAAAAAAATAGCAAATATTAAAAATAAGAAAAGAGATTTAGGGTTTAAGAATGATCTCACCAAATAGGATTGAAAGTTTTGTTCATGCCCAAATCTTCTTTGTTCTTTTCTCCTTTTTTTTCTATAAAATAAACAAGAAAAATAATTAGTAAGCAATAAAAAAATCAAAGAAATGAGAAAATTTTAATTTTTATGTCTTTCTGGCAACGACACCAAAAACTTGATAGGAACGTGATGTTGTCGTTAAGACACCATATTTATCAGTTTAAATCTGACTTTTTAAATTAATTAAATGTTATGAAGAGAGTAGTAAGTCGGGTCGAATCCATAGAGAGGCAATGATTTAATTCTAAAATCTTTAATTTTTTTTTAAAAGAAAAGAAAATAAGAATTTTTTTTAAAAAAATTAAAGTCAAAAAATAGATTTATAAATAAAAATAGAATTTAAATTATGCAAAAATAAACTTGGTACTAAGATCCACTATTTAGATCTTAGTGGCTACTTGCAATAAAATTAAAGAGCAATAAAGAATAATTAATTTAAAGAGCTAGAATTGAAAAGAGTAATAAAGCTTTCTTTATTAAAATTAAAACTCAAATTTAGAATTAAATACAAGAGATTAAAAAAAGAAAAGAGAAAAGAAAACTAGAAGAAGATCGCAGATCAGTGTAGGCGTAGAAGACTGGCTCTTCTTCTTAGCACCATAGCTTTGAAGCAACCTTCAACCTTAAGCTTGGCTTCCATCCTGTATCTTGGCTTCCCTCTAACCAGATCTATTGATTTTTGGAGGCCTAGGGTCCTTTTTATAGAGCTAGGAGGACTGGAGAGTTTTCTTCTAGGCAATGTAGGACTAAGGAGCTCTTTAATCGTCAAAATATGGAGAAATCCAAGTAAAAATTGGATTAAAAAGAGTCCTGGTTGAATTCTGCTACTCTGGATGAATTCTAGCCATTCAATAGAAATCCAATGGATCAAAAATCATCAAAATCGGATGCATATCGGCCCAAATCAGGTCGGATTAAATTTTGGCTGTTAATCATGCGTTGATGGAGAAAATCTAGCCATTGATCGTGCATCGGGAGTACTGATCACCATCGGGAGCGTTCTGGGCCATTGGATCATCCCCTAGATCGAGCGCTACCGTTGGATGGCGATCTATATGAAGCTAAGTTCGAATCAAACCTGAAAATAACCATTGTCATCCGATCTTGACCACAATCAATCGGATCCGTCCGATCGCGCCTTTACTATTTCCATGGACCGCGTGGACCGGCTGCACCGTACATCGCAATCAATCAGTGCCTCCTATCATAGTATGAAAAGTCCAAAATGCCCTATGAGTCATGATAGATTTTCTGTGAATCCTTTAAGGATCTAGGTCCACCACGTGTCGCTCTGTGATTCGCTGGTTTCTACTGAGCTGACGGTCCATGCTTGGATCATGGATCGGCTGACGGTTTCCGTGGCTGAGTCGACTTGCATGGTTGGCTTGACGTGCTGGCTTCGTTGGCTTGGCTCGGCACATTTGGATGCACCGACTGATATGGCACGGCGGCTTGAGCCGGCTGAGCCATTTTTCTTTTTTTATTTAATTTTTATTTATTTTATTTCTTTAGAAATTCATATCTTCACCATTTTAGCTCCATTTTGCATAAAATTTATTTCATTATAATCAAAAAAATAAGTTCCTTTTATTAATTATAAAATTTTATTTTTTAATTTTTATTATTTTTTAATTAATTTTTTAATTAATAAAAATATGAATTTCTTAAAAATATATTAATTAATTATTAATTCTTAAAAATAAATATAAATTAATTGATAAATTGATGCTTTTATAGGTAAATTTATGATACTTATCAATGACCGCCTCCACCATTGAAGATCTTGGTTTGCTTCTTTGCACCATCCTAGAATTATAAGATTGCTTCTGCTTAGTAGCTACATCACGTATCCTAAACTTTTCTAGAGAACCCACAATATTTCTATACCGGCACTTACTGCATATCCTAATACGGTCTCCTCAGAACTATGCTTGTCCTTCTGCACATGCCACTCCACCTAAAACTGTGCATCATCGATGCTGGTGCTAGGATATTGATCCTCCTATACCCCACCACTCTGAACTCATGTCACATCTCCATCAGTGAAAATACCTCTGCTCAGTGCTCTATCTGAAACCAAAGTCCCTCTGATGCCGTAGAAGCCAACTCTATATCCGAGTCCCTCGAGGCCAACCACTCAATGTTGTACTATTGAGCCTGCCACTATACCTCGATCACCATCACTATCGCTTCAAAACCTCCATACTTTGCAGCCCTTTTCGAAGCCATCTTGAATACCTCTACAATTAGTGGGCACCTCCGAAACCTAAGAGCTCATCCAACTCTTCTGAATTCAGCGACTAATCCCTAGAAAATTCCATCCTAGTCTTCTCATCTTCTATCCCTACACCAGCCTGTTGGGAATAATGTCCCAAAGCCAATCATCAGCCTATTGATGGTTATGCTGATTCTTGTATTTGTATATGAATTATAAATAAATAAAAATTATTTTGATATTTTTCATCATAATTTTTTTTTGCTAATGAACTTCTGTATTGTGGTGATGTCCTTAGGACTATTTAGAATCGATAAAGGAGGATTTATCATTTAGTCCTTAAATTTATTCGCGATCAAATGATATGTTGTTATTGAGGGCAACAATATTTATCGAGTATAGATCGTTGTGTGCCATATGGGTTGGTTATCCTCTTAACCAAGGAATGTATAGATATTGGTATGTCATGCAGGTGAGATGTAGAGGTACATCTGCACTAAACGTGATCAACTCCAAAGCTTTTCTACTGTCAAGATTTGCTCCGATGGAATATGGGTATAAGTATCCGTCTGACCTAAGATCACCATGGTAACTTTCAAGCAACTCACTGTGCTTTGGTGCTGGACTACTTGAATTTCTAATTCAGTGACAAAAGATTTCTGTGCATCGTTAAGTACTTAAGGAGTCGATATGTGAATCAAGATGGGATTAACCACTCCAGTTCAAGAGCTGTGTTCAATTGTATTTCAATTTAGTAAAATCTTGGCTAGGAAAGTTCTTTTGAGGGGTCATAGGACTAATTACTTTGAGATATAATTTGGATGAGATACAATTTGGATGTACTTTTAGGATTGATAGTTTAACTCTAAGTCATCCTATACACAAAGATCAAAGGGATGAATTATATGGTAACCATATTTGCATAGGTTTTGAATGTTGCGATTGCGACTATTCGATCTATTCGAATGTTAGGTATCATTGCTAGATGGTCACTTTGATTAATATAGAAATTGGTTTCTATGCTACCAGCTTAAGTTTGAACCTACGGAGTCACAAACATTAGAGGTTCCTACCTAATTTGATGGGTAGTGAAGAGTCCCACCGAACTGAAACTCTATGGTCAAGAGTCCCACTGGACTAAGACTCTTCGACCAAGAGTCCTACTGGGCTAGGATTCTAAGTCATATCTATTTGAGACTCTGTGATTGATAGTCTGGACTCTATGATCACAAGTTCCACTCATTTCGGGCATCGGGGTCAAGAGTTCCATTGGTTTGGAACTCTTCGATCAAGATTTCATATCGATGGACTTTGTTGCCCAAACACCCACCAGATTTAGACTCTATATTTATGAGAGATTTAATTAGTGATTTGATCACTAATTAACTTAATTTGATTGAGTAATTATTTTTGGTTTAAGTCCAATTGAATTGGATTCAATTGGGTTTGACCCGATTAGGTTATGAGATGATCTAATCGCCGAGGAGGTTTGATCCCTAATTTGATCAAGAGTTGGGCTTGATCAATTCTTGATTTTATTAAAATTTAATTAAGCCTAATTAAACCTAAATTAGTTTGGTTTTATATGATCTAATTGAGCCTAGCTAAATTGGTTTGGACTTGGCCTGGTTGGATAAAATCGATTTGGACTAGTTTGACTAGTCCTCTTCCTGCGCCACCTCATCTCTTCTGTGCCCATAATTTTCTATGAGAAAAAGCATCTTGTATGTTTTTCCATGCACAGAAGAAGCCCATGACCTGGTATCTCATGCCTCTTGTGGATAAGGATTGGTGGTTTAAGTTTGAATGAGATTCAAATGTCAAACCAACTTCTTCTTATCCATGCGCCACCTCAATTTGTGCACCTTATTTTCTACATGAGAAATATTTTCTCATGAAGATTTTCCATGCACATGAGAGCATACACACCCCTCTTTCTCATGCCCCAAATGGATAAGATTAGGTGGTTTTGGTTTGAATTCAAATCAAGTTTGAATTTGAATCAAAAACCAACTTGATCTCATCCTTCCATGCATTATGAACACAGAAAAGAGTTTTTTTAAATTAATGAATTTTTTTGGATGTGCAACATCTGATAGAGAGTGAGAAACCCAATCCATGAGCCCCCTTCTGCATGGTGAAAATTCAAAAAAAAAATCTAAAGAAAAGTTCCATAGAAATTAGTGCACAAGGTTTGGGTGAGAGTGATGCCCTAGGTTTTTGGTCTAGGATTCGGAAAGAGTTTATGTGAGCTACGAGTATTGTGAGCCCACCAAATTTTAGAGAGAACCTTCTTTACCTCTGTACTATATCTACTAGCAACCTGGAGCATCTGTGAAGTCCGTAGATGAAGATTGAAGTTGTTCAATCAAAATAGCCCCCTGAAGCATTTCGGCGTCGAGCTAGCACTCGCGGGGAGCCGATCAGGACTAGGAATCTCATGTGGACGATCCATGGAGGCCAGACATTTATGTGGCTACATCATGACTAGTGGACCTCCTTGATGATGATCAGATTATGATGATCAACTACCCATGAAAAGGTATTATGTTCTGATCACATAGATGTAGTAAATAGTTTGCTGCATAGTTTATTTTTCAGATCTATTTGAATGCATGCATATTATATTTAGATCCTTAGTGTAGAATTTAATATTCTGATATGATGAGTAGGTAATTAATTAGATTAATTATTTTTTTTTACTATATTTTTATTATTTTCGAAAAAATTTTGAAAGTATCACTGCAAACCCTGCACTATTTTCTTTCAAATGGTATCAGAGCGAGGATTCGCTAAACATGATATGCTTGCATGTTTAGATTGATAATTTAGATTTAATCTAAATATTAATCTAATAATCTGATTAATTAGATCTAAAAATTAAAATCATGATCGTACGGACTATAGGTTGTCCTACTGTAGGTATTACCCCTATAGTGCAAAGATTGTCATTGTACGTGCTTGATCTTGTAGTTGATCATAAAATTTTTAAATTAGATCTAATTTTTATTATATGATAAATTAGATTTTAATCTAATTTTTGATCATGAATGCATGTCTAGATAGGATCTAAAGTTTGATTCATGATTTAATATTATGTAGTGTACATAGTTTCAAATTAAACCCTACAACTAGTGTTGTTTGTGAATTGAGCCAATTCAATTTTGAAGTGAGTCGATTCAATTGGTGAACAATGCTAAGTTGTAAAGAATCTTTTAAATTTTAAAAAATATTTTTAAAATACCAAATTCTAACCCTCAGCCCATAAACTTAATTAAAATTAAGTGAAATAATTTAGTATCTAGAATTGTGAATTAAGATTCTAAGTCATTAATCATAAACTTGTGCATTATTGAGTTAGATAAATTAGATCCATAAATTAGGTTAGACATAAAGTTAGTTAAAGAATGGACTAATTTAGAGTAGTTGATCAAATCTAATTAAATGTAAATTTAGATTAGGTCAAGAACTCTATAAACTCAATTACAATAGTTCTAGTTGGTCAAGTCCATGCCTTTAATGAGGACCAAATGGACTTGATTCATGGCTATGCAATCGAACTCGAAATTACTAGGTTGGTCAAATTAAAACTAATAAATCGGATGGTGTCTAAGGTAAGTTTGGCACTTTGACCAGTGATTTTTAATTAGGAGTTACTCACATTGATTCGATCTTTGACGAGTTAATGGCATATCCCTTCCACTGATCTCATTTACCTGGCCATCCTGATAAATTAGATTTTAATTAGATCACTTGATGATTTGGACTCACTGATAAGTGATAAAAATATACTAATAAAAGTATTAAATTATAAAATAAATTAATCTATTTTTTAAAAATTGATACTTTTGTTAATCTTATGTAGGAAAAAAAGCCACCAATATAAAGATCTTATTTTTTTGGTTCAGATAAAATAAATTTCAAGCATAATGGACTTCAAATGAGTCTAAAATTGAATTTCAAAGAAAATAAAAAAAAAAGCCGGTCCAGTTCAAACCGGTTCAAAAAAAATTGGCTCAACAGACCATCCGACCCGACCGCACTCAGACCAACCACTGATGCCACGCTTATGCCGAGCTGACGTCAGCATTTTTTGTGGCACACGGTGGACCACTATAGAGGGCATTTCGGAGATTTCATAGGGAGAAGCGCACTCCAATTAGCTGAAGAAAGTGGTGGTCCACGCAACACCAGGCTCACGCATGGTTTATAGAGGGTAATCTAGGAATTCTACCAGATCCGACGGATGTCTTTCACTGAGATTTCATCAAACGACTAAAACTCGTGCGCTGATGAATGGCGGATGCAGCCCCCATCAAGATCCAATGATCTGAATGGTTCCCGATTTATAATTAAATGCCTAAAGCCCTACAAAAATAGATCCGATGGCTCAAAATCCATCTAAAAGCTGATCCGATGGCTGCCATGAATTCCTACTTAATCTACGATATTTTAAATGATTTTTAAGTGATTTTTGATGTATTTGATCGCCATCCAATGGCCAGAATGATCCATGCCTTATTTGAGTTGTTTCAGGAGTTCTAAATCCTAATGTGAGTGGGAATTTTCATAAAAAATCCACCACTTAGCCTATAAAAAGGGGGTTGCCTGCTGTTGCCGAGGAAAGAGGTAGAGAGAGAAAAAATACAAAGGATTTTGGGAAGAGAATTTTAAGAGAGAGCCTGGGAACAGGGGAAAAGAAAAGAGTTCGAAGAGTTTTGAGAGAGAGTTTTGAGAGAAAGAAGAAAAAGGACTTTTATATTTTTTTCTTCTTCTGATAATCAAGACATCGATCAAGGAGCTTCTCTTCTTCTTCATTAAGTTTTTCATACCAAGAGCAACGAACAACCAATTTCAATAATTAAACAGTCTAATTCTTTTATTCTTTTTATTTTATTTATTATTTTTAAACTTGTTATCATGAACTAATTTTTTTTTACTAAGGCTAAGGTGTAGCCACTCTTTTGATGCAATATTAAATATGATTTATTTTTAATTTTAAATTTTATTCATGAGGAGTATATAAATCTGATCTTAATGCTTTTAGATTACTGGCCATCTTCTAATTAATCTAATGAATATAGATGTTACAAACCAAGTACATCTATGTTATTGCTTCTTGATTATATACCTTGTATTATGAATCAAATTAGAATTCATATGCATGCAAGAATTTTAGTGCGCTTTGGACGCAGCATATTTTAATTAGAGAATTTTACAAAACTTAATGCATTAATATTTATTTAAATTACACCTAGATCAAAGGATAATTAATAAATATTGATAGTTTTACTATGCTTGGATCAAAGGGTAGTGAATAAACTAGGAGACTCCACCGTCACATAAAATAAAATTAATCTAATAATCTGAATATTGTATTGACTGAGTTAGTGAACCGATTGCCTTAGTAACCCATTGCTTTTAAGTTTAAAACTCTAATAATTACACTCTCTCTATTTTCTTAAAATTTTTAATTATTTTTTATTTTGTTCTTTAATTTCTTATTCTCATAAATTGGTCTTCTAAATAAAGCATAGAAAAGAGCTTTTCAGTACTTATTTTTCAATCCTCTAGGGACGATACTCTACTCATTTACTTTATTACTTGATCGACTGGTGCACTTGCCATAGCTATAGATTAGCATGCATCACTCACCCATGTCAATTAGATAAATCAGTCTGACTGATTTAAGTGTTCCTAATGCCAGTCTAGATTAAATCATTTTTTATTTGATTTTGTGAAGTCAGTGGGAGGATTAAAATTGACTTGCTAAATTTTTCTCGCTTCTTAAAATATATTAATTAAATCCTCTAAAATTATTAGATCCTTAAAAATAAAATAGTTATATAGATAACTAAATCATAGCCTTCTATTAAGTTGAGTGATAATAGGTTCATTAGTATAATGATCATTGGAGGCCCAAAGGCCTGGTGATTATTGACTAATAAAATTATCATTCATAAAATGATAATTTGGTTAAGTCTTTCTGATTGTGGTTAGGTCGGCCGACTAAAGTTGAGTCTGATCATTTATTGATTAGATGAGATCAAATATGGTCATGTTAATGGTTGGACCTAACCGGATCTTTTCAATAAGGGCCAAAGCCTATTGATTAGGTCTCTGGGGCAAAATCAATATTACTAGAAGTTGTTTAGAGAAGTAATTGATTTTGAATCTATCCATAGATACATATGGATTAACCAACCAAAGTTGGGCTCGTGTGTAGTCTATGTAGATTCTAGTACCTAATAAGAAATTAAAGTAATTTCTCAAATTGGAGGTCGAGGCTACCAATTCATATAAAATAGTGGAAGAACCTTTAGACTAAAGTCCAAGTCTTTAGGATAATTGATTCATATACTAATTAGATTTGATTTTTCTTTTTTGTGCAGAAATGGCCACTAACCTATCGCTCTAGTCATTATTAGATAATGATAAATTAATGGAACCCAACTTCAATAGCTGGTATCGTAAGTTGAAAATCATCCTGGAGCATGAGCAAATCCTTTATATAGTAACGGATCCAGCACCTGAGGAGCCAGCTCTGAATGCTAGAGGAGCGGTATGAGATCCTTACCAGAAGTGGCTCAATGATCGTACCATCATTCAGTGCATAATACTGATGGCAATGAATGATGAGTTTAGCCATAGGATCAAAAACGTCCAACCACAGGAGATGCTTTAAATGTTGAGCGACTCCTTTGGCATGCTTGACGATGTTGAAAGGCACAAAATAAGTTGTGCCATTTTCAATGCTCGGATGAGAGATGGAGCTTCAATCATCAATCATGTATTGTACATGATCGAGATGATTGAGCACCTTAGCAAGCTAGGCTTCCCCTGCACGAGCAGCTCGATAAGGATGCAATCCTTAATTTCTTACCCAAGTCTTTCCTTTCTTTTCTGACTTATTTCAGAATGACAAAGCCTACAGTCAACTACCATGACTTGTTGGGATTGCTGCAAAATTTTGAGAAAGATTACCAACTTCACAAGAAGACGGTGAATGTAGTGGGAGGGTCTTCTTCTGATCGTCGATCCTTTAAGAAAGGGAAGAAGAAGAAGAAGAAGAAGAAGGTGTAGCCAAATGTCGGGACGACTGCACAGGGTCAGACTAAGAAGTGCAAGCCCAACTAGAGTCAGGCAGAGTACTTCTTCTGCAAGAAGTAGAAGCACTGGAAGAGAAACTGTCCTCTATACATTGCCTCCCTGGACCCGAACAGGCAAAGAAAGAAGCAAGTGGTTGCTGGACAAGGTAATTATATGATAACACCTTGCAATTTTTTCTTATTTTATTTTACTGCCTGGGTATTAGATACTGAAAGTCCTTATCATATTTGTAATTCTATGTAGGGCTTGCAGGTTAGTAGAAGATTTGATCAAGGTGAGAGGTTCCTGAATATTAGAGATAGAAGACAAGTTTCAATTCTAGCTTTAGAAATCATGAACGTTATAATCAATTCAAATAAAGTTATTCTTAATGAATGTTATTTTTGTCCAACTATTTTATTGAATGTCATTTCTATAGGCCTTTTGGCCATGAATGGTTATGAAATATCAATAAAAAAATTTATAATATCATTTTAAATGGTGTTACAATTTTTATTGGATGATTGAATAATAGTATTTATTTATTAACATGCCTATTAACGTGGTTTAGTCCTCTAGTAAATGTCCTAGAATTAGTGATGTGTCTGAAGTCTACCTTCGGCACTATAAGCTTGGTCATATTAATAAGAACAGAATAAACAAGTTAGCTCCAGAAGAAATTCTTGAGGTTAGTGATTGTGAATCACTTTTGACTTATGAGTCCTTTGGTGAGATGACCAAGTCATCTTTTACTGAAAAAGATGAATGAGCCACTGAACTCCTAAGTCTAGTACATTCAGATGTATGTGGACCCATAAGCTCAAGTGCTAGAGGTGGATACTTCTACTTCATAACCTTCATAGATGATCTATCAAGATATGGGTACATCTATTTAATAAAGCACAAGTCGGAGTCGTTTGAAATATTCAAACTATTTTGAAATGAGGTAGAGAAGTAAACTAAAAAAAGTATTAAAACTCTTCAGTCTAATCGAGGGGGTGAGTACCTTTCCAATGAGTTTCTGACATATCTAGGAGAGAATGAGATTTTCTCTTAATGGACCCCTCCTTGAATACCATAACATAATGGTGCATCTGAAAGAAGGAATCATACCCTATTGGACATGATTCGATCCATGATGGGGTTTGCTGGTTTGCCGATCTCCTTATGGGGATATGCATTTGAGTCAGCTTGGCTGACACTTGTAATACACTTCTAGGGGCAAAATTATAATTTTGACTAAAATCAATAAATTTGAAATATCCCAGATCTGATATAGATCAAAGAGATAATTTTTTAAATATATCACTTGATCTGATCAGATCTGAATGAACCTGGACCGAAAAATCAGGATTTTTCTTCAACTGGTATCAGAGCCAGGTTCTAAAAATATTTAGATCTAATTTTAAATTTATTTTAATTAAAAAAATAATTGATTTTAGATGTCACATGAGATGTGATCAGATCTGAAATCAGAAAAAAAAAATTAAAATTAAATGATTAGGATCTAAGATTAGAAGATATGCATGACTAGTTCTAGAATAGAATAGTTCTATAGAATAGTCTTGCATGTTTTCAATTTAATTTGATTAACCCATATTTTAGATCTATTTATTTACTATTTTTTGATATTATAATGGTTATAATAACATCTAAAAAATAGCAAATAAAATTATTTAATTTTAAACATCATATGAGATATGATTGATGCATGTCTAGACTAGTTGTAGAATAGTTCTACATAGTTGTCTAGATTAGAATTTATTTTGATAAGATCAATTTAAATCTAATTTTTTAGATTATTATGAGATAATTTAGATCTAAAAATATGCATGATTTGATACATGAGATGTATGCAAAATATGCCATGATTAGATCTACTTTGTATATGAGATATATGATATAGATCTGATACTGTTTTGTAGTATTGAATGTTCCTGATTAAGGCGTTCCTCTTGGCCGTCCGATCATAAGAACAAAGAAGGGTTTAAAGGCCCTCTCCTTCCATTCGATGGGGTGTTCTTATGATGTGTAGGGGTGCTGCGCATGTTCGTCCTTAATCAGAAACCCAAAACTTACTTTCTGCAAAATCCTAGATCCTGAAACCCTAGGATTATTGTGCATATTTTATTTATGAACCCTACTTAATTAAGAATTAAGATTATGGAATATTAATTAGGTCTAAAATTGAGAATTTTAGATCTAAGACATATTCATAATACTGGGTTCGGGCTTGGGTAGCTCAATTAGGTCTAAGCGGTTGATCAAACCGAATCAAGAGTTGGTTAGATGGGATCAACAATGCTTAAATTGACCAGCCTAATAGGATTAAGTCTGGGTCAAGATCGAGTCACGATCAAGCAAGACCTAATTAGGCTCAGAGGTTAGAGTCTGGATTGTAGGCTAACCCAATTGGTTCTGACTCAACAATTTGGTGTCTAAGGTAAGTTTGGCACATACGACCGACTGGTTTTTAATTGGAAGCTACTCGACCTGAATGCATTCTTGTACGAGTTAATGGCATATTCCTTCCACCGATCTCACTTACCTGGCCATATCTGTTGACACAGTTCTGATCTGAGGTGGTCAATAATCCGAGCTAACCCATGCCACTAGGTTAGTCATAATTGTTATGACTATGACAAGTCTAGTTTAATGAGACCTGAATCAATTCTCCCTAAGAAAAGATTAAGTCTGAGGTCTTCCACCATTGTAGATGTGCGGGCCCTTCCCGGGGTTGATTGTTCTCGGCTGGATACAGTGGCTCAGTTGCACCGGAAAGATGCAACCATGTCTATTAGGCATTGGATGCTATGGGCTGGAGGATGAGTTGGGCTCAATATTTTGGATACGGTGAGAGACTCAATTAGGAACCCAGTCTATGCAAATGGTGGGTCTGACTTAACTAAGGAGTGGATCAATATTCCGGATACGGTGAGATTCATGAATTAGAGACCAAGTTTGGGTGCACCATGATTAGAGAATCATTGAACAAGAGTTGTTCACTCATTGGCTAACCCATCACCAATAACTGTTAGGTGAGGTGATGAGTCAGTTGGTGAGACCGCACCACCCACTAGAAATCATTAATCATGGAGATTTTTGCATCTCTACAGAGGGAGTGTAGGGATCCAAGAAAATAGTGGGAGCTAATTTGTTTAAAAATAAAATTCCTAAATAAATTGGTCAAGTCAAAATTACAATATCTAACTAGAATCTTTGACTCTCTACAGAAAAATGTCTGCGTCCAACCCATTGGCACGTATCCTGGACACACATAGACTGACTGAACCTAATTATAAAGATTGGCTCAGGAACTACAAAATTATTTTGGGTTCTGAGAAGTTAACCCATGTTTTGGACCAGGACCCTCCCACCTTACCAGCCCGTCCATCCATTGAACAGAGAGCATCTCTAAAAAAATGGATAGACGAAGATAATAAGGCCAGATATTACATGTTGGGCTCGATGTCTGATGAGCTCCAGCGCCAACATGAAGGATATCGGGACTGCTCGCCAAATGTTGGCTCACCTGCAGGAGATGTTTGGTGAACAGAGTCGCGCAGCCAAATATCAAGTCACGAAATGACTTTTTAAGGCTAAGATGCGTGATGGGCAGTCAGTCCAAGATCACTGTCTGACAATGATCAAGGACATGGAAGAGCTTGAGAAGCTCGGTGTGAAGTTAGACTTGGACCTGCAGAATGATATTATTCTGCAATCCTTGACTGATGCATATGGGCAATTCATCATGAATTACCACATGCATAAACTTCAAAATTCCTTGGCCGAATTAATGAATATGCTGGTTACCGCTGAGCTTTCTATGAAAGGTTCTAAAGGCTCAGTTCTTGCTATGGAATGGACTTCTTCCAAAAGAAAGTCTTATGAAAAGAAAAAGAAGTCTGTGAAAAAGCAAAAGGTGGAAGGATCAAAGAAGAAGAAGGCAGAGCCGAAGAAGAAGGCCGATGTCAAAGGAAAGTGTTTCCATTGCAACAGCGACGGCCATTGGAAGCGGAACTGCCCTACTTACCTGACCACCTTGAAGAACAAGAAGGAAGGTCCTTCTGGAGGTATGCTCATTATTGAGTCTAACCTTACAGTTTCTTCTGCATCCAGTTGGGTGCTTGACTCTAGTTCTAGTGCTCATCTGTGCACTTCTATGCAGGGTCTTGAGGATAGCAGGAGGCTGAGGGATGGAGACATGATCCTACATGTCGGTAATGGAGCAAGAGTTGCTGCAGTAGCCATGGGAACATACCCTCTTTGATTACCATCTGGTTTAGACTTAGTTTTGAAAGACTGTTATTTTGTGCCTACAGCTAGCAGGAATTTGATTTCTGTTTCATGCTTAGCACAAGAAGGTTATGTGATCACCTTCTTTAAGGACCATTGTAACATTCTTTATGAAAGAAATAAAATTGCAAATGGTTTCCTTATTAATGGTCTTTATCAGCTACATATTGATGTACCTATTTTAACTATCGAGCAAAACGTGAATGCCAAACGACCTAGGGATAGTCTAAATGACAGATATCTATGGCACCTGAGACTAGGTCATATAGCAGAAGATAGGATCAACAAATTGGAGAAAAATGGGCTATTGAGTCCGTTGACTTCCAAGTCATATCCAACTTGTGAATCTTGTCTTCAAGGCAAAATGACTAAACTCCCTTTTGTTGGACATGGGGAGAGGGCCACAGATCTCCTTGCCCTAGTACATACTGATGTGTGCGGCCCATTTGATGTACCGGCTAGAGGCAATTTTGTCTACTTCATTACCTTTACCGATGATCTGTCTAGGTATGGGTATGTGTATCTTATGAAACACAAGTCTGAAGCTTTTGAAAAGTTCAAAGAATTCAGACATGAAGTAGAAAAATAAACAGAAAAACCCATTAAGGTTCTTCGATCAGATCGAGGAGGTGAATACCTTAGCCGAGAATTTCTAGACTATCTAAAGAAAAATGGCATAGTCTCTCAATGGACTCCACCAGGAACACCTCAACTCAACGGGATTTTAGAACGGAGAAATCGGACTCTATTGGATATGGTTCGATCCATGATGAGCTTCACAGACCTCTCTGATTTCCTTTGGGGACACTCATTGTTAACTTCAATCTATCTACTGAATAGGGTTCCCTCTAAAATCGTTCCTACCACACCGTATGAGATATGGCACAGTAAGAAACCAAGTCTGAGTCATCTCAGAATTTGGGGTTGTCCGGCTCATGTCAAAAGACAACAAGCGGACAAGTTAGAGTTTAGGTCCTTCAGAGCTCGATTCATAGGATATCCTAAAGAGTCATTAGGATACTATTTCTACATTCCAGAAGACCATAATGTGATTGTGAGTCGACATGCCATCTTTCTTGAAAAATAGTTTATTCAAGACAGCGGCATTGGAAAATAGATCAAGCTTGATGAGAAAGTCTCACAAGTGGAACGAGCTAAGGACCAAATGGAACCTAATCAGTTTGAGCCAATAAGAACACTACCTCCTCCACCTCGTAGATCGAAAAGAGTTTCCCGTCCCCCTAAGAGATACTTAGGTATTATTTCAGAGGAAGTAGAGGAAATGTTCCTCGTAGGTAATGGTGCTCATGGTGATGATCCCAAAACCTACAACAAGATGATATCAGATATCGACTCTGAGAAATGGCTAGAGGCAATGCAGTCAGAAATTGACTCGATGCACTCAAACCAAGTCTGGACCTTGGTAGATCCACCAGAAGGTATAGTACCTATTGGCTGTAAATGGATCTTCAAGAGAAAGATTGGTGTAGATGGGAATGTGGAGACATTCAAGGCTAGACTAGTGGCAAAAGGTTATAGTCAATGCGAAGGCATTGACTATCAGGATACCTTTTCCCAGTGGCTATGCTAAAATCCATCCGCACATTGCTTGCCGTTGCAGCCTATTTCAATTATGAAATATGGCAAATGGATGTGAAAATGGCATTCCTAAATGGATATCTTGAGGAAGACATCTATATGGAACAGCCATTAGGTTTCACATCCAGTGATACTGATCACAAGGTTTGCAAGCTGCAAAGGTCCATATATGGACTTAAGCAAGCATCTCGGAGCTGGAACACTCGTTTCAATGATGTGATCAAAAAAGTTTGGTTTCATCAAAAATGAAGAGGAACCATGTGTTTTCAAAAAGGTCAATGGGAGCGCTGTTGTCTCCCTCGTATTGTATGTGGATGACATCCTCCTTATTGGGAATGATATTCCCATGTTGACGACAGTCAAAATATGGTTGTCCAAGGAATTCTCCATGAAAGACCTAGGTGAATCATCCTTTATTCTAGGAATTAAGGTCTATAGGGATAGACCGAATAGGATGCTAGGACTTTCACAGAAGATGTACATAGAGGAAGTACTAAAGAGGTTTAGTATGGAAAACTCTAAGAGGGGATTAATACCCTTCAGACATGGTATTCATCTTTCCAAGAAGATGTGCCCCAGCACACCTGAGGAAATAGAACGCATGAGCAAGATCCCTTATGCTTCTGTAATAGGGAGCCTCATGTATGCCATGCTATGTACACGATCTGATATAGCCCATGCTGTGAGTGTCACAAGCAGATATCAATCAAATCCAGGTGAAGAACACTGGACTTCTGTGAAATGTATCCTTAAGTACTTGAGAAGAACTAAGGATATAATATTGATCTTTGGTAATGGAGAACTCCAAGTCCAGGGATACACAGACTCAGATTTCATGTCTGATATAGATGATCGAATGTCGACATCTGGCAGACTGTTTGTGTGCAATGGTGGTACTGTCAGCTAGAAGAGTTCCAAGCAAACGGTGATACCACCCCATCCATGATTACCTCGAAAAGGGTTATGTCAAGGTCAAGAGAGTCAACTCCATAGATAATGTGGCAGACCCACTTACAAAGCCGTTGGGCCAGCAGAAGTTCGAAGCCCACCTTAAGAAGATGGGACTTAGACTTGTAGCCAATTAGCTTTAGGACAAGTGAAAGATTGTTAGATATATGTGCCCTAGAAGTCAGAATTGGCTGACACTTGTAATACACTTCTAGGGGCAAAATTATAATTTTGACTAAAATCAATAAATGGGTTATTTTCTATCACATATGTGTATTTAGTGTCTGTGATACATCCTTTGAGTTAATGGCAATGATAATTCATATTTTTAAAAATTAAAAATTTAAGACATGAATAATCATTATTAACTCATAAATTGCTCCTGACCATAGGATCATCACGAGGATGGTGATTGATCCGAAAGATTGGTGTACAATCATTTTTCTTTAGTAGATTAGTCTGAGTCTATGATGTGGAGACACCGGAGTGAGAGTATAGGTACTCGTTAGAGAACGACGGCACTGAGCGTGACCATCTCGAGTAGTCATTAGGGAGTCTACCTTCTCGTCAATGACTGACTCGATGCTGCAGTAGTGTGTCTGGTTCTTTGACCTGAGGTGCATCGACAGTTCACCTTGAGGGTGTTATAGTTTGACTACACCATTACTCAATCTCCTAGCCATATGGAACCCTGAGGTGTATGTTGGCTATAGCATGTTCATTGTAGGAACTGGATGGCATCAAGATGGAATCTATCTACCTCGGTGGTAGAGGAGCAGCCCTATGATAATCATGAGAATCAAGTCCAGAAGCCCATGGCCATGGCAGAGTGAAATAATAGAAAGAGTTTCTATTTAGATTTTCACATTGGACTCGAATCGAATGATTACATCATATGACAGAAACTAGGGTTTGACGAGTTCACCTTAAACCCTTAATCTGATCGGGGCTCAAGATAGAAGAACTTGAATCACACAGGTAGCTACACCAAGAGGTTCGCATTCAGCTCTGATGGGTTGCCACCATATACTGCTAGGTGTCACTGGTGGATTTTGGGAGCAATTAGAATGATTTAGATGATCAATCATTCTAGCTGTTCGAATCAGAAGAGTTCTGATCCATCGAAAGGAGTTTCGATGATGTCGATGATAGAGATCATGACATATCCCATTACCATACAGAACTGAACCTAACTGGGTCACACAAATAAGGGTTTGAATCTGGTGATCATCAATTGAACTAATCTAGTTCAATTGATCTGAATGAGATTCAATTAGGTTCAAGGAAATCGTGCTAGCACTCGATTGAACCTAACGTTCTTCTTTTGCTATCATAAATAAGTTGTCCTATCTGAGCCAAAGGAGTTTGTGCTCAATCAGAGGCCTTCATATGGTCTGACTGGAGGATGTCCAAGTCAGAAAAGATTGTCTTATTTTATAAGACATTATCTGCCATTTTTGGTCACCTGCCATTTCTTGTTCTTTGACTTTGGTCAAAAGTCTACCTTTGACTGGTCAAACATTGACCATTGATACTTTGACTTTTGACCACATGTCATGCACCTATTGGAGAGCTGGTGGGGGCCTGTCCCCCTGCCAGAACTTGGAAAGGAGAAGGGCGCACGCCACCCTAGGCGTGTGCCCAAGTTGGAGGCGCCTAGGAGTCCTTGTTGGACAAGGACTCCATCTCCTATTTGGATTCCAATTAGAGTTCTTCTAAGAATCAACTTTGACTAGTCTTAGGCGCCCTCTAAGGAGGAATCCAGGGGACTCTATTCCCACCAATCATATTTAGATCTGATTTCACAAAGGGTTGTGATTGGTTGGGAAGAAGAGGAGTTGGATCACAGCTAGTCTATAAATAAGACCCTGTACCCAACTCAGATTGTAACATAACATGAGATTGAAGCTAAGAGTTTCCATATGCCCCAAGGCTGCCTCTCTCCTCCTTCTCCATGCCAAACCACCTTCTCCCCTTTCTCTCCACATCCAAAAGGAGTTTTGGATTTCCGGTGCGATTCAAGCAAGAGAAAGGCGATCAAAAGCAAGAAGGCTGCGCTGCTGCAAAGGACGACTGCTGATCTTCAATAGGAGTTTTGAAGATCCTCCAGATCAGATCCAGATCTAATTTTTGGAGAGGTGATAGAAAAGAAGAGGATCTCCAGATCCAGCCCAAGTGGATATCGGTAGAGGCCAGGTGCTTGCATGGCTAGATCCAGAACCTTCCGCTGCATACAGGATCATTAACAGGGTAATAGGATTATCCAAATCAGGTAAATTAAATTTGATTTAATTTATCCTTATTTATTTTATTTATTAAAATAATATTAATCAGATCTGAAATATCTCAGATCTAATACAGATCAAAGAGATAATTTTTGAAATATATCTCTTGATCTGATCAGATCTGAACGAACCTGGATCGGGAAATCAGGATTTTCCTTCAGTGATAGCTCTGGAGCCATTGCTCAGGCGAAGGAACCGAAGGCACACCAGCAGATGAAGCATATTCTGTGCCACTACCAACTTATCTGAGAGATCGTGGATCGAGGTGACATTGACCTTCCGAAGATCGATGGGAAGAAAAACATGATCGACCCATTCACTAAAGTTGTTGTGGTGAAGGAGTTCAATGAATTCAAGTCGAAGATAGGTATTAGATACTGCACCGATTGGCTTTAGTTCAAGTGGAAGATTATTAGAAATAGTATCTCAAAGCCAATCATCAGCTTGTTGATAGTTGTGTTGATTCTAGTATTTATATATGAATTATAAATAAATAAAAGTTATTTTAGCATTTTTTATCATAAATTCTTTTATCTTCTAATGAACTCCTGTGTTATGGTGAAGTTCTTAGAACTATTTAGAATCGACAGAGGATTTGTCGTTTAGTCTTTAAATTTGTTTATGACCAAATGATATATTGTTACTGAAAAAAATAACGTTTATCAAGTATAGATCATTGTGTGCCATATGGGTTGGTTGTCCTCTTAACCAAGGAGTGTGTAAACATTGGTATGGCATGCAGGTGAGATGTAGGAGTATATCTGCACTGAACGTGATCAACTTCAGAGCTTTTCTGCTATCAAGATTTGATCTAATGGAATATGGGTATAAGTGTCTCTCTGACCTAAGATCACCATGGTGACTTCTAAGCAACTCACTATACTTTGGTGCTGGACTACCTAAATTTTTAATTCAGTGATGAAAGGTTTCTAGGCATAGTTAATTACTTGAGGAGTCAGTGTGTGAATCAAGATGGGATTAACCACTCTGATTCAGGAGCTATGTTCAATTATGTTTCAATTTAGCAAAACCTTGGTCAGGATAGTCCTTATGAGGGGTCATAGGACTAATTGCTTTGAGATATAATTTGAATGTACTTTTAGGATTGATAGTTTAACTTTGAGTCATCCTATATACAGAGGTCAAAGGGATGAATTATACGGTAACCATATTTGCATAGGTTCTAAATGTTGCAATTGCGACTATTCGACCTATCTGGACATTAGGTATCATTGCTAGATGGTCACTTCAATTAATAAAAAAATTGGTTTCTATGCTAACGGCTTAGGTTTGAACCTACAAATTCACACAAATTAAAGATTCCTATCTAATCTGATGGCTGGTGAAGAGTTCCACCGGACTGGGACTCTATGGTCAAGAGTCCCACCAGACTGGGACTCTTCGACCAAGAGTCCTAATGGGTTGGGACTCTGAGTCCTATCTATCTGGGACTCTTTGATTGAGAGTCTGGACTCTGTGATCACAAGTTCCACTCATTTTGGACACCGGGGTTAAGAATCCTACTGATTTGGAACTCTTCGATCAAGATTTCATATAGATGGACTTTGTTGTCGGGATACCGACCGGATTTGGACTCTATATTTATGAGAGATTTAATTAGTAATTTGATCACTAATTAACTCAGTTTGATTCAGTAATTATTTTTGGTTCAAGCCCAATTGAATTGGATTTGGTTGGGTTTGACCCAATTAGGTTAGAGATGAGCTAATCGTTGAGGAGATTTGATCCCTGATTTGATCAGAGATTGGGCTTGATCAATTTCTAATTTTATTAGGATTTAATTAAACCTAATTAAACCTAAATTAGTTGGGTTTAATATGATCTAATTGGGCCTAGCTAAATTGGTTTGGACTTGGCCTGGTTGGATAAAATCGGTTTGGACTAGTTTGACTAGTCCTCTTCCTACGCCATCTTATCTCTTCTGCACCCATAATTTTCTATGAGAAAAAGTATCTCATATGTTTCTCCATGCATAGAAGAAGCCCATGACCTGGTATCTTGTTGTTCCTATGGCTGCTCGGAGCCACAATCGTAGATCCGATCTCTTGCGTGAACCTGGGTGTTAATCCAGCAAATTGAAGAATATCTAAGAAAGATGAGAGAAGCTAGGGTTTTGGTGTTGGAACCAGAGAGAAGAGAGAAGAGAGTTAGGAAGAAAAGCTCAATTGTATTCCCTACTATTGTAAAAGTTATAATATCCTGGTTTATATACCCTAGAGTTTCCACATAAATCCTAATAAATCCCAGCTCAAAAACTCCCTTAAGCTAACCCAATACATGAAAGTACTCACCGAGCCCAAGTCTCACATGCTCTCATCCCCTGGATCTAATCCCAATCCAAACATGAATTAGCCCCCTTAAGACCTCTTAAACCAGACCTTAAGACCTCTAGGATCAATACAGACCCTAGCCTAAAATAGACCCTCGTGTAACTCTACCGGTGCACTAAGCCGACTTAGTCTCAGCACTGAGCCGACTAAGTTCCACTGGGTCGGCTCAATCTGAAACTGAGCTAGCCTAGTCCCGTGCCATGCCTGCAGTTCTGAATGCTCAGCTCTTTGTTTTGCTTGTGCTCTGAAACTTAGCCAACCCAGTTTTGGACTAAGCCGGCTAACCTGTAGAAAATCTTTTTTCTGCAGTCTTGATTTCCTAGCTTTGGTTTCTTGCTTCACCTTAAATCCCAGGTCTCCGAAGGACCAACCAAGCCCCTTGAGGTCCTCAATCCCCGAACCTCAAGCTCGTGGAGAGTTACATGCTGCCTCCACCCTAGGACATCTCCTATCCTAATCCTAGGACCACACCTATCCTAGCCTCCCCAGAGCCCTCACCCTAGCTCCACCCATGGCCTCTTAAGGCTCAGGAGTACCACACCACCTACAATCTCCACCTTGGTGTGTCCATGCCTTGGCATACCTGGCAACATCCTCCTGCATGATCCTGCTATCCCTGCATGTCCTAATAGCCCCTCGTGCTCATCTTGTCATTGCCATTCTTCTTCAACTATTGAGCTTCCTTTGAGGCCTTCAGGATGACAACCTCCACCATTGAAGTCCTTGGCTTGTTTCTCTACACCACTTTTGGAGTTGTAGGTATTCTTCTGCTTGGTAGTTGCATCACTTATCCTGAATTTTTCTAGAGATCATGCAACGTTCCTTTATCGACACTCGCTGCATATCCTAATGCTCCACCTGACACTATCCCCTCAAAGCCATGCCTATCTCCTTACACAATCATCTCCACCTCTATATAGCCCCGACACTAGTGTTAGGATAATGGTCCTCCCTCTGCACCCCTCTTCTCTGAACCAATGTCACAGCTTTCTCCATCCATGAAGCCACCTCTACCCAGTGCAACAATAGACTCTTGTCCTCCTCTTCTAAATTCATCCCTACATTGAGCAAGTCCATGCTTATCCGGTCGAACCATTGAATATACCTCGCAACATCCTCGCCCTCCTGCATCTGAAGGCTATACAGTTGCTTCTTCAGCATTAACTTGTTGCACATGTTCTTCTCCATGTACAACTACTGCAACCTCAATCATAATCCCTTGGGTGTTCTCTCCTCCAACACACCATACAAAATCTCATCTGCCAAATAAGCCCTAATCATGGCACATGTCCTTTTCTCTAAGGATATCCACTCCTTGTCTATGATCTCCTTCGACTTATCTTTCAAGACTGAATCCAATCTCATCTGACCTAGTAGATCCTCCACCCTTACCATCCACATCATGAAACTTTTCTTTCCATCAAACTTCTCTAATCCTACCTTCAACCCATTATTTTTCATGATCAATCCAAATCAAATAACAGCAAACAGATAGATCTGAGAATTGATATCTACTAAAAACTGATCTTTTTCCTTCTTCATGCTCAATCTAGCTCTGATACCAATTATTGTTCCTACGGCTGCTTGGAGCGACAGTCATAGATCCAATCTCTTGCATGATCCTAGGTGTTAATCCAGCAAACTGAAGATCTAAGAAAGATGAGAGAAGCTAGGGTTTTGGTGTTGGAACCAGAGAGAAGAGAGAAAAGAGTTAGGGAGAAAAGCTCAATTGTATTCCCTGCTACTGTAAAAGTTACAATATCCTGGTTTATATACCCTCAAGTTTCCATATGAATCCTAACAAACCCTAGCTCAAAAGCTCCCTTAGGCTAACCTAATACATGAAAGCACTCACCAAGCCCAAGTCTCAAATGCTCTCATCTCCTGGATCTAATCCCAACCCATACATGAATTAGCCCCTTTAAGACCTCTCAAACCAAGCCTTAAGACCCCTAAGATCAACCCAGACCCTAGCCTAAAATAGATCTTCGCATAACTCTACCCATGCACTAAACCAGCTCAGTCTCAGCACTAAGATGACTAAGTTCCACTGGGTTGGCTCGGTCTAAAACTAAGCCAACCCAGTCCTGTGCCATGCCTACAATTTTGAATGCTCAACTCTCTATTTTTTCTGTACTCTGAGACTTAGCCGACCCAATTTTGGACTGAGCCGGCTAACCTACAGAAAATCTTCTTTCTATAGTCTTGATTTTCTGGCTTTGGTTCCTTACTCCACCATAAATTTTAGATCTCTGAAGCACCAACCAAGCCTCTTGAGATCCTCAATAGCCGAACCTCAAGCCCATGGAGAGTTATATGCCACCTCCATCCTAGGACAACTCCTATCCTAGCCCTAGGACCACATCTGTCCTAGCCTCCTCGAAGCCCTCTCCCTGGCTCTGCCCGTGGCCTCCCAAGGCTTGGGAGCACCACACCACCTACATATCTCATGCCCCTTGTGGATAAGGATTGGTGGTTTAAGTTTGAATGAGATTCAAATGTCAAACCAACTCCTTCTTATCCATGCGCCACCTCAATTTGTGTGCCCTATTTTCTACACGAGAAATGTTTTCTCATGAAGTTTTTCCATGCACATGGGAGCACACACACCCCTCTTTCTCATGCCCTAAATGGATAAGATTAGGTGGTTTTGGTTTGAAGTCAAATCAAGTTTGAATTTGAATCAAAAACCAACTTGATCTTATCCTTCCATGCGTTGTGAACGTAGAAAAGAGTTTTTTAAATTAGTGGATTTTTTTGGGTGTGCAACATCTGATACAGAGTGAGAAACCCGAGCAAATTCAAAAAAAAAAAATTTGAGAAAAACTTCAATAGAAATTAGTGTGCAGGGTTTGGGTGAAAGTGCTGCCCTAGGTTTTCAGTCTAGGATTCAGGAAGAGTTTGTGTGAGCTACGAGTGTTGTGAGCCCACCAAATTTTAGAGAGAACCTCCTCTATCTCTCTACTATGTCTACCAATAACTTGGAGGATCCATGAAGCCCGTAGACAAAGATCGAAGCTTTTCGATCAAAATAACTCTCTAAAGCATTTCGGCATCGAGCTAGCACTCACGGGGAGCTGATCAAGATCAGGAACCTCATGTGGATGATCCATGGAGGCTAGATATTTGTATAGCTGCATCATGACTAGCAAACCTTCTTGATGATGATCAAATCATGGTGATCAATTATCCTTAAAAGGGTATTGTATTCTGATCACGTAGATGTAGTAAATAGTTTGCTACATAGTTTATTTTTTAGATCTATTTAAATGTATGCATATTATGTTTAGATCCTTAGTGCAGTGTTTAATATTCTGATATGATCAGTAGGTAATTAATTAGATTGATTACTTTTTTTACTATATTTTTGCTATTTTTTAAAAAAAATTTGAAAGTAGCAATGCAAACCCTGCACTGTTTCCTTTCACAGCCATCACTTCAATTGCACCCAGAGGAATTATAGCTCAAACCTTGTCCTGAGCTCAGATTCTATCTTATCCCAAGGCTCCTAAGACTCCCTAGCTCTCTCTGAGACTTGCTCTCAATCTTCCTAAGATGCCTTCTAACACTCTCCATTGAGATACCTTCCTCAGCTGCTGCACCACCGAGCCTCTCTCAACTCGTTACCTCCAAGAAAGTACTACTGCAGCACTCCAGCGCTCCTAGCCTCATCTTGACACCACCTCCTTATAGATATCTGGATCCTCTCTTGCTACAAATAAACCATCCTCTACCTGAACCATGACTCTCCCTGGTGTTCCTGTAGAAGAAACATGATCCACCGCCTAGCCCTAGCCTTCTGGACCTCTATGGATCATCCATCTCCATCACCTCCAAGGATTCGCAAATCCATGCTCTGATCAAACTACTGAATACATCTATGATTACTTCTCCACCTTCCTACAATTGAAGGACATATAGCTGCTTCTTTAGCCTTCCTTCAACCATTATTCCTCGAAAAATCTCTCTTCATTCATCAAATAGCTCCATACTGTCCATCTTCCTAGAGAACCTTGATGCTCTCTACTAAGATACCTCTCTCGACTGCTGCACCACTGAGCCTCTCCTAGCCCTGCATCTTTAGAAAAGTGTTACTGCAGCACTCTAGCACTCCCTGCCTTATCTACCATCATACACCTTGGCCTTTCCACCAAGATCGACCAACAAATCATGAACCCAAACCCTCCACCCTAGAAAAAATCCTTCTCGTTAATCCTCTCAGCCTCTACCTTCCATCCACTGCTCTCGATTGGCAAAACCATAGCAATAACAAAGATAGATTTGAGACATACCATTAGAATACTTGTGCAAATTTCTGATATCACTCTGTATGACTTCTCCTTCTCTTCCATGCACCATCAGGATTTGATACTAATTATTGACACATCACCATGGCAGCACCTAGCTCTAGTACCAATTGTTATTCTATGGTACCACTCTAATGCCATGTTGCAAAAAAATTCCTGATCTTTAGCATGAATATGGAGAGACCTTTGTTCTCTAAGGATAACATACCATAGATCCACCACCTAGATTTATGCTAGGGCACCTCCCTTCTTGGGCTTAAAGGAGGTGCCCTCTCTCGCTAGAGCTTCTTCAAGAACCTAAGGCAATAATACTAGAGAGAAAAGAGAAGAGAGATTGAGAAAGAAAAGATTTATATTGATTGCACCAATCAATCAATCAATGAAAATCCTAATACAATCTATGTATTTATACATAGTCATTAGGCCCGACCAAAAATTTTCTTAGCTAACCCAATACATGAAAGCACTCACTGAGTCCATGTACACCCATGTCTCCCATACTCTCATCACTTGGATCTGAATTTGACCCATACATGAGTTAGCCCCCTTAAGATCTATCAAACCAGGCCTTAAGATCCCTAAAAAAAGTTCCTATCCTAGCCCCAAATAGACTCTCGCATAACTCTATCCGTGCACTGAGCCATCTCAATCTCAACACTAAGCTGACTAATCTGAGACTGAGTCGGCTTAATTTTAGATTGAGTCGGTCTAGTTGCATACCATGCCTGCAGTCCTGAATGCACCTTTCTATTTATCCTATCCATTGAGACTTAGCTGACCCAATATCAAATTGAGTCGACTAACCTACAGAAATAACCTTTTTTGCAAGACCGAGCCGACCCAGTTATGTGTTGTGCCTGTAGTCCCGAATGTACCTTTCTATTTGGCCTATCCACTGAGACTTAGCTGACCCAGTATCAAATTGAGCTGACTAATCTATAGAAATGACCATTTTTGTAATCTTGATTCTCCGACTTTAGTTTCTTGCTCCATCTTATGTTCCAGATCTTCAAAGCACCAATCAAGCCCCTCAAGGTCTTTAATACTTGGACCTCAAGCCCGTTGAGGGCTAAACATAGCCTCCACCCTAGGATAACTCCTATCCTAGCTCTAGGACCATACCTATCCTAGTCTTTCAGAGTCAACACCTTGACTCCTTCTATGGCCTTCCAAGGCTTGAAAGCACCACCAATCCTCATAGTTTCAGCATCCCTCAGAACTCGGCTTTTGTAGTAGATAGGCTTCTAGATTTTTCCCTCCTCTCTGATTAGGATAGTCCTAATTACTGTAGGTGATACCACCAGATATAGGAAAAGTTCTTCATCAGGTTTGGATTTGGCAAGGAGAGGAGGTGAGCCAAGGTAGTTCTTCAATTCTTCAAAAGCTTGCTGACACTCAGGACTCCAACAAAAGTTCTTTGGCTGCTCGAGCACTTAAAAGAAAGGCATACAATGCTCGATCAATCTCGAAACAAATCAGTTTAGAGCTGCAACCTTTCCTGTCAAACATTGGACATTATTTTTGATGTAGTCATTTCTTGAATGACTCTAATTTTTTTGAGATTTGCTTCAATACCATGTCTTGATACCATAAATCCCAAAAATTTTTTGGAGGTTACTCTGAAGGCACACTTGGTTGGATTCAGCTTCATCTTATACTTTTAAAGTATGTTGAAGGTTTCCTCAAGATCAATAATATGATTTGTAGTAAATCCACTTTTGATCAGCATATCATCCACATAAACCTCTATATTACGGTCGATCTGCTCTTTGAAGATCTTGTTCACCAAGCATTGATAAGTGGCATCTACATTCTTGAGTCCAAAGGATATAATCCTGTAACAATAAAGACCACAGTCAATAATAAAAATAATTTTTTCTTCATCCTCTGATGCCATCTATATTTGATTATAGCTAGAGAAGGTATCCATAAAAGTGAGAAGCTCATGGCCTGAAGTGGCATCCACTAGTTGATCAATTTTGGATAGAGGGTAGTTGTCTTTTGGATAAGCTTTGTTTAAATTTATGAAATCTATGCACATCCTCTACTTGCCATTTGCCTTTTTGATAAGGATGATATTTACAATCCAATCCAGATAGAATACTTTTCGAATGAAATTGGCTTTAAGAAGCTTGTCAACTTCATCTATAATGGCCTTCTACCATTCTGATGCAAAGCTATGCTTCTTTTGCTTTACTGGCCGACATTTGAGATCCACAGCTAAATGATGTTCTATTACTTCTACATCAATCCCTGGCATATCTGTAGGTACCCAAGTAAAGACATTAGTATTCTTTCGCAAGAAGGTGATGAGCTACTTCCTGACTCTCTCTTTTAGGTTAGAGCTGATTTGAATAGTATGATCTTTATTTTCATCATTTAAACATACTACAACAAAATCGTCGATTGGTTTCCACTGCTCCTCAATTAGGTCATCTCAAGCATCAAGTCCACCTACTGGACAAGGATCTGCTTGCTTTCTCTCTTACAAGGCAATTGTATAATAGTGTCATGCTAATGCTTGATCTCCCTTGACTTCTCCAACCCCATAATTTGTTAGGAACTTCATCTTCAAGTAATAAGTCGAAATCATAGCCCGAAGCGCATTCAAATCAGATCAGCCGAGAATTGCATTATAAGCTGAAGGGGCCTTTACAACTAGAAAATCAACTTTGACCTTGGACTGCTTTGGATACCGACTTGCTACAACAGTCAAAGTTATTATTCCTTCAATCGAGACTGCATCGTCAGTGAATCCTACCAACAAAAAAATTATTGGCCTCATGTGATTTTCAAGTATAAAAATTTTAAAGAAGGCATCGTAAAACAAAATATTAGCAGAGCTTTCATTATCGATTAAAATATGGCATACATTATAATCAGTAATGTTCAAAGTAACTACAATCATATCATTATGTAGAAATTAAACTCCTTGTGCATCTTCTTCGGTGAAAGTAATGGGCTCCTCAGTCCTCTGCCTTTTTGCTGGCTCTGCAGATCCACTAGCTTCTTCCTATCGATGTCTCCCAGCAATAGTATTGATGATTTCAAGTGGGGATTGATCTCCTTGCAGCTCATTCCTCTAGGGTGGTTCAGGCTGTGATAGAGCTCTTGGCCAATCGTTCCTTCTTTCCGACCGATGTCAAAGGAATTGATCTAGGCGGTCTCTTCTGATTAGCTCCTTGATCTCATCTTGAAGTTGGATGCATTTTTCTATATCATGATCATTGTCACGATGGTAGAGATAGTACTTATTGGGATTATGCTTGGATGGATGAGTCTTCATTCTCTCCGGCCTTAGTAGTTGCTTCTTTATTTCTATTAGTACTTGAGTCTTGGGAGCATTCAAAGGAGCATAGTTATGGAACTATCGAGGAGGGGAGTTCCATTGTGCCCTCTAATCAGGGCTTCTCTATCGGCGAGCTCGTGGGGGAGTCCGAGCTCTTCTGTGCTCAAGTGTCGAGCTTTGCTCGACTTCTCAATGATCGTGGGTCTACTAGATTCACTCGCCTACCACTCTCCCACAGCCTTTTCATCTTTCAGTTTGAAGACCTCCTCTACTCATGCATAGCCTTCAGCCTAGGCCAGCATGTTGAGAAAATCCTAGGGGTATTTCTTCTCCAAAGAGAAGAGAAGTTCATTCTTCTGGAGGCCACCCTTTAGTATGGCTATAGCAATAGATTGGTCCAAATTTTGGACCTTCAGGATAGCAGCATTAAAGCGACTGACATAAGCTCGGATGAATTTTCTTTCCTTCTACTTAATATTGATGAGAAATCTGAACCTCATCTTTGATGTCAACTGCTAATAAAATAAGCCTCAAATTGATGGCTCAGCTGGTCAAAAAAAAAGATGGCACCCAATTTGAGGCTCGAGTACCAGTTCCTTGCTGCTTCCTTCAAAGTAGAGGGAAAAGATCAGCATGAAATGACATTAGGCATGCCATGGAGCAGCATCATAGTTCTAAAAGCTTCGAGGTAGTCAACTAGATCAGTGGTCCCATCATAACTTTCAAACTAAAAAATTTTGAAGTTCGGCAGGACGAGCTCCTGCATGATGCGGGCAAAGAAAGGAGGGTCGGTGTAGATATCATCATGACGAGTGGGGGCAACATGGTAGAGTTCATCAATCCGCCAGTTTATTTTCTAAAGCTTCTGATCGAGAATATCATCTCGATCATGGATCCAAAGAGTGGCTGGCTAGAGGGGAGCAATGATTTCCTAGGGATAGAATCATGATCCGAATAAGGGCTCTCCACTCTCTGCTTCCCCTTCCCAGGGGTCACCGATCGACTCACCTAGGTGGGTCTTTCTGATACCGAATCTCAACATTCTGACAAGGATCTTTCCAATTAAACTAGTGCTGGGGGCTACTGCATGGCTTGTACTGCTTCAGTAAAACCCTTAACCTGCTATATCAGTTGGTTGAATTGCTCCAGATCCATCATGGCTGCTGGTGGGGGTTGTGATGCTGGCGATGGAGTCAGAATAGGTTGATCCAACTAACTCTAGCAACAGAGGTAGTGGATCATCGAGTTGAAGTTCTCTTAGGTGGAATCTTAGCACATCACAAGAAAGATTAGAGAAAAAAGAATTATAGAATTAAAGAAGAGAGAAAGAAGATGAACTTGATTGGATACTTCTTTAAGAACAAGGTCTCGGCAATCCTTTTTCTAGTGCTAATTTTGTTGGTGAAATGGTGCTGATGCCGGAGTTCGCTGGAGCTGGCAAAGACGAGGTCACCAATTAGACCTACAAGACAAAGTTCAAATCGAAGATGGGTGGCTCTGGTAGGATCCTCCGATGGTTAAGTTAGTTTCTCGATCAACAAGAATGGAGTACTCAAAAAAGTTTATAGTAGGAAGGAGAGCTTAGAGAAAAATATATCTAGAGGATCCTTTATATAGGCAAAGCTTGTAACAGAATGAAAGTGACAACTATAATAGAATGTTAGTGAGTCGCTCGGGCCACGTGGAGTTTGTTACAAAGAGTGGACTATCATTTATCGAAACTTGTAGGTGGTTGAGTTTTGTTTGTTAGAGTTTGGATGTAGCTTCTGCACTTATTAGAAGTCCACATGTTAGAATAAAGAACTTGGAGCTAGATCGACTAAACTTGGAGATCAACTTATGAGTGGCAGATGGCGAATCTGTCGCTTGGTTAGAATCTATTGGTGCTGCCTTTAATAGCTTTAAGAAGTTCGTCCATCTTCAAAGTTGGCCAGGGATTGATAGGAGCTCTCAAGCTAGAGGCCAGAGAAGAGAATGTTGAACTTATTAGATTCTCTGAAGGAGTTTAGCTAACTTTAAGATCGATAGATGAACATTTTGTTTTTAGAAGCTTTGCTACCTTCAAGATCGGCCCAGAGTTCGAATCGAAGGAGTGTCGTGACTCATTGTGGGGTGGCTACTATTCTGGATTGGGAATCAGATTCATGCTGATGATGAGATCCTTTTATTATTCGAATTCATCCAGTCAACATGCATGGTGCAAGCTGGCTAGATCTATAATTATCAGAAAGAGGTGAAGAAATTCAGCTACATAAGGGTTCTGCCATTATCCATAAAGTAGAGTAAAGGAGTTCAGTCGAGGTAGGATATGACAAAGGAAATTCAATTGGGCCAGGTTCCTGCTGCAAAATTAATATGTTGTATGCTATAAAAAGATTCGGCCACACTCAAGGTCCGCCATAGACAAAATCAGTGAATGTTAAGATTCAATCTTTGACTGAACTCTACTATCATCAGGACCAGAGTCAGTTATCATGCTCTTTGCTATTCAATCTAGGCCAGATGAAATGCATCATGCTTTGAAGGAGTTCTACAATTTATAGGAAAAGGAAAAATTATTTCCACTAAGAAGTTCATCCTGTCGGAAATTATATCCTAAAATCAATCATCTAGATTATAGATGGTTGAGTAGATTGTAAACTTATTTAAATTATTATAATAAATAAAATTATTATTTTAGCATTTTCATCATTTTTGTGCATCTTCTTGCAATGAACTCTTCTATGATGAAGTCCTTAGGACTATTTAGACTCAACAAAGAAGAATTTGTCACTTAGTCCTTAAACTTGTTCATGACCAAATGATACGTTGTACCCAGGACGACAATATATTGAGTGTAGGTCATTGTATGCCATATGTATTGGTTGTCTTCTTAACCAAGGAGTATGTGTTAAATGTGTGCCCTAATAGTCAGATTGGCTGACACTTGTAATACACTTCTAAGGATAATTTTATAATTTTGACTATAAATTAATAAAAAAATTATTCTTTTATCACATTGTGTACATAGTGTCTGTGATACATCTTTTGATTTAATAAACTTGATAATTCCTATTTTCAAGAGTTGAAAATTTAAGATATGAATTTTCATAATTAACTCATAAACTGCTCTCGATCGTAAAATCATCATGAGGATGGTGATTGATCCAGAAGATAGGTGTACGATCGCTTCCTTAGGATAGATGAGTCTTGAGTTTACAATGTCGAGACACTAGAGTGAAAGTATAGGTATTTATTAAGAATAAGAGTACTAAGCATGACCACCTCGAGCAGTCATAAAGAAGTCTACCTTCTCGTCAATGACTATCTCGATGCTATAGTTGTGTGTCTACTTCTTAGACCTGAGGTGCATCGATAGTTCACCTTGTGTGTATTATAGTTTGACTACACCATAACTCAGTCTCCTAGTCATTCAAAATCCTGATGTGTATGTTGGCTATAGCATTTTCATTGTAGGAACTAGGTTGCATCAAGATGAGATCTATCAACCTCAGTAGAAGAGTAGTCCTATGATGATCATAAGATCGAGTTCTTAAGACCATGGCCATGATAAAATAAAATAATAAAAAAGAGTTTTCTATTAGGATTTCACATCAAACTCGGATCGATCAATTAATTCATATGATGGATATTGGGTTTGATGAGTTTTACCTTAACTATAATCCTATCGAGACTCATGATAGAGAAACTCAATCACACAAGTAGCTGCACCGAGAGATTCGCTTTCAATTCTGATGGGTTATCACCATATACTGCTAGGTATCATCAGTGAATTTTAGGAGCAATTAGAATATTTTGATGATCGATCATTCTAATTGTATGAATCGAAAAAGTTCTGATCCATTGAAAGAAGTTTCTATGATGTCGATGATGGAGATCGCGATATTTTTCATTATCATATGGAACTGAACCAAACTGAGTCACACAAATAAGGGTTTGAATTTGGATGTCATCAATTAGGCTAATCCAGTTTGATTGATTTGGATTAGATCCAATTAATTTCAAGAAAATCACGCTAGCACAAGATTGAGCCTAACATTCTCCTTCTATAATCTTTTTGGTTCGTCTCGAGCCAAATTTCATTTGGCTTATCTAGGGACCTTGGGAAAGTTTCTCTCAGTCTGACTAGAGCTTGTCCAGCTCAGAAAAGAGTTGTCTTAATTTATCAAATAAATAAAGACAACACCTGCCATTTCCCTATTTTGGACATCCATCAATAGTTGACCCTAGAACCTTGGACTGAAGGCCACTTGCCATATGGCCATTGGAGAGTATCTAGGGCATGTCCACCTGCTAAACGTGCACCTAGAGTGGGCACACATTCAGCTTGGGCGTGCGCCCATGGGATAAAAGGGAGGAGTCCCATACATATAGGACTCCAGTGTTACTTGATAGCTTCTAACTCTTTGGTGCC
This sequence comes from Cocos nucifera, assembly GCA_006176705.1. NCBI lineage: Eukaryota > Viridiplantae > Streptophyta > Magnoliopsida > Arecales > Arecaceae > Cocos > Cocos nucifera. The sequence continues at coordinate 370,061 of QRFJ01001219.1, forward strand.
AACTTCATTGGGCTTATCCAGTGTTGGCGCCAACATTAGGAGACTTTGAGAGGTCTTTTATCTGATATGATCAAATGACATCATCCCACTGTAGGAAATTGAGTAGGATTTTTAGCATGCATTTTCAAAATATTTTTGAAATTAAAGCAGTGAAAACTAAAATTAGTCAAATATTAATCTACTGCATACATTGATCTAATCAATTTAAACCCTGCTCAGAATCTAGACATGCTAATATGTAATTTAAAATTTAAATGTGATCGATCAGCAAATCGAATCTGCTGATCAATATAAGTTCAGAACTCGATACCTTTTCATGGATAGCTAATCACCATAATCTAAATTCACTAGATAATGTTCTGATATTGCACCACAACCACACACGTGTTCGGCCTTTATGGTTGGTCCATACGAAGCTCCTAGTCCCAATCAGCCCTGCTAGAGTGCTAGCTCCTCGCTGGGGACTTCAATGGCTGATAGCGATCGATCCAATTGATCATCTTCTTTCTGATATCCTAGATACTCTAAAAAATCAAAACATATGCTTTGGAGGATGATGAAGTGGTATTTCAAATTTGGTGGCGATCTGATGCTCACAGCATTCAATCTCTCCACTCAAACCTAGATTCCCAAGTCCTGGGTTTCACTCGGCCCAAAAACTCTAATGCACCGAAAACCCTCTCACGCCCTCTCTGTGTGGAGTTTTCCATGAAACAAGTTTTTATAAAAAGATGATTTTTGAATCTATAAATCATATTTATATCATATCTAAAAATTGAGTGTCTTAGAATATGAAAATCAGAAGAGAATAGAGGCATGAAGGAAAGACAAAGTGCTATAGGACTCTACTCACCTTCACTTTAGGATTTTTTTTGTCCAAAATCAATGCCCAATTGCTTTCAAATTTTTACCATGGAAAGGTACCCCTCAAGCTTCATGTACAAAAATTTTCATAATTTATTGCATGAAAAATATGTAGAAATTCCATGTGGAGTGGATAGGTTAAGATTGGTTGAACTAGTTTCAACCAACTTCTAGTATTTGAATTCAAATTGGGTCTTATCCTTTTCCAATGCCTCATCCAAGAGGGTGACGAGTAGAAGGACTCTCCTGTTGCTCTTCCTCAATCAAAAATTGCCAAAAAAATGTGTGACAAAAGATAGATTGGCATGGAGAATAGATAAGGAAGAGATTAGGTTTTTCAAATTTCAAACCAACCAAGTTGAATTCAAAATTCAACTTAGTTTGAACTAGTCCAACCCTTGGACCAAGTCAAAGGCAGAAGAGAGGAAGGGCACACATTCATTTTTGCATAAGAAATCTCACACAAAAATCAGAGGGCGTGGGTCAAGGTGGAAAATTCAAATATGGTGGGCACCAGGGAGAATTTAAATTCAAATCTCATTTGACTTGGTCTTAATTGGTTTCAACCAAACCAATTAATTTAAACCAATTAGATCAAGTTTAACCCAACTAAATTGGCTTAATTCAAACCAATAAAATTTTAATCAAATTAGAAATTAATTAGGTCTAGGTCCTGATCAAATCAGGATCGAATCTCCCTTAGCAATTAGGTCATCTCATGATCTGATCTGGTCAAACCCAATCGAATCAAATTCAATTAGACTTGATCAAATCCTCATCACTCAATCAAATTGAGCTAATCAACAATCAAATTACTAATTAATCCTCTAATAAACACAAAGTCTCAATCGGATGGATTTTGGGCAATAGAGTTCCATCAACATGAAACTTCTGAAGAGTTCCAAACCAGTGGGACTCTTGAATCCAGTGTCCCAAACAAATCGAACTCGCAATCATAGAGTCCCAGACCAGTAGGACTCTTTATCAAAGAGTCCCAAATGAGTAGGGCTTAGAGTTTCAGTCTACTAAGACTCTTGGTCATAGTGTTCCAGTCTAGTGGAACTCTTGACCATAGAGTCCCAAGTCATCAGGACTCTCGATCAGAAAATCTCGAACACGAAGGACTCAAAGTCCCAATCCAGTGGAACTCTTGACCATAGAGTTTTAGATCATCAAGATTCAATATCAGCCATCAGATCAGATAGAAACTTCTATTGTGTGTGACCCTATAGGTTCGAATCCTAAGCCGATAGCATAGAAACTAATTTTCTATACCAATTGATGTGACCATTTAGCAATGGTATCCAACATCCGGATAAATTGAATAATTGCAATGCAACATCGATGAACCTGTGGCATATGGTTATCGTATAATTCATTCCCTTGACCTCGATGCTCAAATGATGATCTAGGATTTACTATCAATCCTAAAATTCATCCATAGTGTATTTCAAAACTCAGTGTCCATCACATAGACCACCCTGATTGAGGGTTTGCTAAATTGAAATATAGTAATGCACTTTCTCCAACACTTGGAGGGGTCAATCCCATCTTAACTCACACATCGATAAGTCAAGTACTTGACTGCACCCAGTAGCCTTTCGTCACTGAATTAGAAATTCAAGTAGTCTGGTATCTAAGTGCAGTGAGTTGCTTGCAGGTCACCATGGTGATCTCAGATCTAAAGGACACTTATACCCATATCCTTCATGAGCAACTTTTGACAGTAGAGAGCTTCGTAGTTAGATCACATTCAGTAAAATGTATCCCTACACTTCACCTGCATGCCATAACAGTATCTCCATACTTCCTGGTTAAGAGGACAACCAACACTTATGGCACACAATGACCTACACTCGATACGTTGTCATCCTGGGTAATAATAAATTATTTGATCACGAATATATTTTGAGGACTAAATGATAAATTCTCCTTTGTCGAGTCTAAATAGTCCTAAGGATTTCATCATAGAAGATTTCATTACAGAAAGATGCACAAAGTGATGAAAAGGTCAAAATAATAATTTTATTTATTAATAATTTAAGTATAATTATATTTAACACAACCATCTACAGTCTAGATGATTGACTTTAGGATACAATTCCCAACACCCACCAATCAAATTTAGATCTAATTGATCAAAGGCTTCTCATTGGTCGGGATGATGTGGCACTGCTGAAGGAAATCCTGATTTCTCGGTCCAGGTTCATTCAGATCTGATTAGATCAAGAGATATATTTCAAAAATTTTTCTCTTGATCTCAATTAGATCTTGATATATTTTAGATCTGATTCTTATTATTTTAATAAAATAAAATTAAAGATAAATTAAATCAAATTTAATTTACCTGATCTGGGTAATCCTATTACCCTGTTGATGATCCTGTTTGCAGCGGAAGGTTCTGGATCTTAGCCACGCAAGCGCCTGGCCTCTACCGATATCTACTCAGGTTGGATCTGGAGATCCTCTTCTTCTCTATCATGCCTCCAAAAATCAAATTTGGATTTGATCTGAAGGATCTTCAAAACTCTTTTTGAAGATGAGCAGTCGTCCTTTGCAGCAGCGCAGCCTTCTTGCTTTTGATCGCCTTTCTTTGATCTGGAATCGCACCAACCAAGGTCCAAAACTCCTTTTGGACGTGGAGAGCAAGGGGAGAAGGTGGTTTGGCATGGAGAGGGAGGGGAGAGGCAGCCTTGGGGCATGGGGAAACTTATGATCTCAATCATATATATTAATCTGAGTTGGGCACAGGGTCTTATTTATAGACTAGCTGTGATCCAACTCCTCTTCTTCCCAACCAATCACAACCCTTTGTGAAATCAGATCTAAATCTGATTGGTGGGAATAGAGTCCCCTGGATTCCTCCTTAGAGGGTGCCTAAGACCAGTCAAAGTTGGTTCTTAGAAGAACTCTAATTGGAATCCAAAAAGGAGATGGAGTCCTTGTCCAACAAGGACTCCTAGGCGCCTCCAACTTGGGCACACGCCTAGGGTGGCGTGCGCCCTTCTCCTTGCCAGGTTCTGGCAGGGGGACAGGCCCCCACCAGCTCTCCAATAGGTGCATGACATGTGGTCAAAAGTCAAAGTGTCAATGGTCAACGTTTGACCAGTCAAAGGTAGACTTTTGACCAAAGTCAAAGAACAAGAAATGGCAGGTGACCAAAAATGGCAGGTAATGTCTTACAAAATAAGACAACCTTTTCTGACTTGGACAACCTCCAGTCAGACCATATGAAGGCCTCTGATTGAGCACAAACTCCTTTGGCTCAGACAGGACAACTTATTTATGATAGCAAAAGAAGAACGTTAGGTTCAATCGAGTGCTAGCACGATTTTCTTGAACCTAATTGAATCTCATTCAGATCAATTGAACTAGATAAGTTTAATTGATGATCACCAGATTCAAACCCTTGTTTGTGTGACCCAGTTAGGTTCAGTTCTGTATGGTAATGGGATATGTCATGATCTCTATCATCGACATCATCGAAACTCCTTTCGATGGATCAGAACTCTTCTGATTCGAACAGCTAGAATGATCGATCATCTAAATCATTCTAATTGCTCCCAAAATCCACCAGTGACACCTAGCAGTATATGGTGGCAACCCATCAGAGCTGAATGCGAACCTCTTGGTGCAGCTACCTGTGTGATTAAGTTCTTCTATCTTGAGCCCCGATCAGATTAGGGTTAAGGTAAACTCGTCAAACCCTAGTTTCTGTCATATGATGTAATCATTCGATTCGAGTCCAATGTGAAAATCTAAATAGAAACTCTTTCTATTATTTCACTCTGCCATGGCCATGGGCTTCTGGACTTGATTCTCATGATTATCATAGGGCTGCTCCTCTACCACCGAGGTAGATAGATTCCATCTTGATGCCATCCAGTTCCTACAATGAACATGCTATAGCCAACATACACCTCAGGGTTCCATATGGCTAGGAGACCGAGTAATGGTGTAGTCAAACTATAACACCCTCAAGGTGAACTGCCGATGCACCTCAGGTCAAAGAACCAGACACACTACTGCAGCATCGAGTCAGTCATTGACGAGAAGGTAGACTTCCCTAATGACTACTCGAGGTGGTCACGCTCAGTGCCCTCGTTCTCTAACGAGTACCTGTACTCTCGCTCCGGTGTCTCCACACCGTAGACTCAAGACTCATCTACTAAAGAGAAGCGATTGTACACCAACCTTCCGGATCAATCACCATCCTCGTGATGATCCTATGGTCGGGAGCATTTTATGAGTTAATAATGATTATTCATGTCTTAAATTTTCAACTCTTGAAAATATGAATTATCATTACCATTAACTCAAAGGATGTATCACAGACACTAAATACACATATGTGATAGAAAATAACCCATTTTATTGATTTAGTCAAAATTATAATTTTGCCCCTAGAAGTGTATTACAAGTGTCAGCCAATTCTGGCTTCTAGGGCACATATATCTAACAATCTCCCACTTGTCCTAAAGCCAATTGGCTACAAGTCTAAGTCCCATCTTCTCAAGGTGGGCTTCGATCTTCTTCTGGCCCAACGGCTTTGTAAGTGGGTCTGCCACATTATCTGTGGAGTCGACTCTCTTGACCTCGACGTAACCCTTCTCGAGGTAATCACGGATGAGGTGGTATCGCCGCTCAATATGTGCTTGGATTTCTGGTGAGACCTCGGCTCCTTAGCAAGGGCTATGGCGCCATTGTTGTCGCAGTATAGAGGAATGGCATCTGATGGCATTACTCCGAATTTCTGCAGCAAACTTCTTGTACCAGAATGCTTCCTTTGCAGCCTTCTGATGCAGCGATATATTCTGCTTCCATGGTGGAATCTGCTATCACCGTTTGCTTGGAACTCTTCCAGCTGACAGCTCCACCATTGCACACAAACAGACTCCAGATGTCGACTTTCGATCATCTATATCGGACATGAAATCCGAGTCTGTGTATCCCTGGACTTGGAGTTCTCCATTACCAAAGACCAACATCATATCCTTAGTTCTTCTCAAGTACTTAAGGATACATTTCACAGAAGTCCAGTGTTCTTCACCTGGATTTGACTGATATCTGCTTGTGACACTCACAGCATGGGCTATATCAGGTCGTGTACATAGCATGGCATACATGAGGCTCCCTATTGCAGAAGCATAAGGGATCTTGCTCATGCATTCTATTTCCTCAGGTGTGCTAGGGCACATCTTCTTGGAAAGATGAATACCATGTCTGAAGGGTATTAATCCCCTCTTAGAGTTTTCCATACTAAACCTCTTTAGTACTTTCCTCTATGTACATCTTCTGTGAAAGTCCTAGCATCCTATTCGGTCTATCCCTATAGACCTTAATTCCTAGAATAAAGGATGCTTCACCTAGGTCTTTCATGGAGAATTCCTTGGACAACCACATATTTTGACTGATGTCAACATGGGAATATCATTCCCAATAAGGAGGATGTCATCCACGTACAATACGAGGAAGACAACAGCGCTCCCACTGACCTTTTTGAAAACACACATGGTTCCTCTTCATTTTTGATGAAACCAAACTTTTTGATCACATCATTGAAACGAGTGTTCCAGCTCCGAGATGCTTGCTTAAGTCCATATATGGACCTTTGCAGCTTGCAAACCTTGTGATCAGTATCACTGGATGTGAAACCTAGCGGCTGTTCCATATAGATATCTTCCTCAAGATATCCATTTAAGAATGCCGTTTTCACGTCCATTTGCCATATTTCATAATCGAAATAGGCTGCAACAGGCAAGCAATGTGCGGATGGATTTTAGCATAGCTACTGGGAAAAGGTATCCTGATAGTCAATGCCTTCGCGTTGACTATAACCTTTTGCCACTAGTCTAGCCTTGAATGTCTCCACATTCCCATCTGCACCAATCTTTCTCTTGAAGATCCATTTACACCCAATAGGTACTATACCTTCTGGTGGATCTACCAAGGTCCAGACTTGGTTTGAGTGCATCGAGTCAATTTCTGACTGCATTGCCTCTAGCCATTTCTCAGGAGTCGATATCTGATATCGCCTCGTTGTAGGTTTTGGGATCATCACCATGAGCACCATTACCTACGAGGAACATTTTCTCTACTTCCTCTGAAATAATACCTAAGTATCTCTCAGGGGGACGGGAAACTCTTTTCGATCTACGAGGTGGAGGAGGTAGTGTTCTTATTGGCTCAACCTGATTTGGTTCCAATTGGTCCTTAGCTCATTGTACTTGTGAGACTTTCTCATCAAGCTTGATCTGCTTTTCCAATGCCGCTATCTTGAATAAACTATTTTTCAAGAAAGATGGCATGTCGACTCACAATCACATTGTGGTCTTCTGGAATGTAGAAATAGTATCCTAATGACTCTTTAGGATATCCTATGAATCGAGCTCTGAAGGACCTAAACTCTAACTTGTCCGCTTGTTGTCTTTTGACATGAGCCGGACAACCCCAAATTCTGAGATGACTCAGACTTGGTTTCTTACCGTGCCATATCTCATACGGTGTGGTAGGAACGGTTTTAGAGGGAACCCTATTCAGTAGATAAATTGAAGTTAACAATGAGTGTCCCCAAAGAAAATCAGGAAGGTCTGTGAAGCTCATCATGGATCGAACCATATCCAATAGAGTCCGATTTCTCCATTCTGAAACCCCGTTGAGTTGAGGTGTTCCTGGTGGAGTCCATTGAGAGACTATGCCATTTTCCTTGAGATAGTCTAGGAATTCCCGGCTAAGGTATTCACCTCCTCGATCTGATCGAAGAACCTTAATGGGTTTTCCTATTTGTTTTTCTACTTCATGTCTGAATTCTTTGAACTTTTCAAAAGCTTCAGACTTGTGTCTCATAAGATACACATACCCATACCTAGACAGATCATCGGTAAAGGTAATGAAGTAGACAAAATTGCCTCTAGCCGGCACATCAAATGGGCCGCACACATCAGTATGTACTAGGGCAAGGAGATCTGTGGCCCTCTCCCCATGTCCTACAAAAGGGAGTTTAGTCATTTTGCCTTGAAGACAAGATTCACAAGTTGGATATGACTCAGAAGTCAATGGACTCAATAGCCCATTTTTCTCCAATTTGTTGATCCTATCTTCTGCTATATGACCTAATCTCAGGTGCCATAGATATCTATCGTTTGGACTATCCCTAGGTCGTTTGGCATTCACGTTTTGCTCGATAGTTAGAACATAGGTACATCAATATGTAGCTGATAAAGACCATTAATAAGGAAACCATTTGCAATTTTATTTCTTTCATAAAGAATGTTACAATGGTCCTTAAAGAAGGTGAATCACATAACCTTCTTGTGCTAAGCATGAAACAGAAATCAAATTCCTGCTAGCTGCAGGCACATAATAACAGTCTTTCAAAACTAAGTCTAAACCAGATGGTAATCGAAGAGGGTATGTTCCCACGGCTACTGCAGCAACTCTTGCTCCATTACCAACGTGTAGGATCATGTCTCCATCCCTCAGCCTCCTGCTATCCTCAAGACCCTGCATGAAAGTGCACAGATGAGCACTAGAACCAGAGTCAAGCACCCAACTGGATGCAGAAGAAACCATAAGGTTAGACTCAATAACGAGCATACCTCCAGAAGGACCTTCCTTCTTGTTCTTCAGGGTGGCCAGGTAAGTAGGGCAGTTCCGCTTCCAATGGCCGTCGCTGTTGCAATGGAAACACTTTCCTTTGACATCGGCCTTCTTCTTCGGCTCTGCCTTCTTCTTCTTTGATCCTTCCATCCTTTTGCTTTTTCACAGACTTCTTTTTCTTTCCATAAGACTTTCTTTTGGAAGAAGTCCGTTCCATAGCAAGAACTGAGCCTTTAGAACCTTTCATAGAAAGCTCAGCGGTAACCAGCATATTCATTAATTCGGCCAAGGAATTTTGAAGTTTATGCATGTGGTAATTCATGATGAATTGCCCATATGCATCAGTCAAGGATTGCAGAATAATATCATTCTGCAGGTCCAAGTCCAACTTCACACCGAGCTTCTCAAGCTCTTCCATGTCCTTGATCATTATCAGACAGTGATCTTGGACTGACTGCCCATCATGCATCTTAGCCTTAAAAAGTCATTTTCGTGACTTGATATTTGGCTGTGCGACTCTGTTCACCAAACATCTCCTGCAGGTGAGCCAACATTTGGCGAGCAGTCCCGATATCCTTCATGTTGGCGCTGGAGCTCATCAGACATCGAGCCCAACATGTAATATCTGGCCTTATTATCTTCGTCAATCCATTTTTCCAGAGATGCTCTCTGTTCAATAGGATGGACGGGCTGGTAATGGTGGGAGGGTCCTGGTCCAAAACATGGGTTAACTTCTCAAAACCCAAAATAATTTTGTAGTTTCCTGAGCCAATCTTTATAATTGGGTCCGGTCAGTCTATGTGTGTCCAGGATACGTGCCAATGGGTTGGACGCAGACATTTTTCTGTAGAGAGTCAAAGATTCTAGTTAGATATTGTAATTTTGACTTGACCAATTTGTTTAGGAATTTTATTTTTAAACAAATTAGCTTCCACTATTTTCTCGGATCCCTACACTCCCTCTGTAGAGATGCGAAAAATCTCCACGATTAATGATTTCTAGTGGGTGGTGCGGTCTCACCAACTGACTCATCACCTCACCTAACAGTTATTGGTGATGGGTTAGCCAATGAGTGAACAACTCTTGTTCAATGATTCTCTAATCATGGTGCACCCAAACTTGGTCTCTAATTCATGAATCTCACCGTATCCGGAATATTGATCCACTCCTTAGTTAAGTCAGACCCACCATTTGCATAGACTGGGTTCCTAATTGAGTCTCTCACCGTATCCGGAAATATTGAGCCCAACTCATCCTCCAGCCCATAGCATCCAATGCCTAATAGACATGGTTGCATCTTCCCGGTGCAACTGAGCCACTGTATCCAGCCGAGAACAATCAACCCCGGGAAGGGCCCGCACATCTACAATGGTGGAAGACCTCAGACTTAATCTTTTCTTAGGGAGAATTGATTCAGGTCTCATTAAACTAGACTTGGCATTAGTCATAACAATTATGACTAACCTAGTGGCATGGGTTAGCTCGGATTATTGACCACCTCAGATCAGAACTGTGTCAACAGATATGGCCAGGTAAGTGAGATCGGTGGAAGGAATATGCCATTAACTCGTACAAGAACGCATTCAGGTCGAGTAGCTTCCAATTAAAAACCAGTCGATCGTCGTATGCCAAACTTACCTTAGACACCAAATTGTTGAGCCAGAACCAATTGGGTTAGCCTACAATCCAGACTCTAACCTCTGAGCCTAATTAGGTCTTGCTTGATCGTGACTCGATCTTGACCCAGACTTAATCCTATTAGGCTGGTCAATTTAAGCATTGTTGATCCCATCTAACCAACTCTTGATTCGGTTTGATCAACCGCTTAGACCTAATTGAGCTACCCAAGCCCGAACCCAGTATTATGAATATGTCTTAGATCTGAAAATTCTCAATTTTAGACCTAATTAATATTTCCATAAACTTAATTCTTAATTAAGTAGGGTTCATAAACAAAATATGCACAATAAATCCTAGGGTTTCAGGATCTAGGGTTTTGCAGAAAGTAAGTTTTGGGTTTCTGATTAAGGACGAACACGCAGCACCCCTACACATCATAAGAACACCCCATCGAATGGAAAGAGAGGGCCTTTAAACCCTTCTTCGTTCTTATGACCGGACGGCCAAGAGGAACGCCTTAATCAGGAACATGCAATACTACAAAACAGTATTTAGATCTATATCATATATCTCATATACAAATTAGATCTAATCATGGCATATTTTGCATACATCTCATGTATCGAATCATGCATATTTTCAGATCTAAATTATCTCATAATAATCTAAAAAATTAGATTTAAATTGATCTTAATCAAAATAAATTCTAATCTAGACAACTTATGTAGAACTATTCTACAACTAGTCTAGACATGCATCAATCATATCTCATATGATGTTTAAAAATTAAATAATTTTTATTTACTATTTTTTAGATGTTATTATAACACTTATAATATCAAAAAATAGTAAATAAAAAGATCTAAAATATGATTTAATCAGATTAAATCAAAAACATGCAAGACTATTCTATAGAACTATTCTATTCTAGAACTAGTCATGCATATCTTCTAATCTTAGATCCAAATCATTTAATTTTAATTTTTTCTGATTTCAGATCTGATCACATCTCATGTGACATCTAAAATCAATTATTTTTTAATTAAAATAAATTTAAAATTAGAGATCTAAATAATTTTAGAACCATGGCTCTGATACCAGTTGAAGGAAAATCCTGATTTCCCGGTCCAGGTTCGTTCAGATCTGATCAGATCAAGAGATATATTTCAAAAATTTTTTCTTTGATCTAATCAGATCTTGATATGTTTTAGATCTGATTCTTATTATTTTAATAAAAATAAAATTAAAATAGATAAATTAAATCAAATTTAATTTACCTGATTTGGGTAATCCTAATTACCCTGTTGATGATCCTGTTTGCAGCGGAAGGTTCTGGATCTTAGCCACGCAAGCGCCTGGCCTCTACCGGTATCCACTCGGGTTGGATCTGGAGATCCTCTTCTTCTCTATCACACCTCCAAAAATTAGATCTGGATCTGATCTGGAGGATCTTCAAAACTCCTTTTGAAGATCAGCAGTCGTCCTTTGCAGCAGCGCAGCCTTCTTACTTTTGATCGCCTTTCTTTGATCTGAAATCGCACCAACCAAGGTCCAAAACTCCTTTTGGACGTGGAGAGAAAGGGGAGAAGGTGGTTTGGCATGGAGAGGGAGGGGAGAGGCAGCCTTGGGGCATGGGAAAACTATGATCTCATCATATATATTCAATCTGAGTTGGGTACAGGGTCTTATTTATAGACTAGCTGTGATCCAACTCCTCTTCTTCCCAACCAATCACAACCCTTTGTGAAATCAGATCTAAATCTGATTGGTGGGAATAGAGTCCCCTGGATTCCTCCTTAGAGGGCGCCTAAGACCAGTCAAAGTTGGTTCTTAGAAGAACTCTAATTGGAATCCAAAAAGGAGATGGAGTCCTTGTCCAACAAGGACTCCTAGGCGCCTCCAACTTGGGCACACGCCTAGGGTGGCGTGCGCCCTTCTCCTTGCCAGGTTCTGGTAGGGGGACAGGCCCCCACCAGCTCTCCAATAGGTGCATGACATGTGGTCAAAAGTCAAAGTGTCAATGGTCAATGTTTGACCAGTCAAAGGTAGACTTTTGACCAAAGTCAAAGAACAAGAAATGGCAGGTGACCAAAAATGGCAGGTAATGTCTTACAAAATAAGACAACCTTTTCTGACTTGGACAACCTCCAGTCAGACCATATGAAGGCCTCTGATTGAGCACAAACTCCTTTGGCTCAGACAGGACAACTTATTTATGATAGCAAAAGAAGAACGTTAGGTTCAATCGAGTGCTAGCACGATTTCCTTGAACCTAATTGAATCTCATTCAGATCAATTGAACTAGATCAAGTTTAATTGATGATCACCAGATTCAAACCCTTGTTTGTGTGACCCAGTTAGGTTCAGTTCTGTATGGTAATGGGATATGTCATGATCTCTATCATCGACATCATCGAAACTCCTTTCGATGGATCAGAACTCTTCTGATTCGAACAGCTAGAATGATCGATCATCTAAATCATTCTAATTGCTCCCAAAATCCACCAGTGACACCTAGCAGTATATGGTGGCAACCCATCAGAGCTGAATGCGAACCTCTTGGTGCAGCTACCTGTGTGATTAAGTTCTTCTATCTTGAGCCCCGATCAGATTAGGGTTAAGGTGAACTCGTCAAACCCTAGTCTTCTGTCATATGATGTAATCATTCGATTCGAGTCCAATGTGAAAATCTAAATAGAAACTCTTTCTATTATTTCACTCTGCCATGGCCATGGGCTTCTGGACTTGATTCTCATGATTATCATAGGGCTGCTCCTCTACCACCGAGGTAGATAGATTCCATCTTGATGCCATCCAGTTCCTACAATGAACATGTCATAGCCAACATACACCTCAGGGTTCCATATGGCTAGGAGACCGAGTAATGGTGTAGTCAAACTATAACACCCTCAAGGTGAACTGCCGATGCACCTCAGGTCAAAGAACCAGACACACTACTGCAGCATCGAGTCAGTCATTGACGAGAAGGTAGACTCCCTAATGACTACTCGAGGTGGTCACGCTCAGTGCCCTCGTTCTCTAACGAGTACCTGTACTCTCGCTCCGGTGTCTCCACACCATAGACTCAAGACTCATCTACTAAAGAGAAGCGATTGTACACCAACCTTCCGGATCAATCACCATCCTCGTGATGATCCTATGGTCGGGAGCAATTTATGAGTTAACAATGATTATTCATGTCTTAAATTTTCAACTCTTGAAAATATGAATTATCATTACCATTAACTCAAAGGATGTATCACAGACAATAATACACATATGTGATAGAAAATAACCCATTTATTGCTTTTAGTCAAAATTATAATTTTGCCCCTAGAAGTGTATTACAAGTGTCAGCCAATTCTGGCTTCTAGGGCACATATATCTAACAAGTGCATGGCATAGTAGGGTCCATTTAAACCCTATCTGTGCCTAGGATTCTAATGCTTACACCAAAAGGAGCCATATGCTACTAAAATAAAACCCTTTCCATGCCCCCTCTAGTCCTCTCTCTCTCCTCTCCATGCCCAAGGAGTTGGGCACAAATCCAAAAGCAGTTCAAGGAAGATAGGAGCCCAAATCAGGAAGAAGGTAGCACTATTTTAAGAGACGATTACTACTTCAAAAGAAGGTTTAGATCAGATTTAGATCTGATCTTTAGATCCATGATTCAAAAGGAGAAGACCTCCAGATCCTACTCAAGTGAACTCTAATAGAGGCTAGGTGCATGCATGGCTCAATCCAGAATCTCAAGAGCGTCAGCATCATCATCAGGATAATCAGATTACCCTAATTGGGTACACCCGATGCTTCATATTTTAGATTTAATTTTTATTTTTATATTAGATCACCTTGATCAAATCTAAGAACTCTTAGATCTAATTAAATTATAAAAAAAAAATTTAAAAAAATTTTATCTCAGATCTGATCAGATCTGGACGATCCTATGATGGAAAATGAGATTTTTCTTCAACTAGTATTAGAGCTACGTTAACAGATCTTTAGATCTATTTTAGATCTAATTTTAATTTTATTTATAATTTATAATTAAAACATTTTAAATATCACATCAGAAATAATTATATCTAAAATTAAAAAATTAAAAATTAAATAATCTAGATCTATAGTGTATGAGATGCATGACTAGACTAGATATAGAATAGTTGTATGTATAGTCTAGTGTAATCATATTTTAATTTGATTACATATGATTTTAGATCTATTTTATTTTTATTTTTTTAATATTATAAATATTATAATCAGATCTAAAAAATAAAAAATATAATTTTTAATTTTTAATTTATTCATATGAGATATGAAAGATGCATGTTTAGACTAGTTGTAGAATAGTTCTATGAACTGTCTAGAATAGTTTTATTTTGATGTAATCGATTTAAATTCTATTTTTTAGATATTATATGTGATATATCAGATCTGAAAGTATGCATATTTAATTAAGTTATGATATATGAGATGTATGCAAGGCATGTATAGGTTAGATTATTAATTATATATGCGATATATGATTTAGATTTAACTTATTTTGTAGTAAAAAATATATTTTTGATTAAAGCATTCTCCTTGGCCATCCGATCATAAGAATAAAATAGAATTTAAAGGCCCTCTCTTTTCATTCGATGGGATATTCTTATGGCATGTAGGGGTGCTGCACGTTCGTCCTTAATCAAAAATTAGAACTTATTTTTCTACAAAATCCTAGATCCTGAAATCCTAGGATTTTAAAACATGTTTTATTTATGAATCCAAACTTAGTTAGAAATTAAGATTATAAAACCAATTAGGTCTAAAACTTATGAATTTTTAAATCTAAGATGCCTTCATAAAATTGGGTTCAGGCTTGGGTAGCTCAATTAGGTCTAGCAGTTAATCAAATCGAATCAAGAGTTGGTTAGATAGAATCAAGTGTGCTTAGAATTGATCAACCCAATAGGATTAAGTCTGGGTCAAGGTCGACTCACATTCAAATATGGTTGATCAAGTCAAGACCTAATTTAGCTCCGTGATTCGAGCTTAGATTGTAGGCTAATCCGATTGATTCTAATTTGATAATTTGGTATCTAAGATAAATTTGGCAGATACGACCGACTGGTTTTTAACTAGGAGCTACTCAACATCAATGCATTTTTGTTGAGTTAATGACATATCCCTTCCATCGGTCTCACTTACCTAACCATTTATGTCGATTTAGTTCTAATTTGAGGTGGCTAATAATTCGAGCTAACCCATGCCACTAGGTTAGTTATAATTGTTATGACTAAGTCAACTCAAGTTTAAAGAGACCTAAATCAAATCTTTCTAAGAAAATATTAAGTCATAGATCTTCCACCATTGTAGATGTGTGGATCCTTTCCGTGGTTGATTGTTCTTAACTGGATATAGTGGTTCAATTGCATCGAAGAGACATAACCATGTCTATTAGGCATTGGATGCTATGATTTGGAGGATGGGTTGGGCTCAATATTCTAGATACGGTGAGGGACCCAATCAGGAATCCAATTCATGCAAATGATGGGTCCGACTTAACTAAGGAGTGGAGCAATATTCCACACATGGTGAGCTTCATAAATTAGAGATCAGATTTGGATGCACCATGCTTAGAAAATTATTGGACAAGAGTTATCCACTCATCGATTGATCCATTATCAATAACTATTAGATGAGGTGGTGAGCCAGTTAGTGGGACTACACCATCCACTAAAAATCAATTGATCGTGAAGATTTTCACATCTCTGCTAAGAGAGTGTAAGGATCCAAAAAAATAATGAGATCCTAATTTATTTAAAAATAAAATTCTAAATAAATTGATCAAGTCTAATTACAAAATCTAACTAGAAACTTTGACTCTCTATAGGAAATATCTGCGTCCAATTCATTAACCCGTATCCTGGACACCCATAGATTGACTGGACCCAATTATAAGGATTGGCTTTAGAAATACAAAATTATTTTGGATTCCAAAAAGCTAACTCATGTATTAGACTAGGAACCCCCCACCTTACTAGCCCATCCATCCATTGAATAGAGAACGTCTCTAAAAAAGTAGATGAATGAAGACAATAAAGCTAGGTATTGAAGGGAGCACACAGGATTTTTAGCTCAACTTTCAAAAACTTTTTTTGATGAATGCACAGTGGATAATATTATTAATCATATTAATAATGAAAAGCTACATATCTAATCTGAAAAACCCTACACATTATAGGATCTAATGTATTATATATACATACATGTCTGAAAATAAAAAATAAAATCAATAATAAAACTATTTTACTACTCTATGTGTTTAGAATACATAACCTTTTCACGGGTAGAAGAATGTCGTAATCTGATCTTCTCTGTATAAATTTGAACATCGTGATGCAGCCACACACGTGTTTAGCCTCCATGGGTAATCCACATGAGGCCCTGATCTCGATCAGTTCCTCCCAAGTGCTAGCCCTGCAGAAATCTTCAACAGCTAATTTAAATCAAACTTCTTTTGATCTTCTTCATCGGGTCTTCGACAGCTCCGAATCCCAATGAATGTAGATGAGAAGTTGAGGAGGTTCTTTTCCTTGATCTATGAAGTGACGACCCTCATAACTCACAGATCTAAATCCCAAATCCTAGATAGATTCTAAAGTATGCTCTCACCCAAAACCCTTGCACCTAGAACTCTCTTTCCTTTTTGATTTTTTCTCACGTAGAAGAGCTCATGCACAAGATCAGAAATCTGATCTTCCTTTCTTTCTCTCTTTCTTTTTTTTTCTCATTTGCACATCCATAAAATACAACATTTTATAGAAGTGCACAAAACATGGGAGGCGTGAGGGGTTGGTTTAGATCAAGTGGTTATCCATTCAAATTCAAATCCTATTCGAATTCAATTGATAACCAGATCAAACCAATCCATAAGGCATGTGAGAAGAGAGAATGCACGCCCTTCCTTGCATGAAAAAACTTATGAGAAACATCTTTCTCATGGAGAAAGGATGGCACAAATCAAAGGATGATGTGGCACATGGAAAACTAGTCAAACTAGTCTTACATTAGTCATCCAATTGAACCAATCCAATCCAAATTGGTTAGGCCAAATTGGACCAAATTAAATCCAACTTATTTAGGTTTATTAGACTTAGTTAAATTCTAATCAAATTAGAAATTAGTAAAGCCAAACCCCTGATCAAATCAAGAATTAAACCTCCTTGACGATTAGATCATCTTATAACCTAATCGGATCAAATCCAAATAAATCAAATTCAATTGGTCTTGATTCAAAAGTAATCACTCAATCAAATTAAGTTAATTAGTGATCAAATTACTAATTAAACTTTTCTTGATCAGCCATTAGATCGTGTAGAAACCTCTAGTATGTGTGACCCCGCAGATTCAAATCTAAGTCGGTAGCACAGAAATTAATTTTCTGTACTAATCAAAGTGACCATCTAGCAGTGGTACCCGATGTTCAGATAGATCGAATAGTACAATCATAATATTTAGAACCTACGTGAATATGGTTACTACATAATTCATCCCTTTGACCTCTATGCATAGGATGACTCAGGGTTAAACTGTCAACCCTAGAAGATACATCCAAATTGTGTCTCAAAGCAATTAGTCCTATGACCCCTCACTAGGACTACCTTGGCTAAGGCTTTGCTAAATTGAAACACTATTAAATATAGCTCTTAAGTCAAGGAGTGGTCAATCCCATCTTGACTCATGCACCGACTCCTCTAATATTTAACTATATCCAAAAATCTTCTATCATTGAATTAGAAATTCAGATAGTCCGACACCAAAGCACAGTGAGTTACTTAAAAGTCACCATGGTGATCTCAGATCGGAGGGATACTTATGTCCATATTTTGTCAGAGCAATTCTTAATAGTAGAAAAGCTCTGAAGTTGGTCATGTTTAGTATAGATATATCCCTACATCTTATCTGCATACCATACCAATGTCTCCATACTTCTTGGTTAAGAAGACAACCAACCTATATGGCATACAATGAGCTATACTCGATAAATATTATCATCCTTAGTAACAATGTATCATTTAATTGTAAACATATTTAAGAACTAAATGACAAGTCCTCCTCTGTCAATTTTAAATAGTCCTAAGGACTTCATCATAATAGATAGGAGTTCATTAGAAGATGAAAAATTTATGATGAAAAAGCTAGAATAATTTTTATTTAATTAATAATTCATATATAATTACATAAAATAGCTTAATTATCAATAGACTGACGATTGGCTTTGGAACACTATTTTCAATAATCTTTCACTTAGTCTAAAGCCAGTCGGTGTAGTATCGTATACCCATCTTTGACTTGAAGTCATTGAACTCCTTCACCATAATGGCTTTAGTGAATAGATCGATCAGGTTCTCCTTTCCATCGATCTTCTGAAGATCGATGTCACCTCGATCCATGATCTCTTAGACAAGATGGAGGCGGCATAGAATATGCTTCATCCACTGGTGTGCCTTCGATTCTTTCATCTGAGCTATGGCTCCAGAGCTATCACAGAATAGCAGAACTGGACCATCCAAGGAGGGTGCTACTTCAAGCTCGATGATGAAATTTTTCAGCTATACCACTTCTTTAGTAGCATCTGGTGCTGCAATATATTCTGTCTCGCACACTGAATCAACCATGGTGTGCTACTTGAAACTTTTTCAACAGACAATACCACTATTAAGGATAAACACATATCCCAACACACTCACACTCTTGCTATCATCGTGATCAGACTAGAAACTGGAGTCTGTAAACCCTACAAGTTTCAAGTCCGATTCACCATAAACAAGCCACTGGTCCTCGGTATTTCCTAAATACTTTAGGATGATTTTAACAACATTTTAGTGGTTCTCCCTTGAATCAGATTGGTATCTACTCACTACTCCTAGTGAGTATGCCACATCTGCTCACGTACATGTCATGGCGTGCATAATAGAATCCATTGTCAAAGCATATGAAATTCTACTCATACGCCCTCTCTCTTAAGGTATTGTCGGACAATCTCTCTTCAAGAAAGAAATTTTATAGCCAATCGATAGATAGTCCTTCTTAGAATTTTTCATGCTCAACCTCTTTAGCATAGTGTCAATGTACGTAGACCAAGACAACACAAGCGATATTTTAGATCTATCTCTATAGATCTTCATTCCTAGGATGTAGGAAGCTTCTCCCAAATCCTTCATAGAGAACTATGACAATAGCCAAACCTTTATTTCTTATAATGTAGGGACATCATTTTTGATTAAAAGAATGTCATCCACATAGAAAATGAGGAATACAACTACCAGACCATTAGCCCACTTATATATGCAAGGCTCTTCTTCGTTCTTAATGAAGCCATATGTCTTGATCGTCCTATCAAAATAAATATTCCAACTCCGAGATGCCTGCTTCAGTCCATAAATAAACCTTTGAAGCTTGCACACCATAGACTCATCTATGGATGTAAAACCTTCAGGTGATATCATATACACCTCTTCAGCCAGTTCTTCATTTAGAAAAGTTATTTTCACATTCATCTGCCAGATTTTATACTCCAGATGCACAGCTATCGCAAGTATGATCTAAATGAACTTGAGCATTACCACATGAGAAAATATCTGATCATAGTCAATACCATAACGTTGACGATACCTCTTGATAACTAGATGGGCTTTATAGGTCTCCACCTTTCCATCTGTGCCTCTTTTTCTTTTGAAGACCCACTTACATCATATGGCTTTTGTCCTTCATGCGGGTCAACCAATGTCTATACATCATTGACCTTCATAGACTCCATTTTGGATCTCATGGCCTCAAGTCATTTTCTAGAATTGGGTCTTTACATTGCATTCATGTAGGTGATTAAATCCTCGTCATTCTCATCGAGTTTGATAGGATCATCATCTCAGACCAAGAAACCATAGTATCTATCCAGATGGCGTGGTACTCTACCAGATCACCTTAAGAGTGTAGGTTCAGTAGGCTCCAGATCTGATCAAATCAAATCCAATTTAGGTTCAGCTACTTGTATCGATTTTTCCACCTATCGAACTTCCTCAAGCTCAACCTTAGAGGCATTAGTCCCTTCATCAAGAAACTTCTTTTCTAAAAAGACTGCCTTCAGGCTGACAAACATCTTTTATTCATCAGCTAAATAGAAGTAATACCCTTTGGTCTCTTTTGGGTACTCTATAAAGCTACACTTGTCAAACCTAGGTCCAAGCTTGTCCATTGCTAAACGTCTGACATAAGCTGAACACCCCCAAATCCTAAGGTGTGAGAGTACTGGCTTACATCCTGTCCATATCTCATATGGTGTTTTAGAAATAGATTTACTCGGCATCCTATTTAGAATATAATAAGCTGACTTGAGCGCATATCCCAAGAGGAAGATCGGTAGATCAGTAAACTCCATCAAAAATTGAACCATGTCCAATAGGATCTGATTCCTCCTTTCGAATACATCATTACTGTGGTGTTCCAGGAGGAGTCCACTAAGAGAGAATTCCATTCTCCCCAAAATATGTCAGAAATTCACTAGAAAGGTACTCACCCCGTTGGTCAGATCGAAGAGCCTTATTACTCTTCCCAATTTGCTTTTCTACCTTATTATGGAATAGTTTGAATATTTCAAATGACTCCAACTTATACTTCATTAAATAGACATACCCATACCTCGATAGATCATCTGTGAAGGTTATGAAGTAGAAATATCCATCTCTAGCGCTTGTGCTCATGGGTCCACATACATCAGTATGTACTAGACCCAAGAGTTCAATGGCTCGTTCATCCTTTCCAATAAAAGGTGACTTAGTCATCTTTCCAAGAAGACAGGACTCATAAGTTGGAAGTGATTCACAATCACTAACCTCAAGAATTTCTTCTTGAGCTAACTTGTTTATTATATTCTTGTTAATATGACCTAGCCTACAATTCTAAAGATAGACATCTAACACATTATCAAATCTAGAATGTTTACTGAGGAACTGAACTATATTAACAAGCTGTGATAATAGATAAATTTTATTATTCAATTATCTAACACAAATCATAACATCATTCAAAATGACATTACAAAAATTTACTTTTATTGAAAATTGATAACTATTCTTGGACAAAAGGCCGACCAAAATTATATTCAATAAAAAATTTGAAGAAAAGTGACAATCATTAAGAATAACTCTATGAGAATTAATTATAAGGCTCATGATTCCTAAAGCTAGAACTAAAATTTATCTTCCATCTCCAACATTCAAGAATCTCTCACCTTCACCAAATCTCCTACTGACCTGTAAACCCTACATCGAATTATAAATATGATAAGGGCTTTCATTATCTAATACCCAAACACTAATATCACAAATTGAGAAGTTGTAAGATGTTATCATATAATTACCTTGCCCTACAACCACTTGCTTCCTCCTCGGCCTGTTCGAGTTCAGGGAGGCAATATATTGAGGACAGTTTCTCTTCCAATGGCCCCAATTCTTACAAAAGAAACACTCCACATGGCTCTAGTCAGGCTTGTGCTTCTTGGTCTGATCCTATGCAGTCATCCCAGCATGCTACTACACCTTCTTATTGTTCTTCTTCTTATTCTTCTTTTCTTTCTTAAAGAATCGACTAGAAGAAGATCCTCCCACTATGTTCACCGACTCTTTTTGGAGTTGGTGATCCTTCTCAAAGTTCTGCAACAACCCAAATAACCCATGGTAGTTCACTACAGACTTTGTCATTCTGAAATAAGTAACGAAAGGGAGGAAGAACTTGGGTAAAGAATTCAGGATCGCATCCTTCTCGAGTTGCTCATGTAGGAGAAAACCCAGCTTACTCAAGCATTCAATCATCTCAATAATGTACAATACATGATCAATGATTGACGCCCCATTCCTCATACAAGCATTGAAAATGGTACAACTAGTTTTGTGCCTTTCAACATCGTCAGGCATGCCAAAGGAGTCGTTCAACATTTAAAGCATCTCCTCAAACTGGGCATTTTCAAACCTGCGGCTGAACTCATCATTCATTACCGCCAACATGATATACCAAATGGTGGTGCAGTCATTGAGCTACTTCTAATAAGTATCCTCACCATCTTAATAGCATTCGAGGCTGGCTCCTCAGGTGCCAGATCAGTCAATACATATAAGATCCGTTCATGCTCTAGGACAATCTGCAACTTTCGATATCAGCTATCAAAGTTGGATACCATGAGTTTATCATTATCCAGCAATAACCGAAGTGACAGAATAGTGGCCATTTCTACACAACAAGAAAACCATAGATCTAATTATTATATGAATTATTTACTCTAAAAACTTAAACTTTAATCTAAAGGTTCTCCCACTATTTTATTCAAATCGATAGTCTCTACCTTTAATTCAAGAAATTACCCCTAATTTCTTAGTGGGTACTAGAATTCACATAGACTACACATGAGCCCAACTTTGGTTGGTCAACCCATGTGCACCTATGGATAGGTTCATAACCAATTATTTCACCAAACAACTCCTAGTAATTTAAATTTTGCCTCAAAAATCTAATCAGTAGGCTTTGGCCTCCATTAAAAAGATCCAATTAGGTCCAACCATTAACATGACCACATTTGCTGCATCAGATCAACAAATAATTAGGCTCGACTTTGGCCAGCCAATCTGACCACCATTAGAAAGACACGATCAAATTATCATATTATGAATGATAATTTCATTAATCAATAAGCACCACATCTTTGGACTTCTAATGATTATTAAACTAATGGACCCATTATCACTTAACTTAATAAGAGGTTATGACTTAGTTATCACCATAACTTTATCATTTTAAGGACCTAATAATTTTAGAAGATTTTATTAATCAATTTTAAGAAGAATTGACCGATCAATTTGGATCCTTCCACTAACTTTGTGAAGTCAAATCAATAAAGACCTAATTAAAACTGGCATTAGGAGCACCTAAATTAGTTAAACTGATTTATCTTATTGACATGGATGAGCCTAAATCACCAAGCGATCTAATCAAAACCTAATTCACCAGGATGGCTAGGTAAGTAAGATCAGTGGAAAGAATATGCCATTAATTCATCAAAGACTGAATTAGTGCGAGTAGCTCCCAATTAAAAGTCACTGGTCTGAGCTGCCAGACTTACCTTAGACACCATCTAATTCATTAGTTTCAATTTGACCAACCTAGCAATTTTAGGTTCGACGGCGTAGCCACAAATCAAGTCCATTTGGTCCTCGTTAAAGGCATGGTCTTGACCAACTATAAGTATTGTAATTTGGTCTAAAGAGTTCTTGACTTAATCTAAATTAATATTTAGTTAGATTTGATCAATTACTCTAATTTTATTCATTCTTTAACTAACCTTCGATCTAACCCAATTAATGGACCTAATTCGACTAACCCGATAACCCATATTTTATGATCAATGACTTAGGATCTTTAATTCATAATTCTAGATCCTAATTCATTATACTTAATTCTCAATTAAGTTTTAGGCTGAGGGTTGGGGTTTGGCATTTTAAAAATATTTTTTAAAATTTTTGAAAGGTTCTTTACATCCTAGCACTATTTTCTTAAATAGGTTGACTCATTTCAAAAATGGGTCGGCTTATTTCATAAACAAGTACTAGATGCAGGTTTTATCATATAAAACCAGCCAATAAGGATCTTCAACCAACTTCTTAGATGGGCTGGCTTGGATCCCATCCGAGCTAGCCCAAGCAGAAGCTGAGCTAGCTCAATTCCTATGACAATTGGCTCAGTAGAAGGCCCAAAGGCCATCATTCCAGTGGAGCAGGCTCGGATCCCATCCGAGCAAGCCCTAATTGAAGCTGAGCCAGTCCGATTCCTGATCGAGCCAGTTGGAGCATCAATCCAAAAACTGTATCAAGGTTAGCATGTTGGTCAAGCTAGCTCGATTCTTGAGAGAGCCGGCTCGATCGACGAATAAAACCTTCTTTAGATCCTGTTCAGGTTTAATCTAAATCTATGTATATTACATAAAAGATCATAAAATTATTTAGATCTAATCTAAACACTAATTCATGATAAAAATTTAGACTAAATCCTTCAAACATATCATAAAAATTATTAGATCTAATCTAAAATTTTTATGATCAATTTTATAGATCACAATGTATCAGGATAATCTTTCCACTGTAAGGAGTAAATCTTACAGCAGGATAATCTACAGTCTATACGATCATTATTTTTATTTTTTAGATCAGATTATTATTTAGATCTAATATAAAAATAATCTAAATCATGCATATATAATACATCAAAGAACCTACTGCTTTGATACCAATTGAAGGGAGCGTGCAGGATTTCTAGCTCAACTTTCAAAAAAAAATTTTGATGAATGCACGGTGGATAATATTATTAATCATATTAATAATGAAAAGCTACAAATTTAATCTAAAAAACCCTACACGCTACAAAATCTAATGTATTATATATGCATGCATATCTAAAAATAAAAACAAAATCAACAGTAAAACTATTTTACTGCTCTATGTGTTCAGAACACGTTACCTTTTCATGGTAGAAGAACATCGTAATCTGATCTCCTCTGTATAGATCTGAATGCTGCAATGTAGCCACACACGCGTCTGGCCTCCACGGATAATCCACATGAGGCCCTGATTTTGATTAGTTTCTTTCGAGTGCTAGCTCTCCAGAAACCTTCAACAGCTAACTTAGATCAAACTTCTTTCCATCTTCTTCACTGGGTCTTCGGATGCTCCGGATCCCAATGAATATAGATTAGAAGTTGAGGAGGTTCTCTACCTAGATCTATGATGTGACAACCCTCATAACTCATAGATCTAAATCCTAAATGCTAGATAGATTCTAGAGTATGCTCTCACCCAAAATCCTTGCACCTAGAACTCTCTTTCCTTTTTGATTTTTTTTCACATAGAAGGGCTCACACACAAGATTAGAAACTCCTTTTTTGATCTTCCTTTCTTTCTCTCTTTCTCTTTTTTCCTCATTTGCACGTCCATAAAATTCAGCATTTTATAGAAGCACAAAACATGGGAGGCGCGAGGGGTTAGTTTAGATCAAGTGGTTACCCATTCAAATTCAAATCCTATTTGAATTCAATTGATAACCAGCTCAAACCAATCCATAAGACACGTGAAAAGGAAGAATGCATGCCCTCCTTTGCATGAAAAAACTTACGAAAAACATCTTTCTCATGGAGAAAGGATGGTGCAAATCAAAGGATGATGTAGCACATGGGAAGACTAGTCAAACTAGTCTTACATTAGTCATCCAATTGAACCAATCCAATCCAAATTGGTTAGGCCCAATTGGACCTGATTAAATCTAACTTATTTAGGCTTAATTATACTTAATTAAATTTTAATCAAATAAAAAATTAATCAAGCTAAACTCTTGATCAAATCAGGAATTAAACCTTCTTAACAATTAGATCATCTTATAATCTAATCGGATCAAATCCAAATGAATCAAATTCAATTGGTCTTGATCTAAAAATAATCACTCAATCAAATTAAGTTAATTAGTGATCAAATCATCAATTAATTTTTGCTTGATCAGTCATTAGATCAGGTAGGAACCTCTAGTGTGTGTGATCCCGTAGGTTCGAACCTAAATAGGTAGCATAGGAATCAATTTTCTATACTAATCGAAGTGACCATCTAGCAATGGTATCCGATATCCGAATAGACTAAATAGTGTAATCACAATATTTAGAATCTATGTGAATATGGTTACCGCATAATTCATCCCTTTGACCTCTATGCATAGGATGACTTGGGGTTAAACTATCAACTCTAGAAGATACATCCAAATTATATCTCAAAGCAATTAGTCCTGTAACCCATCACCAAGATTGAAGAAAAAACTCTATTTTGCATCATAGGATCGTGCAGATCTGATCAGATTTGAGATGGATTTTTTTAAAAAATTTTAAATAATTTGATCTGATCTAAGAGTTCTCAGATTTGATCATGGTAATCTAATATTAAAAATTAAAATAAAAATTAAATCAAATTTACTATCATACCTTGTTTGAATAATCTGATTATCCTACAATGATCCTAATATTTTCTGAGGTTCTGGAAGGAGCCACGCACATGTCTGATCTCTATCGATATCTACTCAGAAAAGATCTGGACATCTTCTCCTCATAAATCTTTTCTTCTAAGATAAAATCTAAATCTGATCTGGAAGTCCTTCAAAAAAATTTCTGAAGGTAGCATGTCCATCTCATGAACACCATCGCGTAGATGCTTAACTCTTCACAAATTTGATTGGATCTTCTTCTCAGATTTGTGCCTAACTTTTTAGGCATGTAGAACAAAGAGAGAGAGACGATAGAGGAGGTGTGGGATATTTAGAATGATAGCCTTTGGGTATGATAAATATTTCTACATTAAGAGCCTTGGTGTAAGGGTTCTTATACAAAAGCATGGTGCCAAGTTAGAGCCCCGTTTTGATCAAAATCCTCTTTTTTTCCACCATTGGGACTCCTGAACTTGACCTCCATGAAAATCCTTTGATCCCACTTGATTTTCATGCCAAAAATCAATCTAAAAGGTGGCAGCATGAGTAGATAAGGAAGAGTCCACTGCGCCTAGGACTCTTTCCTCAAGAGTTTGATCCAAATCAAACTCTATCATAACTTAGTCTAGCCACCTCTAAAAATCATAAAATTTGGTACACCCAATGTATAATTCATGTTCTATCACTTCTCCAAAAATTAGAACAAAATAATTTCTATAAAATTTTCTAGAAGTATCTGATCAGGTGACCCTCAATTCTCTCAAATACGTCAACTTTTGACCCTAGTCCAATTTGACTATGAATGGATTTAATTTCTACAATTAATCTAACCTAGACTTATTCCAGTCAGATAAAAATAAATCTATTCAAAATACAAGAATGAGTTAAATTAAATTTGACTTGGTTACGATGAATCAGAAAGATTTTAGAAGGAGAAAGTTAGGCTCAATCATATGCTAGCACGATTACCTTGAACCTGATTGGATCTAATCTAAATCAATCGAACTGGATTAGCTCAATTGATGATATCAGATCCAAACCCTTATTTGTGTGATCCAGTTAGGTTCAATTTTATATGATAATGAGATATGTCATGATCTCCATCATTGACATCATTGAAAGACCTTTTGATAGACCAAAATTTTTCTAATTCATACAATTAGAATGATTGATCATCAAAATTATTCTAATTGCTTCCAAAATCTACTAGTGACACCTAGCAATATATGGTGGCAACCCATCAAAACTAAAAGTGAACCTCTCGATGTAGTTACCTGTGTGATTGGATTCTTCTATCTTGAGCTCCGACAGGATTAGGGTTAAAGTGAACTCATCAAACCCAATGTCCATCATATGAATTAATCATTCAATTTGAGTCCAATGTGAGACCCTAATATAAACTCTTTCTATCATCTTCACTCTGCCATGGCCATGGGCTTAAGGACTCAATCTCATGATTATCATAGGGCTACTCCTCATCTACCGAGGTAGATAGATCCCCTTATTGGTTCAATCCAATTCCTATAATGAACATGCTATAGCCAACATGCACCTCAGGATTCCGAATGACTAGGAGATCAAGTTATGATGTAGTCAAACTATAACACCCTCAAGGTAAACTTTCGATGCACGTCAGCTCAAAGAACCATACATACCACTGCAGCATCGAGTCAATCATTGATGAGAAGGTAGACTTCCTTATGACTACTCGAGGTGGTCATGCTCAATGCCCTTATTCTCTAATAAGTATCTGTACTCTCGCTCCGATGTCTCCACACCATAGACTCAAGATACGTCTATCCTAAGAAAGTGATCGCACACCAACCTTATAGATCGATCGCTATCCTCGTGATGATCCTACGGTCGGAAGCATTTTATGAGTTAATTATGAAAATTCATATCTTAAATTTTTAACTCTTGAAAATATGAATTATCATTACTATTAACTCAAAGGATGTATCTTAGATACTTTTAAATACACACTATGATAGAAAAATAATCCATTTATTAATTTATAGTTAAAATTATAAAATTATCCTTAGAAATGTATTATAAGTGACAGCCAATCTGGCTTCTAGGGCATACATCTAACAAACTCCCACTTGACCTAAAGCCAATTGGCTACAAATCTAAGTCCCATCTTCTCAAGGTGGGCTTCGATCTTCTACTGGCTTAATGGTTTTGTCAGTAGGTCAGCCACATTATCTATAGTGTCGACTCTCTTGACCTTGACGTATCCCTTCTCGAGGTAATTATGAATGAGATGGTATCGCCGCTCGATGTGCTTGGATTTCTGGTGAGACCTTGGCTCCTTAGCTAGGGCTATGGCATCATTATTGTCTTAGTACAGAGGGACAGCATCTGATGGCATCACTCCAAGCTCTACGGCAAACTTCTTATACCAAAATACCTCCTTTGTAGCTTCTGACGTAGTGGTGTACTCTACTTCCATGGTGGAATCTGCTATCATCGTCTGCTTGGAATATTTTCAGCTGACAGCACCATCATTATAAATAAATAGACTTTCAGATGTCGACTTTCGATCATCTATATCGGACATAAAATCAGAGTCTGTATACCCCTGGACCTGGAGTTCTCCATTATCAAAGACTAGAAACATATCCTTAGTCTTTCTTAAATACTTAAGGATACATTTCATAGAAGTCTAGTGCTCTTTGCTTGGATTCGACTGATACCTGCTCGTGACACTCACAGCATTGGCAATATTAGGTTGTGTACATAGCATGGCATACATGAGGCTCCCTATTGCTGAAGCATAAGGAATCTTGCTCATGCATTCAATCTCCTCAGGTGTGTTGGGACACATCTTCTTGGAGAGATGAATGCCATGTCTGAAGGGCACCAATCCCCTTTTGGAGTTTTCCATGCTAAACTTCTTTAGCACCTCTTCTATGTACATCTTCTGTGAGTGACCCAGCATCCTATTTGATCTATCTTTATAGACCTTAATTCCTAGAATAAAGGATGCCTCTTCTAAGTCTTTCATGGAGAATTCTTTAGATAACCATATTTTGATTGTAGTCAATATGGGAATATCATTTCCATTTAGGAGGATGTCATCCACATACAGTATGAGAAAGATAACATCACTCCCACTGATCTTTTTGAAAACATAGGGCACTTCCTTGTTGTTGATGAATCCAAATGATTTGATCACATCATTGAAACGCACATTCCAGCTTTGAGATGCTTGCTTAAGTCCATATATAGATCTTTGCAGCTTGCAGACCTTGTGATTAGTATCACTAGATGTGAAACCCAATGGTTGTTCCATATAGATATCTTCCTCAAGATATCCATTTAAGAATATTATTTTCACATCCATCTGCCAAATTTCATAATCGAAATAGGCTGCAACAGCAAGCAATATGCAGATGGATTTGAGCATGGCTACTGGCGAAAAAATATCTTGATAGTCAATGTCTTCGCGCTGACTATACCCTTTCGCTATGAGGCTTGCTTTGAATATCTCTACATTCCCATCAACACCTATCTTTCTCTTGAAGATCCATTTACATCCAATAGGTGCTATACCTTCAGGTGGATCTACCAACGTCTAGATTTGGTTCGAGCGCATTGAGTCAATCTCTGACTTCATTATCTCTAACCATTTTTCGGAGTCGATATCTGATATCGCCTCATCATATATTTTAGGATCATCACCATGAACCCCTTTTCATGTGAGGAATATTTTCTCCACATCCTCTGAAATAGTATCTAAGGACCTTTCAGAGGGACAAAAAATTCTTTTTGATCTATGAGATAGATGAGGTAGTGATTGGACTGGCTCAATCTGATTGGGTTCCATAGGTTCCTTGGCTCATAGCTTTTGCGAGACTTTCTCCTCGAGCCTAATCTGTCTTTCGATGCCACCATCTTGAATAAACTATTTTTCAAGAAAGATAGCATATCGACTGACAATCACATTGTGACCTCCTGGGAGATAGAAAAAATATCCTAATGACTCTTTAGGATATCCAATAAATCGAGCTTTAAAGGACCTAGACTCTAATTTATCTGCCTGTTGTCTCTTGACATGGGTCGGACAATCCTAAATTCTAAGATGACTCAGACTTGATTTTTTACCATGCTATATCTCATACGGTATGGTAGGAATGGTTTTAGATGGAATCCTATTCAGTAGATATATAGCAATCAGTAGACTATGTCTCTAAAGAAACTCAGGAAGGTTCGTGAAACTCATCATGGATCGGACCATATCTAATAGGATCCGATTTCTTCATTCTGAAATTTCGTTGAGTTGAGATATTCCAAGTAGAGTTCATTGAGAGATTATGCCATTATCCTTAAGATAGTCTAGAAATTTCTGACTAAGGTATTCGCCTCCTTGATCTGATTGAAAAACCTTAATGGATTTTTTTTATTTATTTTTCAACTTCGAGTCTAAATTCCTTGAACTTTTTAAAAGCTTCATATTTATGTTGCATCAAATACACATACCCATACCGAGATAAATCATCGATAAAGGTAATGAAGTAGATATAATAGTTCCTGGCTAGTATATTAAATGGGCCGCATACATTAGTATGTACTAGGACAAGCAGGTCTGTGGCCTTTTTCCCCTGTTCGACAAAAGGGATCTTGGTCATTTTGGCATGAAGGCATGATTCACAAATCAGATATAACTCGGAAGTCAACAGACCTATTAGTCCAAATTTCTCCAATTTATTAATTTTGTCTTCAGCTATATAACCTAGCCTAAGGTGCCACAGGTACCTTTCATTAACACTATCTCTAGATCATTTTAATCCTATGGTATTCACATTTTGCTCGATAGACTCAATGATGAACATTCCTTCAGAAGGTCCTTCTTTCGACTTATTCTTTAAGCTGGTCAGGTAAAGAGGATAATTCCGCTTCCAATGGCTATCACTGTTGCAATGAAAATATTTTTCTTTATCTACAATCTTTTTCTTCGGCTCTGCCTTCTTCTTCTTCCCACCATCCACCTTCTACTTCTTCATGGACTTTTTCTTCTTTCCAAAAGACTTTCTCTTGAAAGAAGTCTACTCCATAGCAAGTACTGAGTCTTTAGAACCTTTTATAAAAAGCTCAACAGTAACCAGCATATTCATGAGCTCAACCAAGATATTCTAAAGTTTATGCATATGGTAGTTCATGATGAACTGCCTATATGCATCAGTCAAGGACTATAGAATTATATCAATCTACAAATCCTAATATAACTTGACACCGAGCTTCTCAAGCTCTTCTAAGTTCTTAATCATCATCAGATAATGATCTTGGACTGATTATCCATCACGTATTTGAGCCTTAAACAGTCTTTTAGTGACTTGATATTTGGCTGCACGACTCTATTCACCAAACAACTCTTGTAGGTGAGCCAACATTTGGCGACTAGTCTTAATATCTTCATATTGGCACTGGAGCTCATCAGACATCGAGTCTAACATGTAATATCTAGCTTTATTATCTTTATCCATCCACTTCTCGAGAGATGCTCTCTGATCAGTAGATGGATAGGCTGGTAAGGTGGGAGAATTCTGTTCTAACACATAAGTCAACTTCTCAGAATCCAAAATAATTTTGAAGTTTTGGAGCCAATCCTTGTAGTTGGATTTGATCGGTCTATAGGTATCTAGGATATGAACTAGTGGGTTGGACGCAAATATTTTTCTATAGAGAGTCAAAGTTTCTAGTTAGATTTTGTAATTAGACTTAATCAATTTGTTTAAGGATTTCATCTTTAAACAAATTAGACTCCCACTATTTACTTGGATCCCTACACTCTCTTGGCAGAGATGTGAAAATCTTTATGATTATTGATTTCTGATGGGTGGTGCGATCCCACCAACTGACTCACCACCTCATCCAATAGTTATTGGTGATGGGTCAACCGATTAGCGGACAACTCTTATCCAATAATTTTTTAATCATGGTGCACCCTAACTTGATCTCTAATTCATGAATCTCACCATGTCCAAAATATTGATCCACTCCTTACTTAAGTCAAATTCATCATTTGCACAGATTGGATTCCTAATTGGATCCCTCACCGTATCCGCAATATTGAGCCCAATTCATTCTCCAACCCATAGCATCCAATGCCTAATAGACATGGTTGCTTCTTTTCGGTGCAACTAAACCATTGTATCCAGTCAAGAACAATCAACCTCGGAAAGGGCGTGCACATCTATAATGGTGGAAGACCTTAGACTTAATATTTTTTTAGAAAGATTTAATTTAAATCTCTTTAAACTTGACTTGACTTAATCATAACAATTATGACTAACCTAGTGGCATGGGTTGGCTCGAATTGTTAGCCACCTCAAAGCAGAACTGGATCGACACAAATGGCCAGGTAAGTGAGACCGATGGAAGGGATATGCCATTAACTCGATAAGAATGCATTCAGGTCGAGTAGCTTCCAATTAAAAATCAGTCGATCATATCTGCCAGACTTACTTAGACATCAAATTATCAAATTAGAACTAATTAGATTAGCCTACAATCCAAGCTCAAACCGTAGAGCCAAATTAGGTCTTGACTTGATCGAGTCACATCTTAATGTGATTTGATCTTGACCCAGACATAATCCTATTAGGCTGGTCAAATCTAAGCTTTCTTTGATCCCACCTAACCAACTCTTGATTTGGTTTGATCAACCGCTAAACCTAATTGAGCTACCCAAGTCTGAACCCAATTTTATAAATATATCTTAGATCTAAAAATTTATAATTTTTAGATCTAATTAATTTTATAATTTTAATTTTTAATTAAGTTTTGGGTTCATGAACAAAACATGTAACAAAAATCCTAGGATTTTAGGATCTAAGATTTTACAGAAAAATAAGTTCTGGTTTTTTATTAAGGACGAACGTGCAACACCCCTATATGCCATAAGAATACCTCATCGAATGGGAGGAAAGAGTCTTTAAACCCTACTTCTGGATGGCTATGGAAAACTTCTTAATCAGAAATATAATTTTTTACTACAAAACTAGTTAGATCATATAGCACATATAAAAAGATGTAACTAATATATGTCTTACAGATATCTCATGTATCATCAATATGCATACTTTTGGATCTAAAATATCACATATTAAATCTAAAAAATAAAATTTTAAATTTGATCATATCAAAAATAATACTATTCTAGACATCTTATAAAACTATTCTATAACTAGTCTAAGCATACATCTTTCATATCTCATATGAATAAATCAAAATTAAAAATTTTATTTTCTATTTTTTAAATCTGGTTACAATAATTATAACATCAAAAAAAATAAAAATTAAATAGATCTAAAATTATATTTAATTAAATTAAATATATGATCACACTAGACTACACATAGAACTATTCTATACCTAGTCTTGTCATATATCTCATACATATTAGATCTAAATAATTTAATTTTTTTAATTTTCTAATTTTAGATGTAATCATATCTGATGTGATATCTAAAATTTTTTAATATCAAATCATAAATAAAAATAAAAATAGATTTAAGATAGATCTAAAGAATTATTAACCTGGCTCTGATATCAGTTGAAGAAAAAATCCTATTTTCCGCCGTAGGATCATGCAAATCTGATCAGATCTAAGATGAATTTTTCTAAAAATTCTTAAATGATTTGATCTAATCTAAGAATTCTTAGATCTAATCATGATGATCTAATATTAAAAATTAAAATAAAAATTAAATTAGATTTAATATCATATCTTATTTGGATAATCTGATTACCCTACGATGATCCTAATGTTTCCTGAGGTTCTGGAAGGAGCCACGCACGTGCCTAGCCACTACTAGTATGCACTCAAGAAGGATCTAAATATCTTCTTCTCCTAAATCTTTTTTCCAAAGATCATATCTGAATCTGATCTGGAAGTCCTTCAAAAAAATTTCTGAAGGTAGCATATCTATCTCATGAACACCATCACATAGATGCTGAACTCTTCATAAATTTGATTGAATCTTCTTCTCAGATTTGTGCCTAAACTTTTAGGTATGTAGAAGAGAGGGAAAGAGAGGATAAAGGGGGCATGGGATATCTAGAATGATAGCCTTTGGGTATAAAAAATATTTCTACATTAAGAGCCTTCGCGCAAGGGTTCTTATACAAAAGCATAGCACCAAGTTAGAGTCCCTCTTTGATCAAAATCCTTTTTTTTCCAACCATTGGGACTTCTAGACTTGATCTCCATGAAAATCCTCAAGTCTTATTTAATTTTGATGCCAAAAATCAATCTAGAAGGTGGCAGCATGAGTAGATAAGGAAGAGTCCATTGCGCCTAGGACTCTTCCCTTAAGAGTTTGATTCAAATCAAACTCTATTATAACTTGGCCTAGATACCTCCAAAAATTACAAAATTTGGTACACCCAATGCATAATTCAAGATCTATCACATATCTAAAAATTAGATCAAAATAATTTTTAAAATATTTTCTAGAAGCATCTGATCAGGTGACCCTTAATTCTCTCAAATAGGTCAACTTTTGACCCTAGTTCAATTTGACTATGAATGGATTTAATTTCTACAATTAATCTGATCTAAAGTTATTCTAGTTAGATAAAAATAAATTTATTCAAAATACAAGAATGAGTCAAATCAAATTTGACTTTGTTATGATGAATCAAAAATATTTCAGAAGGAGAAAGTCAGGCTCAATCATGTGCTAGCATGATTACCTTGAACCTGATTGGATCTAATCCAAATCAATCAAACTGGGTTAGCTCAATTGATGACATCCAAACCCAAACCCTTATTTGTGTGAACTAGTTAGGTTCAATTCTATATGGTAATGAGATATGTCACGATCTTCATCATCGACATCATCGAAATACCTTTCGATGGATCAGAACTTTTTTGATTCATACAATTAGAATGATTGATCATCAAAATCATTCTAATTGCTCCCAAAATTCATCAATGACACTTAGTAGTAAATGGTGGCAACCCATCAAAATTGAAAGTGAACCTCTCGGTGTAGTTACCTATGTGATTGGGTTCTTCTATCTTGAGCCTCGACAGGATTAGGGTTAAGATGAACTTGTCAGACCCTATGTCCGTCATATGAATTAATCATTCAATTCGAGTCCAATATAAAATTCTAATAAAAACTCTTTCTATCATCTTCACTCTGCCATGGCCATGGGCTTAAGGACTCAATCTTATGATTATCATAGTGCTACTCCTCATCTACCGAGGTAGATAGATCCCCTTATTAGTGCAATCCAATTCCTACAATGAATATGCTATAGCCAACATACACCTCAGGATTTTGAATGACTAGAAGATCGAGTTATGGTGTAGTCAAACTATAACATCCTCAAGGTGAACTTTTGATGCACCTTAGGTTAAAGAACCATACACACTACTATAGCATCGAGTCAGTCATCGACGAAAAGGTAGACTTCCTTATGACTCCTTAAGGTGGTCATGCTCAGTACCCTCATTCTCTAACAAGTACATATACTCTTACTTCGATGTCTCCACCATAGACTCAAGACATGTCTATCCTAAGAAAGTGATCATATACCAACCTTGCAGATCAATCACCATCCTCATGATGATCCTATGGTCGGAAGCATTTTATGAATTAATTATGAAAATTCATATCTTAAATTTTCAACTCTTGAAAATATAAATTATCATTATCATTAACTCAAAGGATGTATCTCAGACACTTTTAAATACACACTGTGATAGAAAAATAATTTATTTATTAATTTATAGTCAAAATTATAAAATTATCCTTAGAAGTGTATTACAAGTGATAGCTAATCTGGCTTCTACGATACACATCTAACAAGGACTATCCTGGCCAAGACTTTGTTAAATTAAAAT
Organism: Cocos nucifera; assembly: GCA_006176705.1. Taxonomy (NCBI): domain Eukaryota; kingdom Viridiplantae; phylum Streptophyta; class Magnoliopsida; order Arecales; family Arecaceae; genus Cocos; species Cocos nucifera. The sequence continues at coordinate 406,047 of QRFJ01001219.1, forward strand.
ACTATTGAACATAGCTCCTAAGAAGTGGTCAATCCCATCTTGACTCATGTACCGACTTCTCAAATACTTGACTATATCCAGAAATCTTTCATCACTGAATTAAAAATTTAAGTAGTCTAGCATCAAAGCACCGTGAGTTGCTTGAAAGTCACCATGGTGATCTTAGATCGAAGGGATACTTATGTCTATATTCTATCAGAATAATTTTTGACAACAGAAAAGCTCTAGAGTTGATCACATTCAGTGCAGATGTACACCTATATCTCACCTGTATGCCTACTGAATTAATATAGCCTACTGAATTGGCTTCTAAGGAGAAACCTAATTACTAAAAATTATTTGGAGAAATAATTGATTGTGAACCTACCTGTAGATGCATACAGGTTAGCCAAATCTTTCCTTGGGCCCGTTTGTAGTCTATGTGGATTTTAGTATCCACTAAGGAGTTAGTGTAATTCCTCGAATTGGAGGTAGAAACTATCAATTTGTTAAAATAGTGGAAGGACCTTTAGACTGAAGTCCAAGTCTTTAGGGTTAATTAATTCAAGTACTAATAAGATTTCATATTTTTCTTTTAGATAAATAGAATAGCTAGTGTAAGTCCGCTCCGTTCACTGTTAGACAGTGACAAGCTTTTAGTACCTAATTACGAAAAGTCTAATATTGACCCTGATTAGATAGACCCGAAGAAAAATTATCCTCTTGATCCGAATAAGCTAAATAGGAGAAATCAATAAATGATTACTGATCAAGATTGTTATATGATAATACCTTATAATTTTTTTTATTTGTGATACATCTACTTAGGTATTAGATACTGGGAGTCTAGTTCACATATGCAATTCATTGCATAGATTTTAAATTATTAGAAAATTTGAGAATAGCGATAGATTCCTTAATGTTAAGGATGGAAGTAAAGTTTCAATCCTAGCATTAGAAACTCTTGAGTTTGTTTTCAAAATTAATAGTATCATATTAAGTGATAGTCACTATTATCCATCTTTTATGATGAACATAATATCTATTAGACTTTTGGCCCAAAATGGTTATTGTTTGTTAATAAAAGAAAATTATTATGATATCATTATGAATGATATTATAGTAATGTGAGGATAATTAAGAAATGGCATTTATATTTTATCACAGCCTATTAGTATAATGTACACGTCAAATAAATATGAGAAACTAGATAATATCATCGATGCCTATCTTTGGCACTATAGGCTCGATCATATAAATAAGAAAAGAATCAACATATTAGTCATAGAGCATATCCTTGACATCGATGATTGTGAATCATTGACTACTTGTGAGTCCTGTCTTCTTGATAAAATGATAAAATCATCTTTTTATTGAAAAAGATAAATGGGCCACTGAGCTTCTAGGTCTAGTACATACTGATGTATGTGGACCTATGAACACATGTGCTAGAGATGGGTTCTACTACTTTATTATATTTACTGATGACCTATCTAGATATGGGTATATCTATCTTATGAAGAATAAATCTGATTCATTTGAAATATTCAAATGATATCAAAATGAGGTAGAAAAATAACATGGGAAGAGTATTAAAACTCTTTAGTAAGATCGAGGAGGTGAATATCTTTCTAATGATTTTTTGACATATCTAGGAGAAAATGGAATTCTCTCACAATAGACCCCTCCTGAAATACCACAGTATAATAGTGTATCTAAAAGGAGGAATCGAATCCTATTAAATATGGTTCGGTTCATGATGGGGTTTGCGAGTCTGTCTATTTCTTTCTAGGGGTATACACTTGAGACTGCTTATTTTATTTTACATAACATTCCGAGCAAGTCTATTGCAAAAATTCTATATGAGATATGGATTGGGCGTAGGCCGACATTCTCTCACCTTAGGGTTTGGGGATGTCTGGCTTATGTCAAACATTTACAGTCAGAAAAGTTTGGACCTAGGTCTGATAAGTGCTTGTTCATAGGATACCCCAAGAAAACTATGGGTTATTACTTGTACATTTCTAAAGAATAAAAGATATTCATCAGCAATAGAGCAATTTTTTTGAAAAAGGAGTTCCTTATGAAAGGAACAGCTACCTCTAATATTGAGCTTACTGAAGTTCAACAGGTGGAAGAGCCGATACATTCTAGTGAACCTGTAGAACTGGATTTGACAAGATCAAATCCAAAGCCCATTGTAGAGACACCTGTAAGAAGATCCGGTAGAGTGCTGCATCAAATGGATAGATACTATGGTTTCTTGATCCAGAATGATGATCCTATCGAATTTGATGAGAACAATGAGGATCCGATCACCTATATGGATGCCATGCAGAGGTCCAACTCTGATAAATGGTTGGAAATCATGAAGTTTGAAATGGAGTCCATGAAAATCAATAATATATCGACACTGGTTGATCCACCTGAAAGGATAAAATTCATTAGATATAAGTGGATTTTCAAAAAAAAAGAGCACAGACGGGAAGGTGAAGACCTATAAAGTCCATCTGGTTGCCAAAGGATATCATCAGCATTATGGTATTGACTATGATAAGACATTTTTTCTGGTGGTAATGCTCAAGTCCATTCGGATCATGCTTGTGATAATGATATACCTAGACTATGAGATCTGGCAAATGGATGTAAAGATAGCTTTCCTAAATAGAGAGCTGGACGAAGAGGTGTATATGATATCGCCTGAGAGTTTCACATCCACAGATGAGTTCAAGGTGTGTAAACTTCAGAGATCCATTTATGGATTGAAGCAGGCATCGCGGAGTTGGAACATGCATTTTGATAATATGATCAGAAGTTATAGCTTCATTAAAAATGAAGAGGAATCCTACATCTATAAATGGGTTAATGATTTTGTAATAGTATTTCTTATACTGTATGTGGATGACATTCCCATAATCAGGAATGAAATCCCTGCACTATAGGGAATAAAGGTTTGGCTATCGTTGCAATTCTCCATGAAGGACTTGGGAGAAGCTTCCTACATCCTAAAGATGAAAATTTATAGAGATAGATCTAAAAGATTGCTTGGATTATCCCAGTCCATGTATATTGATACCGTGCTGAAGAAGTTCAACATGGCGAATTTCAAGAAGGGCTATCTTTTGATAGGCCATGGAATTATTCTCTCAAAAAGGGATTATCCAACAACTCCTCAAGAGAGAGTATATGAGTAGAATACCATATGCTTCGATAGTGGGTTCTATTATGTATGCCATGACGTGTACGAAATCGGATGTGGCATACTCACTAGAGATAATGAGTAAATACCAGTCTGATCTAGATGAGAATCATTGGAAGGTTGTAAAGACATCTTGAAGTATTCAAGAAATACTAAGGACTAGTAGCTCATCTATGGAGATACTGATTTGAAACTTATGGGATATATTGATTCTAGTTTTCAGTCAAATTTGGATGACAGTAAGAGTGTATCAGATTATGTATTTACCCTGAATAGAGGAGCAATCTTCTGGAAGAGTTCTAAGTAGCTTACTATGGTCAATTTTTTATGCGAGGTAGAGTATGTCACAACATCTGATGCTACAAAGAAAGCTGTGTGGCTATAGAAGTTCATCGGCGAGCTAGGAGTGGCACCCTCCTTGGATAGTCTGGTTTTGCTTTACTGTGACAGCATTGGAGCCATAACTTAAGCGATGGAGTCGAAGGCACATCAGTGCACCAAGCATATTCTACGTTGCTACCATCTTGTACGAGAGATCATGGAGTGAGGTGACGTTAACCTTCAAAAGAATGATGGAAAGAAAAATGTGGCTGATCCACTTACTAAAGCCCTTAAAATCAAAGAGTTTGACAATCACAAATGGAAGATGCGTATTCGATACTATTCTGAATGGCTTTAATCTAAGTGGGAGTTGTTATAAATTGTATCCTAAAGCCAATCATCTAGGTTGTAGATGGTTGAGCTAATTATAAATATATTTAAATTATTATAATAAATAAAATTATTATTTTAATATTTTTATTACTTTTATGCATCTTCCTATAATGAACTTTTCTATGATGAAGTCCTTAGGAATATTTAGACTCGACAAAAAAAGATTTATCATTTAGTCCTCAAACTTGTTCGCGACCAAATGATACGTTGTTACCCAGGATGACAACATATTAAGTGTAGGTCGTTGTGTGCAATATATGTTAGTTGTCTGTTGGGATAAACTATCCTCTCTTGGATCGGTATGATCATTGGTGATTAGCCAAGCAACATGGAACAATCTCCCAGGATCAATGCAGAAGCAAAATAATAGATTCAGGAGAAAAGAGAGAAAGAGAGCACAAGATTTTTTCAAGAGAAAAGAGCTTTATTCAATGAATTCAGCATCATATATAATCTTGACATATTTTCAGTATTTATACTTTACAAAAGGATCAAGCCCCAAGCTTATAGAAAAATTTTTCAAAATCCAAACATCCCACGTACATAAAACAAACCCGCAAAAACTGAGCCGGCTAACCTATGATTGGGTCGGCTCAGTCTGAGACTGAGCCCACTCAGTTGTGTACCATGTCAATAGCCCAAAAATGATGCTTTCTGTCTAAATTTTCTTCTAAGATATAGCCGACCCAATCTTGGACTGAGCTGGCCTAGTTTCTAAATTACCTGGCTCAGTCTTAGAGTGAGCTAGCTCAGTTTCTAAATTTTGCTATCCAGGCTGATTTCTCTTCCAGCTTGCTTCCATCTTTTTATGACCTATCCCTCATATTTTCAAGACTTGGGAGCGCCACTTTTGAGCTCACATTCTCCACCTTGGTGCTTCCAAGTTCTTGTGAACTCATTTCTTCTCAGCAAACCCATCCTTGCCACACATCTAAAAGTTGTCTCTGGAGAGTACCTTCGTGAGTGCATCAAACTGATTTTTCTTGGTATGGATCTTCATCAGTTTTACTTCACTTTTCTCCACCAGCTCTCTGATCTTGTGGTACCTTACGTCTATATGCTTTGTGCGCACATGATAGATTGGATTCTGTGCCAACAGCAGAGCACTCTGACTATCACTAAACAGTATAACCTTGCTCTGCTCCACCCCCAACTTAGCAATCAGCCTCCTAAGCCAAAGGGCTTCCTTCGCAGCCTCTGTTATTCTAATATACTCAACCTCTATGGTAGACAAGACCATAATTGGCTGAAGGGTTGATCTCCAAGACACCAATCTACCATACACGTAGAAGAGGTATCCAGTAGTAGACCTCCTTATATCAAAATCTTCTACAAAATTCGCATCTACAAATCCTTCCAAAGGACTCGAACCTCCATCTTCAAATCCTCTTGGCTACCCACCAAACCATAATCCCTTGTTCCATGCATATATCTCAATATCCATTTCAATGCTTTCTAGTATTCTTTCCCAGGGTTAGCCATGTATCTACTAACCATGCTTACTGCATGTACTATATCTGATCTACAGCACACCATGGTGTATATCACACTACCTACAGCATTCGTATAAGGGATTTTTTCCATGTATTCTCTTTCCTCTTCTGATTGGGGGCTTTGTAACTTAGAGAGAGATATATAGCTCAGTAATGGCGTCTCTGCAAGTTTGGCCTTCTCCATCTCAAACCTCTCCAAAATTTTCTGGATATATCTTTCTTATGACAAATAGAGTACTTCTTTGCACCTATCTCTATAAATTTTTATTTCAAGAATTTTCTCAGTTGGACCCAGATCCTTCTTCTCAAACTCAGATGATAATGTTCTTTTCAGCCTTTTCACAGCTTCCATGCTTCTACTGGCTATAAGCATATAATCTACATATAGTAGCAGGTACAGAGCATCCTCTTCATCTACATCCTTGATGTAGACATAGCAATCATGTTCACATCTATCCAAATCCAGGCTCAAAACAAAACTATCAAATCTTTGATACCACTGATGAGGAGACTATTTCAAGCCGTACAAAGGCTTTTTGAGTAAACACACCTTTTCTTCCTATCCAGTCTTTATGAAATCCTCTGACTACTTCATGTAGATCCTTTCCTCCAATGTGCAATGAAGGAAGACTGACTTCACATCCATCTATTCCAACTCCATGTTGTACTGTGCCACCAGTGACAGCAAAATTCGAATAGATGTATGATGCACCATAGAAGAGAAAATTTCTATATAGTCAATTTCTTCCCTTTGTGAGTATCCCTTGGCTACCAGTCTTACTTTGGATTTGACTTCATCTTGTTCTGAAGGTGCCTCTTTCTTTGTGAACACCCACTTTGACCCAATAGGTCGAGCATCTTTTGGAAGATCCATCAGCTATCATGTCTAATTCTTTTCAAGTGATTCCATCTTTTCTATCATGGCCTACATCTATGAATCTTGATCCTCACTCTCCATAGCTTCTGCATAATTTTTTGGATCTCCATTAGCAGTGATGAGTGCATAGGAGATAACCTCATCAATGCTATATCTAACTGATCTCTTGATAGTACGTTGGGATTTATGCAAAGCCACTTCCACTAGCACATCTCTTTCTGATGTTTGTGATTGATCCTGCACATCTATCTGAACTGCTGGCACTTCATGCCGATCTTCCATCAGAGTAACTTTTCTCCTACCTAGCTCCACCTCAATAGGAACACTCCTATACGTGGATTCAGACTGCATGTCATCTATCTCAAACTGGCCACTGCTATTCACCTTTATCTCTCCAGTTTCATCTATCCCAGACCTCCTCAAGATGCTCTCCTCATTAAAGATAATGTTCCTACTAATCACTGACTTCGATGTCTAAAAGTCCCACAGTAGGTATCCCTTGACTTCTTATGGATATCCTATGAATGTCATCTTTTGAGATTTCGGATCTAATTTGCTACTCTTGGTTGCCTCCACATGTACATAGGCCGAACTGTTAGATATGTGTGCCCTAGAAGTCAGAATTGACTGACACTTGTAATACGCTTCTAAGGGCAAAATTATAATTTTGACTATAAATAATAAAATGGATTATTTTCTATCACATAAGTGTATTTAGTGTCTATGATACATCTCTTGAGTTAGTGATAATGATAATTCATATTTTTAAAAGTTAAAAATTTAAGACATGAATTTTAATTTATTAACTCATAAAATGCTTCGGACCGTAGGATCATCATGAGGATAGTGATTGATCCGAAAGGTTAGTATACAATCGCTTCTTTATAGTAGATGAGTCTTGAGTCTATGGTGTGGAGACACCAGAGTGAGAGTACAGATATTCGTTGGAGAACGAGGGCACTGAGTGTGACCACCTCGAGTAGTCATAAGAAAGTCTACCTTCTCATCGATGACTGACTCGAAGCTGTAGTGGTATGTCTGGTTCTTTGATCTGAGATGTATCGGCAGCTCACCTTGAGGGTGTTATAGTTTGACTACACCATGACTCGATCTCCTAGCCATTCGGAACCCTGAGGTGTATGTTGGCTATAGCATGTTCCCTGTAGGAATTGGATTGCACCAAGATGGAATCTATCTACTTCGATGGATGAGGAGCAGCCCTATGATGATCATGAGAATCAAGTCCATAAGCCCATGGCCATGGCAGAGAGAGTGAAATAATAGAAAGAGTTTCTATTAAGATTTTCACATCGGACTTAAATCGAATGATTAAATCCTATGATAGAAATTAGGGTTTGATAAGTTCACCTTAACCCTAATCTGATCGGGGCTCAAGATAGAAGAACTTAATCATACAACTAGCTGCACTGAGAGGTTCATTTTCAGTTTTGATGGGTTGCCACCACATGCTGCTAGGTGTCACTGATGGATTTTGGGAGCGATTAGAATGATTTAGATGATCGATCATTCTAAGTTGTCTGAATCAGAAGAGTTCTATCCATCGAAAGAAGTTTCGATGATGTCGATGATGGAGATCATGACATATCACATTACCATACAGAACTGAACCTAACTGGGTCACACAAATAAGAATTTGGATCTGGATATCATCAATTAAACTTATCCAATTCAATTGATTTGAATAAGATTCAATTAGGTTCAAGGAAATCGTGCTAGCACATGATTGAGCCTAACGTTCTCCTTTTTCTATCTTAAAAGTTATCTCGACTAAGCCAAATGAGTTTATGCTCACTCAGATACCTTTACTTGGTTTGATTAGAGCTTGTCCAAATTAGAAAAGGATTGTCTTAATTTATGAGATAAATTTGAGACAACACCTGCCATTTTTCGTCATCTGCTAATTCTTGTACTTTGACTTGGTCAAACATTGACCTTTGACCCTTGGACATCTGCCCATATGTCATGCACTTATTGGAGAGTAGATAAGTGCTTGTCCCCTCTCTAGAAATTAGAAAGAAGGGGGTCCACACCGTTGGAGTCCCATACGGATGGGACTCTAGGTTGCTTCTTAGTTTCTACTTAGGTGGCCCTTGGGTATCTACTTTGACCAGTCTTAGGTTCCATCTAAGAATGAACCTATGGGTCTCTCATCTGATTGGATCAGGTGATGTCATCCCATCAATCAGATTTAGATTTGATTGAATGAAGCAACGTGATTGGTCGGGGTGATGAAGCACTGCATGGCGCAGCAGAGTCTATAAAAAGACCCTGTCTGCACCCACTTTTGTGAACTCCTCTTCCATGCTATGCCCCAAGGCTGCCCCTCTCCCTTATCTAGGCCACCATCTGGCCCTCTCTCTCCTCTCCATGCCTAAGAAAGTTGGGCCTTCAGATTAGTGTGAGTCAGACAAGGAAAGGCTGACGAAAAAGGAAGAAGGCAGCACTATTGCAGAGACGACGGGTGATCTTCAGAAGAAGTTTTGAGGATTCTCCAAATCAGATCTAGATCTAATTTTTGGAAAAAAAAAGTGAAGAAAAATATCTCCAAATTCAGTCTGAGTGGATACTGGTAGAGGCCAGGCGCTTGTGTGGCTAGATCCAGAATCTCAGGGCTTCAGCAGGATCATCAACGGATAATTAGATTACCCAGAATCAAGATAAAATTAATTCAAAATTAATTTAATTTTATTTTCTTAATTATAAGATCATAATTTAGATCTAAAAAGTGTCAGATCAGATCTGGGTCTAAGAGGTGACTTTTGAAATATACTTCTCGATCCAATCAAATCTGAACAAACCTGACCCCAAAAAATCAAAATTTTCCTTCAACTGTTATCAGAGCCAGGTTCTTATAAAATTTATTTAGATCTAATTTAATCTGATTAATTAGTGATTTTAGATATCACATGAGATATGATTAGATCTAAAATTAAAAAAATAAAAAATTAAAATTAATTAATCTAGATCTAATATATATGAGATACATAACTAGACTAGGTATAGAATTGTTCTATGTGTAGTCTAGTATAATCATATTTTTTGTTTGATTAAATATAATTTTTAGATCTATTTATTTTCTATTTTTTGATATTATAAATATTATAATCAGATCTAAAAATAAAAAATAAATTAAATTTAATTTATTCATATAAGATATGATAATTGCATGTTTAGACAAGTTGTAGAATAGTTCTGCAAATAGATCTAGATTAAATTTTATTTGATAAGATCAAATTTAAATTTAATTTTTTAGATAATTTTGAGATAATTTAGATCTGAAAAATATGCATGCATGATATATGTGATATATACAAAACATGTTTTAATTAGATCTATTTTTTATATGAGATATATGCTTAGATCTAATTAGTTTTTATAGATTAGTTATTTTTCTGATTAAGACGTTCTCCTTGGCCGTCCGGTCATAAGAACAAAGTAGGGCTTAAAGACCCTCTCCTCCCATTCGATGGGGTGTTCTTATGATATGTAGGGATGCTGCGCATTCATCCTTAATCAAAAATTGAAAACTTACTTTCTGGAAAATCCTAGATCTTGAAACCCTAGGATCTTATTTACATGTTTTGTTTTTGAACCCTAACTTAATTAAGAATTAAGTTTATGAAATATCAATTAGGTCTAAAATTGAGAATTTCAGATCTAAGACATATTCATAAATCTGGATTTGGACTTGGGTAACTCAATTAGGTCTAGCGGTTGATCAAACCAAATCAAGAGTTGGTTAGATGGGATCAACAATGCTTAAATTGACCAGCCTAATAGGATTAAGTCTGGGTTAAGATCGATTCACGTGAGTGATCGATCAAGCTAAGACCTAATTAGGCTCAGTGGTTAAAGTCTGGATTGTAGGCTAATCCGATTGGTTCTGTCTCAACAATTTGGTGTCTAAGGTAAGTTTGACAGATACGACCGACTGATTTTTAATTAGGAGTTACTCGACTCGAATGCGTTCTTATCGAGTTAATGGCATATTCTTTCCACTGGTCTCACTTACCTGGCCATATTTGTTGACTCAGTTCTAATCTGAGGTGGTCAATAATCTGAGCTAATCCATGCCACTAGGTTAGTCATAATGGTTATGACTATGTTAAGTCTAGTTTAATGAGACCTAAATCAAATCTCCCTAAGAAAAGATTAAGTCAAAGATCTTCCACCATTGTAGATGCGTGGGCCTTTTCCAAGGTTGATTGTTCTCGGCTGGTTATAATGGCTCAGTTGCACCGAAAAGATGCAACCATGTCTATTAGGCATCGAATGCTATGGGCTGGAGGATGAATTGGGCTCAATATTTTGGATACCGTGAGAGACTCAATTAGAAATATAATCTATGCAAATGGTGGGTCCGACTTAACTAAGAAGTGGATCAATATTCTGGACACTGTGAGATTTATGAATTAGAGATCAAGTTTGGGTGCACCATGATTAGAGAATCATTGAACAAGAGTTGTTCACCCATTGGCTAACCCATCACCAATAACTGTTAGGTGAGGTGATGAGTAAGTCGATAGGACCTCACCATCCACTAGAAATCAATAATCATGGAGATTTTTGCATCTCTATAGAGAGATTGTAAGGATCCGAGAAAATAGTGGAAGCTAATTTGTTTAAAAATAAAATTTCTAAATAAATTGGTTAGGTCTTAATTACAATATCTAACTAGAAACTTTGACTCTCTATAGGAAGATGTCTGCATCCAATCCACTAACACGAATCCTGAACACCCATAGACTAATCGGACCAAATTACAAGGATTGATTTCGGAACTTCAAAATCATTTTAGATTCTGAGAAGTTAACTCATGTATTGGACCACGACCCTCCCACCTTACCAGCTCGTCCATCTGCTAAATAGAGAGTGTCTCTGGATAAGTGGACTGACGAAGATAATAAGATCAGATACTACATGTTGGGCTCGATGTCTGATGAGCTTCAGCACCAACATGAAGATATCAGTACTGCTCACCAAATGTTGGCTCACCTACAGGAGATGTTTGGTGAATAGAATCGTACAGCCAAGTATCAAGTCACTAAATGACTCTTCAAGACTAAGATGCATGATGGGCAGTCAGTCCAAGATCATTATCTGATTATGATCAAAGACTTGGAAGAGCTTGAGAAGCTTGAAGTGAGGTTGGATTTGGATCTGCAGAATGACATAATTCTGCAATCCTTGACTAATGCATTTGGGCAGTTCATCATGAACTACCATATGCATAAACTTTAAAACTTCTTGGCCGAACTTATGAACATGCTGATTACCGTTGAGCTTCCCATGAAAGGTTTTAAAGGCTCAGTACTTACTGTGAAACGGACTTCTTCCAAGAGAAAGTCTTTTGAAAAGAAGAAGAAGTCTGTGACAAAGTAGAAGATAAAAGGAGGAAAGAAGAAAAAGATAGAGCTGAAGAAGAAGGTCACTGATAAAGAAAAGTATTTCTATTGCAACAATGATGGCCACTAGAAGCGGAACTGCCCTACTTACCTGGCCACCCTAAAGAAGGAGGCAGATCCTTCTGGAGTTATGCTCGTTATTGAGTCTAATCGTACGATTTCTTTCGCATTTAGTTGGGTGCTTGACTCTGGTTCTAGCACTCACTTGTGCACTTCTATGCAGGGTCTTGAGGATAGCAGAAGACTGAGGGATGGTGAGATGATCCTATGCATCAGAAATGGAGCAAGAATTACTGCCGTGGTTGTGGAAACATTCCTTCTTTGACTATCATCTGGTTTAGACTTAGTATTAAAAGACTGTTATTTTGTGCCTGCAGCAAGTAGGAATTTGATTTCTATTTCTTGTCTTGCATTAGAAAGCTATGTAATTAGTTTCCTTAAGGACCATTGTAACATTCTTTATGAAAAAAATAAAATTGCAAATGGTTTCCTTATTATCGATCTTTATCAGTTACATGTTGATGTATCTGTTTTTAATTTTGAGCAAAATGTGAATGCCATAAAATCAAAATATCCTAGGGATAGTCCTAATGATAGGTATCTATGGCACCTAAGATTAGGTCATATAATAGAAGATAGGATTAACAAATTGGAGAAAACTGAGCTATTGAGTCCATTGACTTTCGAGTCATATTCAATTTGTGAATCCTATCTTCATGGCAAAATGACTAAACTCCCTTTTGTAGGATATGAGGAAAAGGCCACAAATCTTCTTGCCCTAGTACATACAGATGTGTATGGCCCATTTGATATGTCGGCTAGAGGCAACCTAGTCTACTTCATAACCTTTACCGATGATTTATCAAGGTATGGGTATGTGTATCTTATGAGACACAAGTCTGAAGCATTTGAAAAGTTCAAAGCATTCAGACATGAAGTAGAAAAGCAAATTGAAAAACCCATTAAGGTTCTTTGATCAGATCGAGGAGGTGAATACCTTAGTCGGGAATTCCTAAACTATCTCAAATAAAATGGCATAGTCTCTCAATGGACTCCACCAGGAATACCTCAACTCCACGGAATTTCAGAACGGAGGAACAGGACCCTATTAGATATGGTCCGATCCATGATGAGCTTCACAAACCTTCCTGATTTTCTTTAGGGATACTATTTGTTAACTGCAATATACTTACTGAATAGGATTTCTTCTAAAATCGTTCCTACCACACCGTATGAGATATGGCATGGTAAGAAACCAAATTTGAGTCATCTCAGCATTTGAGGTTGTCCGGCTCATGTCAAAAGATAATAAGCGGACAAGTTAGACTTTAGATCCTTTAGAGCTCGATTCGTAGGATATCCTAAAGAGTCATTAAGATATTATGTCTACATTCTAGAAGATCACAATGTGATTGTGTGTCGACATGCCATCTTTCTTGAAAAATAATTTATTCAAGATAGCAGCATTGGAAAGCAGATCAAGCTCGATGAGAAAGTCTCACAAGAGCAACGAGCTAAGAACCAAATGGAACCAAATCAGGTTAAGCCAATCCATACACTACCTCCTCCACCTCGTAGATCAGAAAAAATTTTCCATCCTCCTGAGAGGTACTTAAGTACTATTTCAGAGGATGTAGAAAAAATGTTCCTCATAGATAATGGAGTTCATGGTGATGATCCCAAAACCTATAACGAGACGATATCAGATATCGACTCTGAAAATGGTTAGAGGTAATGAAGTCAGAAATTGACTCGATGCACTTAAACCAAGTCTGAACCTTGGTAGATCCACCAGAAGGTATAGTACCTATTGGGTGTTAATGAATCTTCAAGAGAAAGATTGGTGCAGATGGGAATGTAGAGACATTCAAGGCTAGATTAGTGGCAAAAGGTTATACTCAACGCGAAGGCATTGACTATCAGGATACCTTTTCGCCAGTAGCTATGCTAAAATCCATTCGCACATTGCTTGTTGTTGTAGCCTATTTAAATTATGAAATACGATAAATGAACGTGAAAACAGCATTCTTAAATAGATATCTTGAGGAAGATATCTATATGGAACAGCCGCTAGGTTTCACATCCAGTGATGATGATCACAAGGTATGCAAGCTGCAAAGGTCCATATATGGACTTAAGCAAGCATCTCGGAGCTGGAACACTCATTTTAATGACGTGATCAAAATGTTTGGTTTCATCAAAAATGAGGAGAAGCCATGTATCTTCAAAAAGGTCAGTGGGAGCGCTGTTGTCTTTCTTATATTGTATGTGGATGACATCCTCCTTATCAGGAATGATATTCCCATGTTGACCACAATCAAAATATGGTTATCTAAAGAATTCTCCATGAAAGAACTAGGAGAAGCATCCTTTATTCTAGAAATTAAGGTCTATAGAGATAGACCGAATAGGATGCTAGGACTTTCACAGAAGATGTACATAGAAAAAATACTAAAGAGGTTTAGTATGAAAAACTCTAAGAGGGGTTTAGTACCCTTCAGGCATGGCATTCATCTTTCCAAGAAGATGTGCCCTAGCACACCTGAGGAAATAGAACGCATGAGCAAGATCCCATATGCTTCAGCAATAGGGAGCCTCATGTATGCCATGTTATGTACACGACCTGATATAGCCCATGCCGTGAGTGTCAAGAGCAAATATCAGTCGAATCCAGGTGAAGAACACTGGACTTCTATGAAATGTATCCTTAAGTACTTGAGAAGAACTAAGGATATGTTGTTGGTCTTCAGTAATGGAGAACTCCAAGTCCAGGGGTATACAAACTCGGACTTTATGTCTGATGTAGATGATCGAAAGTCAACATTTGGGAGTCTATTTGTGCGCAATGATGGAGCTGTCAGTTGGAAAAGTTCTAAACAAATAGTGATAGCAGATTCTATCATGGAAGTAGAATATATCGCTGCATCAGAAGCTGTGAAGAAAGCATTCTGGGATAAAAAGTTTGCCGTGGAGATCGGAGTGATGCCATCAGATGCCATTCCTCTATACTATGACAATAATGACGCCATAGTCCTTGCTAAGGAGCCGAGGTCTCACCAAAAATCCAAGCACATCGAGCGGCGATACCACCTCATCCATGATTAACTCAAGAAGGGTTATGTCGAGTCAAGAGAGTCAACTCCACAGACAATGCGGTGGACCCGCTTACAAAGCCATTGGGCCAGCAAAAGATCGAAGCCCACCTTGAGAACATGGGACTTAGATTTGTAGCCAATTGGCTTTAGGTCAAGTGGGAGTTTGTTAGATATGTATGCCCTAGAATCCAGAATTGGCTGACACTTATAATACACTTCTAAGGGCAAAATTATAATTTTGACTATAAATAATAAAATGGGTTATTTTCTATCACATAAGTGTATTTAGTGTCTGTGATACATCCCTTGAGTTAGTGGTAATGATAATTCATATTTTCAAGAGTTGAAAATTTAAGACATGAATTTTCATTTATTAACTCATAAAATGCTCCTGACCGTAGGATCATCATGAGGATGGTGATTGATCCAGAAGGTCAGTGTACAATCGCTTCTTTGTAGTAGATGAGTCTTGAGTCTACGGTCTAGAGACATCGAAGCAAGAATATAGATACTTGTTAGAGAACAAGGGTATTGAGCATGACCACCTTGAGTAGTCATAAGGAAGTCTACCTTCTCATTGATGACTGACTCGATGCTGCAGTGGTGTGTCTGGTTCTTTGACCTGAGGTGCATCGATAGTTCACCTTGAGGGTGTTATAGTTTGACTGTACCATGACTCAATCTCCTAGCCATTCGGAATCCTGAGGTGTATGTTGGCTATAGCATGTTCACTGTAGGAATTGGATTGCACCAAGATGGAATCTATCTACCTCGGTGGATGAGGAGCAGCCCTATGATGATCATGAGAATTAAGTCCACAAGCCTATGGCCATGGCAGAGAGAGTGAAATAATAGAAAGAGTTTCTATTAAGATTTTCACATCAGACTTGAATCGAATGATTAAATCATATGATAGAAATTAGGGTTTGATGAGTTCACCTTAACCCTAATCTGATCGGGGCTCAAGATAGAAGAACTTAGTCACACAAGTAGCTGCACCGAGAGGTTCATTTTTAGTTTTGATGGGTTGCCATCATATGTTGCTAGGTATCACTGATGGATTTTGGGAGCAATTAGAATGATTTAGATGATCGATCATTCTAAGTTGTCTGAATTAGAAGAGTTTTGATCCATCGAAAGGAGTTTCGATGATATCGATGATGGAGATCATGACATATCCCATTACCATATAGAACTGAACCTAACTGGGTCACACAAATAAGGATTTGGATCTGGATATCATCAATTAAACTTACCTAGTTCAATTGATTTGAATAAGATTCAATTAGGTTTAAGAAAATCGTGCTAGCACAGAATTGAGCCTAACGTTCTCCTTTTTTCTATCTTAAAAGTTATCTCGACTGAGCCAAATGAGTTTGTGCTCACTTAGGTACCTTTACCTGGTCTGACTGAAGCTTGTCCAAGTCAGAAAAGGATTGTCTTAATTTATAAAATAAATTTGAGACAATACCTGCCATTTTTCATCACCTGCTAATTCTTGTACTTTGACTTGGTCAAACGTTAACCTTTGACCCTTGGATATCTGCCCATATGTCATGCACTTATTGGAGAGTAGATAGGGGCTTGTCCCCTCTCTAAAAATTAGGAAGAAGGGGGCACACACCTAGGATGGCATGCGCCCATGGATAGGGATGCTGGAGTCCCATATGGATGGGACTCTAGGTTGCTTCTTGGTTTCTACTTAGGTGGCCATTAGGTAACTACTTTGACCAGTCTTAGGCACCATCTAAGAATCAACCTGTGGGTCTCTCATCTGATTGGATTAGGTGATGTCATCCCACTAATCAAATTTAGATCTGATTGAACGAAGCAACATGATTGGCTGGGGTGATGTAGCACTGCATGGCGCAGTAGAGTCTATAAAAAGACCCTATCTACGCCGACTTTTGTGAACTCCTCTTCCAAGCTACGCCCCAAGACTGCCCCTCTCCCTTCTCCATGCCACCATCTAGCCCTCTCTCTCCTCTCCATGCCCAAGGAAGTTGGGCCTTTAGATTAGTGCGAGACAGGCAAGGAAAGGCTGACGAAAAAGGAAGAAGGCAGCACTGCTACAGAGACGATGGATGATCTTCAGAAGAAGTTTTGAAGATTCTCCAAATCAGATCCAAATCTGATTTTTGGAGTAAAGAAAGAGAAGGAGATCTCCAGATCTAGCCTGAGTGGATACTGGTAAAGGCTAGGTGCTTGCATGGCTAGATCCAAAACCTCAGGACTTTAGCAGGATCATCAACGGATAATCAGATTACCCAGAATCAAGATAAAATTAATTCAAAATTAATTTAGTTTTATTTTCTTAATTATCAGATCATAAATCAGATCTAAAAAGTGTCAGATCTAATCTAGATCTAAGAGGTGATTTTTGAAATATGCCTCTCAATCCAATCAGATCTGAACGGACCTGACCCTGAAAAATCAGGATTTTCCTTCATGAATAACCGAAGACCTTCAGATAGCCAAGCTCCACCTTCTTTTCACTTCAAACCTCCTCTAAAATGCATCTATTCAGCTTATAATGTGGGGATCTGTTCATAAGAAAATAAGAAAAAATTAAGGCATCACCCTAAAAAGATTTTGGAAGTAATGTCTGTAGCCTCAAACTCTGTGCCTTCTCGATCAATGTTCGATTCATTCTCTCCACGATACTATTCTGCTGGGGAGTCATCTTCACTGTGTAATGGTGTTTGATGCCATTTTTCTCACAGTACCTCCTGAACTTTAGGCTAGTATACTCTCCTCTATTGTCCGATCTCAGACACTTCATCTATCTTCTTGACTCCTCTACTTTAGCTCTCCAAGCTTTGAACTGGGAAAACACCTCTGATTTTACTCTAATCAAATAAATCCACACCTTTCTTGAAAAATTATCAATGAAAGTGACAAAATACTTTGCCCCACCTCTAGTTGATACAAAAACTGATCCCCACACATCCGAGTGCACTAAATCCAGCACTCTTCATTATGCTTGGTACTTTTGGCAAACTTTATCCTATGTTGTTTGTCAAAGATACATGGCTCACACAAATCTATGCCCTCCTTCTTTAGGGCTAGGATCATACCTCTTTTGCTATGTTCAGTGAGCCCACGGTCACTCATATGATCCATCCGATAGTACCACAGTTGATATAAAATTTGCTCCTCCTGTGCCGCTGCTAGCACCTCTACATTATCATTCACCACTGAGCCTTTCATTCTATAAAGATTATTGCTCAGTCTTCTATCTCTCATCACCACCAAAGCTTTCTTGAAAATTTTCAGACATCCACTCCCAGCCTGGCTACTAAAAGCATAACCCTGCTTCTCCAAGTAGCCCAAAGAAATCAAATTCTTTTTTAACTCCAGTACATGCCTGATATTTGATAATGTACGAATAATTCCATCATACATCCTCACCTTGATAGAGCCAACTCCAGCTACTTTGCATGGTGATCATCTTCAAGGCTGACACTTCCACCATCGATCTTCTAGTAGATAGCAAACCACTCCTGATGAGAAGTATAATGGTGCGAGCATGCTGAATCCAATATCCACATAGTATCATACTCTATAGACCCATCTGATATAAATAATAGGTCTTCTACACTGCTCACAGAAGCTGTATCATCTCTCTTACTGGCCTTCCCTTTCTCTAATCTCAAAAGGGGACAATCTTTCCTCAGGTGTACAGGTTGATGATATTTATAACATTTCAATATCTTCCTCTGATCCCGAGACTTTGATCTATCCTTAGATTTCTCTTGCCTTCTCCTTTGATCTTCTCTATCTTTCATTCACAGCAAAGATCTCGAACTTAGAGTCTCTCTTGTAGATCTTCTTCCTTTGTTCATTTGATCTAAGCACACTAATAACCTCTTCATAGTTTTGGGTCTCCTTTCCATAAACTAAAGTTGTTATGAGACCATCATACGAACCTGAGAGAGAACATAATAGCAACAATGCCTAATCCTCCTCGTCAATCTTCACATCCAAACTCATCACTTCAAAACACACCTGATTGAAACTTTGGATATGTACAAGAAGATCTCCACCTTCGGACATCCTTAGACTATACAGTTATTTCTTCAACCATAGCTTATTCATCATGTTCTTATTAGATATGTGTGCCCTAGAAGCCAGAATTGGCTGATACTTATAATACACTTTTAAGGATAAAATTATAATTTTGACTATAAATAATAAAATTGATTATTTTCTATCACATAATTGTATTTAGTGTCTGTAATACATCCTTTGAGTTAATGGTAATGATAATTCTTATTTTCAAAAGTTGAAAATTTAAGATAAAAATTTTTATTATTAACTCATAAAATGCTCCTGACCGTAGGATCATCATGAGGATGGTGATTGATCTAAAAGGTTAGTGTATAATCATTTTTTTGTAGTAGATGAGTCTTAAGTCTATGGTGTATAGACATTGGAGCAAGAGTACAGGTACTGGTCAGAGAACGAGGGCACTGAGTGTGACCACCTCGAGTAGTCATAAGAAAGTCTACCTTCTCATCAATGACTGACTCGATGCTGTAGTGGTGTGTCTGATTCTTTGACCTGAGGTGCATCGCAGTTCACCTTGAGGGTGTTATAGTTTGACTACACCATGACTCGATCTCCTAGTCATTTGGAATCCTAAGGTGTATGTTGGCTATAACATGTTCATTGTAGGAAGTGGATTGTACCAAAATAGAATCTATCTACCTCGATGGATGAGGAGCAGCCCTATGATGATCATGAAAATCAAGTCCATAAGCCCATGGCCATGGCAGAGAGTGTGAAATAATAGAAAGAGTTTCTATTAAGGTTTTTACATCAAACTTGTATCGAATGATTAAATCATATGATAGAAATTAGGATTTGACGAGTTCATCTTCACCCTAATCTGATCGGGGCTCAAGATAGAAGAAGTTAATCACATAAGTAGCTACATCGAGAGGTTCATTTTTAGTTTTGATGGGTTGCCACCATATGCTGCTAGGTGTCACTGGTGGATTTTGAGAGCAATTAGAATGATTTAGATGATCGATCATTCTAAGTTGTCTGAATCAGAAGAGTTCTGATCCATCGAAAGAAGTTTCGATGATGTCGATGATGGAGATCATGACATATCCCATTACCATACAGAACTGAACCTAACTGGGTCACACAAACAAGGGTTTGGATCTGGATATCATCAATTAAACTTATCTAGTTCAATTGATTTGAATAAGATTCAATTAGGTTCAAGAAAATCGTGCTAGCACACGATTGAGCCTAACATTCTCCTTTTTTCTATCTTAAAGTTGCCTCGATTGAGCCAAATGAGTTTGTGCTCACTCAGGTACCTTTACTTGATTTGGCTGGAGCTTGTCCAAGTTAGAAAAAGATTGTCTTAATTTATGAGATAAATTTGAGACAACACCTATCATTTTCCATCACCTGCTAATTCCTGTACTTTGACATGGTCAAACACTGACCTTTGACCCTTGAACATCTGTCCATGTATCATGCACTTATTGGAGAGTAGATAGGGGCTTGTCCCCTCTCTGAAAATTGGAAAGAAGGGGGTGCACGCTGAAGGGGGTGCATGCCTAGGATGGCGTGCACCCATGGATAGAGACGTTGGAGTCCCATACAGATGGACTCCAGGTTGCTTCTTGGTTTCTACTTAGGTGGCCCTTGGGTATCTACTTTGACCAGTCTTAGGTGCCATCTAAGAATGAACCTATAGATCTC
Organism: Cocos nucifera; assembly: GCA_006176705.1. Lineage (NCBI taxonomy): Eukaryota > Viridiplantae > Streptophyta > Magnoliopsida > Arecales > Arecaceae > Cocos > Cocos nucifera. The sequence goes on from QRFJ01001219.1 coordinate 426,554, forward strand.
TCATCTGATTGGATCAGGTGATGTCATCCCATCAATCAGATTTAGATCTGATTGCACGAAGCAATGTGATTGGCTAGGGTGATGCAGCGCTGCATGATGTAGCAGAGTCTATAAATAGACCCTATCTGCACCCACTTTTTAAAAGAGTTCATCTTAGCCCACGCCCCAAGGCTATCCATCTCCCTTTTCCATGCCACCATCTGGCCCTCTCTCTCCTCTCCACACCCAAGAAAGTTGAGTTCTTCTGATTAGTACGAGTCAAGCAAGAAAGGCTGACGAAAAAGGAAGAAGGCAGCACTGCTGCAGAGACGATAGGTGATCTTCAGAAGGTATTTTAAAAATCCTCCAAATCAGATCCAAATCTAATTTTTGAAGAAAAGAAAGAGAAAAAAAAGATCTTCAGATCCAGCCTGAGTGGATACCGGTAGAGGCTAGGTGCTTGCGTGGCTAGATCCAGAACCTCATAGCTTTTGCAGGATCGTCAACGGGTAATTAGATTACCCAAGATCAAGATAAAAATTAATTCAAAATTAATTTAATTTTATTTTTTTAATTATCAAATTATAAACTAAATCTAAAAAAATATCAGATCTGATCTGAATCTGAGAGAAAATTTTTGAAATATGCCTCTCGATCCAATCAGATCTGAACGAACCTGACCCAAAAAATCAAAATTTTTCTTCAACCGATATCAGAGCCAGGTTCTTATATTTTTTTTTAGATCTGATTTAATCTGATTAATTAGTAATTTTAGATATCATATAAGATATGATTAGATCTAAAATCAAAAAATTAAAAAATTAAAATAAATTAATTTAGATCTAATATATATGAGATACATAACTAGACTAGGAATAGAATTATTTTATGTGTAGTCTAGTTTGATCATAATTTTTGTTTGATTAAAAGTAATTTTTAGATCTATTTATTTTCTATTTTTTAATATTATAAATATTATAATCAGATCTAAAAATAAAAAATAAAATAAAATTAATTGTTCATATGAGATATGATAGTTGCATATTTAGACTAGTTGTAGAATAGTTCTGCAAATAGGTTTAGATTAAATTTTATTTGATATGATTGAATTTAAATTTAATTTTTTAGATGATTATAAGATAATTTAGATCTGAAAAATATGCATGCATGATGTATGTGATAAAACATGTTTTAATTAGATCTATTTTTTATATGAGATATATGCTTAGATCTAATTTATTTTTGTAGATTAGTTATTTTTCTGATTAAGGCGTTTCCCTTGGCCGTCCGGTCATAAGAACAAAGTAGGGCTTAAAGACCCTCTCCTTCCATTCGATGGGGTGTTCTTATGATGTGTAGGGGTGCTGCGTGTTCGTCCTTAATCAAAAATTGAAAACTTACTTTCTGCAAAATCCTAGATCCTGAAACCCTAGGATCTTATTTACATATTTTGTTTAAGAATCCTAACTTAATTAAGAATTAAGTTTATGAAATATCAATTAGATCTAAAATTGAGAATTTCAAATCTAAGACTTATTCATAAATCTGGGTTCGGACTTGGGTAGCTCAGTTAGGTCTAGTGGTTGATCAAATCGAATCAAGAGTTGGTTAGATGGAATCAATAATGCTTAAACTGACCAGCCTAATAGGATTAAGTCTAGGTCAAGATCGAGTCACGTGAGTGATCGATTAAGCTAAGACCTAATTAGGCTTAGTGGTTAGAGTATGGATTGTAGGCTAACCTGATTGATTCTATCTCAATAATTTGGTGTCTAAGATAAGTTTGGCAGATACGACTGACTGGTTTTTAATTAGAAGCTACTCGATTCGAATGCATTCTTATCGAGTTAATGGCATATCCCTTCCACCAGTCTCACTTACCTGGCCATGTTTGTTAACTCAGTTCTGATCTGAGGTGGTCAATAATCCGAGCTAACCCATGCCACTAGGTTAGTCATAATGGTTATGACTATGTCAAGTCTAGTTTAATGAGACCTAAATCAAATCTTCCTAAGAAAAGATTAAGTCTAAGGTCTTCCACCATTGTAGATGTGCGGATTCTTTCCGAAGTTGATTGTTCTCGGCTGGTTATAGTGGCTCAGTTGCACCAAGAAGATACAACCATGTCTATTAGGCATCGGATGCTACGGGCTAGAGGATGAATTGGGCTCAATATTTTCGATACGGTGAGAGACTCAATTAGAAATCCAATCTGTACAAATGGTGGGTCTAACTTAACTAAGGAGTGGATCAATATTAAGGACACAGTGAGATTCATGAATTAGAGACCAAGTTTGGATGCACCATGATTAGAGAATCATTGAACAAGAGTTGTTCATCCATTGGCTAACCCATCACCAATAACTATTAGGTGAGGTGATGAGTAAGTCGATGGGATCGCACCACCCACTAGAAATCAGTAATCATGGAGATTTTTGCATCTCTACAAAAGAAGTGTAGGGATCCAAAAAAATAGTGGAAGCTAATTTGTTTAAAAATAAAATCCCTAAATAAATTAATTAAGTCTTAATTACAACATCTAACTAGAAACTTTGACTCTCTATAGGAAGATGTCTGCATCCAATCCACTAGCATGAATCCTAGACACCCATAGACTGATCGGACCAAATTACAAGGATTGGCTCTGAAACTTCAAAATCATTTTGGGTTTCAAGAAGTTAACTCATGTATTAGATCAGGACCCTCCCACCTTAGCAACTCGTCCATCCACTGAATAGAGAGCATCTCTGGATAAATGGACTGACGAAGATAATAAGGTCAGATACTATATGTTGGGCTCGATGTCTAATAAGCTTCAACGCCAACATGAAAATATCAAAACTACTCACCAAATATTGGCTCACCTACAGGAGATGTTTGGTGAACAGAATCGCACAGCCAAGTATCAAGTCACTAAACGACTGTTCAAGACTAAGATGCGTGATGGGAAGTTAGTCCAAGATTATTATCTGATGATGATCAAGAACTTGGAAGAGCTTGAGAAGCTCAGAGTGAGGTTGGACTTGGATCTGCAGAATGACATAATTCTGTAATCCTTGATCGATGCGTATGGGCAGTTCATCATGAACTACCATATGCATAAACTTCAAAACTCCTTAGTCGAACTTATGAACATGCTGGTTACTACTGAGCTTTCCATGAAAGGTACTAAAGGCTCAGTACTTGCTATGGAATGGACTTCTTCTAAGAGAAAGTCTTTTGGAAAGAAGAAGTCTGTGAAAAAGTAGAAGGTGGAAGGAGGAAAGAAGAAAAAGGCAGAGCTAAAGAAGAAGGCCACGAACAAAGAAAAGTATTTCCATTGCAATAATGATGGCCACTGGAAGTGGAACTATCCTACATACCTGGCCACCCAAAAAAATAAGAAGAAGGCTAGTCCTTCTAGAGGTATGCTCGTTATTGAGTCTAACCTTACGATTTCTTCTGCATCCAATTAGGTACTTGACTCTAGTTCTAGTGCTCACTTGTGCACTTCTATGCAGGGTCTTGAGGATAGCAGGAGGCTGAGGGATGGTGAAATGATCCTACACGTTGAAAATGGAGTAAGGGTTGCTGCCGTGGCCATGGGAACATACCCTCTTCGACTACCATCTGGTTTAGACTTAGTATTAAAAGACTGTTATTATGTGCCTGCAGCAAGTAGGAATTTGATTTCTGTTTCTTGCCTTGCATTAGAAGGCTATGTAATTAGTTTTCTTAAGGACCATTATAACATTCTTTATGAAAGAAATAAAATTACAAAGGTTTCTTTATTAACGGTCTTTATCAGTTACATGTTGATGTATCTATTTTTAACTTTAAGCAAAATATGAATGCCATAAAATCAAAACGTCCTAGGGATAGTCCTAATGATAGGTATCTATGGCACCTAAGATTAGGTCATATAGCAGAAGATAGGGTTAACAAATTAGAGAAAATTGGGCTATTAAGTCCATTGACTTTTAAGTCATATCCAATTATGAATCCTGTCTTCATGGTAAAATGACTAAGCTCTCTTTTATAGGACATGGGGAAAGGGCCACGGATCTTCTTATCCTAGTACATACATATGTGTGCGGTCCATTTGATGTGCCGGTTAGAGGCAACTTAGTCTACTTCATAACCTTTACCGACGATTCATCAAGGTATGGGTATGTATATCTTATGAGACACAAGTCTGAAGCATTTGAAAAGTTCAAAGAATTCAGACATGATGAGCTTCACAGACCTCCTTGATTTTCTTTGGAAATACTATTTGTTAACTGTAATTTACCACTGAATAGGGTTCCTTCTAAAATCGTTCCTACCACACCGTATGAGATATGGCATGGTAAGAAACCAAGTCTGAGTCATCTCAGAATTTGGGGTTGTCCGACTTATGTCAAAAGACAAGAAGTGGACAAGTTAGACTTTAGGTCCTTTAGAGCTCAATTCATAGGGTATCCTAAAAAGTCATTAGGATATTATTTCTACATTCCAGAAGATCACAATATGATTGTGAGTCGACATGCCATCTTTCTTGAAAAATAATTTATTCAAGATAGTGGCATTGGAAAGTAGATCAAGCTCGATGAGAAAGTCTCACAAAAGCAACAAGCTAATGACCAAATGGAACCAAATAGGCTAAGCCAATCCATACACTACCTCCTCCACCTCGTAGATCAGAAAGAATTTTTCGTCCTTCTGAAAGGTACTTAGGTACTATTTCAGATGATGTAGAAAAAATATTCCTCATAGGTAATGGGGTTCATGGTGATGATCTCAAAATCTATAACGAAGCGATATCAGATATTAACTCCGAGAAATGGTTAGAGGCAATGAAGTCAGAAATTGACTCGATGCACTCAAACCAAGTCTGGACCTTGGTAGATCCACCAGAAGGTATAGTACCTATTGGGTGTAAATGGATCTTCAAGAGAAAGATTGGTGCAGATGGAAATGTGGAGACATTCAAGGCTAGATTAGTGGCAAAAGATTATAGTCAACATGAAGGCATTGACTATCAGGATACCTTTTCACCAGTAGCTATGCTAAAATCCATTCATACATTGCTTGCTGTTGCAGCCTATTTCAATTATGAAATATAGAAAATGAACATAACAATGGTGTTCTTAAATGAATATCTTAAGAAAGATATCTATATGGAACAACCGCTAGGTTTCACATCCAGTGATGATGATCACAAGGTACGCAAGCTACAAAGGTCCATATATGGACTTAAGCAAGCATCTCGAAGCTGGAACACTCATTTTAATGATCTGATCAAAATGTTTGGTTTCATCAAAAATGAGGAGGAGCCATGTGTCTTCAAAAAGGTTAGTGGGACCGCTGTTGTCTTCCTCGTATTGTACGTGGATGACATCCTCCTTATTGGAAATGATATTCTCATGTTGACCATAGTGAAAATATGGTTATCTAAAGAATTCTCCATAAAAGATCTAGGAGAAGCATCCTTTATTCTAGGAATTAAGATCTATAAAGATAGACCGAATAGGATGCTAGGACTTTCACAAAAGATGTACATAGAGGAAGTACTAAAGAGGTTTAGTATGGAAAACTCTAAGAGGGATTTATTACCCTTCAGGCATGGCATTCATCTTTCCAAGAAAATATGCCCTAGCACACCTGAGGAAATAGAACGCATGAGCAAGATTTCTTATGCTTCAGCAATAGGGAGCCTCATGTATGCCATGTTATGTACACGACCTGATATAACCCATGCTGTGAGTGTCACAAGTAGATATCAGTCGAATCTAGATGAAGAACACTGGACTTCTATGAAATGTATCCTTAAGTACTTGAAAAGAACTAAGGATATGTTATTGATCTTTGGTAATGGAGAACTCTAAGTCCAGGGGTATACAGACTTGGACTTTATGTCCAATGTCGATGATTGAAAGTCGACATCTGAGAGTCTATTTTTGTGCAATGGTGAAGCTGTCAGTTGAAAAAGTTTCAAACAGATAGTGATAGCAAATTCCACCATGGAAGCAGAATATATCACTACGTCAGAAGCTGCAAAGAAGCATTCTAGTACAAGAAGTTTATCATGGAGATAGGAGTGATGCCATCAGATGTCATTCCTCTATACTGCGACAACAATGGCGCCATAGCCCTTGCTAAGGAGCCGAGGTCTCACCAAAAATTTAAGCACATCGAGCGGCGATACCATCTTATCCGCGATTACCTCGAGAAGGGTTACATCGAGGTCAAGAGAGTCAACTCCACAGATAATGCAGTGGATCCGCTTACAAAGCCGTTAGCCTAGTAGAAGATCAAAGCCCACCTTGAGAAGATGGGATTTAGATTTGTAGCCAATTGGCTTTAGGTCAAGTGAGAGTTTGTTAGATATGTGTGCCCTAGAAGCCAAAATTGGCTGACATTTATAATACACTTCTAAAGATAAAATTATAATTTTGACTATAAATAATAAAATGGGTTATTTTCTATCACATAAGTGTATTTAGTGTCTGTGATACATCATTAAAGTTAATGGTAATGATAATTCTTATTTTCAAGAGTTGAAAATTTAAGATAAGAATTTTCATTATTAACTCATAAAATGCTCCTGACCGTAGGATCATCATGAGGATGGTGATTGATCCGGAAGGTTAGTGTATAATTGCTTCTTTGTAGTAGACGAGTCTTAAGTCTGTGGTGTAGAGACACCAGAGCGAGAGTACAGGTACTCGTTAGAGAATGAGGGCATTGAGCGTGACCACCTTGAGTAGTCATAAGGAAGTCTACCTTCTCGTCGATGACTGACTTGATGCTGCAGTGGTATGTCTAGTTCTTTAACCTGAGGTGCATCGGCAATTCATCTTGAGGGTGTTATAGTTTGACTTCACCATGACTCGATCTCCTAACCATTCGGAATCCTGAGATGTATGTTGGCTATAGCATGTTCATTGTAGGAATTGGATTGCACCAAGATGGAATCTATCTACCTCGGTAGATGAGGAGCAGCCCTATGATGATCATAAGAATCAAGTCCATAAGCCCATGGCCATGGCAGAGAGTGTGAAACAATAGAAAGAGTTTCTATTAAGGTTTTCACATCGGACTTGTATCAAATGATTAAATCATATGATAGAAATTAGGGTTTGACGAGTTCATCTTAACCCTAATCTGATCGAGGCTCAAGATAGAAGAACTTAATCACACAAGTAGCTGCATCGAGAGGTTCATTTTCAATTTTGATGGGTTACCACCATATGCTACTAGGTGTCATTGGTGGATTTTGGGAGCAACTAGAATGATTTTGATGATCGATCATTCTAAGTTGTCTAAATCAGAAGAGTTCCGATCCATCGAAAGGAGTTTCGATGATGTCGATGATGGAGATCATGACATATCCCATTACCATATAGAATTGAACCTAACTGGATCACACAAATAAGGATTTGCATCTGGATATCATCAATTGGACTAATCCAGTTCAGTTGATTTGAATGAGATTCAACTAGGTTCAAGAAAATCGTGCTAGCACATGATTGAGCCTAACATTCTTCTTTTTCTATCATAAAAGTTGTCTTGACTGAGCCAAATAAGTTTGTGCTCACTCAGGTACCTTTATCTGGTCTGGCTGGAGCTTGTCCAAGTTAGAAAAGGGTTGTCTTAATTTATGAGATAAATTTGAGACAACACCTGCTATTTTTTGTCACCTGCTAATTCCTATACTTTGACTTGGTCAAACATTGACCTTTGACCCTTGGACATCTACCCATGTGTCATGCACTTATTGGAGAGCAGATAGGGGCTTGTCTCCTCTCTGAAAATTGGAAAGAAGGGGGTGCACGCCTAGGATGAAGTGCGTCCATGGATAGGGATGCTGGAGTCCCATATGGATGGGACTTCAGGTTGCTTCTTGGTTTCTACTTAGGTGGCCCTTAGGTATCTACTTTGACAAGTCTTAGGCACCATCTAAAAATGAACCTATGGATCTCTCATCTGATTGGATCAGATGATGTCATCCTATTAATCAGATTTAGATCTGATTGCATGAAGCAACGTGATTGGCCGGGGTGATGCAGCGCTGCATGGCGCAGTAGAGTCTATAAATAGACCCTGTCTGCACCCATTTTTTAAAAGAGTTCATCTTAGCCCATGCCCCAAAGCTATCCCTCTCCCTTTTCCATGCCACCATCTGGCCCTCTCCCTCCTCTCCATGCCCAAGAATGTTGGGTTCTTCTGATTAGTGCGAGTCAAGCAAGAAAGGTTGACGAAAAAGGAAGAAGGCAGCACTGCTGTAGAGACGATGGATGATCTTTAGAAGGTGTTTTGAAGATCCTCCACATCAGATCCAGAACTGATTATTGGAGAAAAGAAAGAGAAGAAGAAGATCTCCAGATCTAGCCCAAGTGGATACCGGTAGAGGCCAGGTGCTTGCGTGGCTAGATCCAGAACCTCAGAGCTTCCGTAGGATCATCAATGGGTATCAGATTACCCAAGATCAAGGTAAAAATTAATTCAAAATTAATTAAGTTTTATTTTCTTAATTATCAGATTATAAATCAAATTTAAAAAAGTGTTAGATTTGATCTAGATTAAGAGAAAATTTTTGAAATATGCCTCTCGATCCAATCAGATCTAAACGAACCTGATTCAGAAAATCAGGATTTTTCTTCAGTTCTTTTCCATGTATGTGTTCTCCAGTCTCATCCAGAGCCTCTTTGCCATAGTCTCTGTGCAAACTTTGGATAAAATCTGATCGGCCAAGTACATCTAGATTATGCTGAAAGCAATTTTTTTCAACTCTTTCCAATCCTCAGTACTGATCTTTTTTGGCCTTTCTCTTGTTAAGATCTTATAGAACCTCTGCTGAACCAATAAGTCCTTTATCCTTTGCTACCATTGGGTAAAGTTTTTCTTGCCATCAAACTTCTCGAAATCCATCTTGAATTTAAAATCCATCTTGAATCCACTCGATCCTATGACTTCAAACAAGTTAAGAACAGATCCCTAACATCTTTCTTCGATCACGCACCAGTAACACTATCCTTCAAAGAAGATCTAAATGTCCTAGATCCTCTTGTCAATCATCTATATCATCATCCCTCCGTGTAACCAATCTCCACATTAATCTAAAGACAAACAATGAAGAAATAAGAAGATTTTAGGTAAAACCTGGTGCAATAGATTCTCGATGTAGTAATCCTAGGTGTCTTCCTTTCTTTCATGTAACACTGCGCTGATACCAATTGTTGGGATAAACTATCCTCTCTCAGACTGGCGTGGCCGCTGGTGATTAGCCAAGCAATAAGGAATAATCTCCTAGAATCAACGTGAAAGCAAAATAATAAATTCAGGAGAAAGGAGAGAAAGAGAGCACAAGAGTTTTCCGAAAGAAAAGAGCTTTATTCAATGAATTCAGCATCATTTACAACCTTGACCTATTTCTAGTATTTATACTTTACAAAAGGGTCAAGCCCCAAGCTTATAAAAAAACTTTCCAAAATCCAAACATCCCACGTATACAAAATAAATCTGCAAAAACTAAGCCGGCCTAGATTTAGACTGAGCCAGCTAACCTACGACTGGATCGACTCAGTTTGAGACTGAGTCGACTCAGTTGTGTACCATGCCAATAGTCCAAAATGCTACTTTCTATCTAGATTTTCTTCTAAGACATAACCGACCCATTCCTGGACTAAGTCGGTCCAGTTTTCAACTTAGCTGGCTCAGTCTTAGGGTGAGCTGACTTAGTTTCTGAACTTTGCTATCCGGGCTGATATCTCTTTCAACTTGCTCCCATCTTTTCATGACCTATCTTCTCATGTTTCCAAGACTTTGGAGTGCCACTTTTGAGCTCACATTGTCCTCTTAATCAAAAAGTATGAAGTACTAGTATGGCATGCAGGTGAAGTATAGGAGTATATTTCACTGAACGTGACCCAACTACGGAGCTCTTTACCATGAAGAGTTGCTCGCGAAGGATATGGGTATAAGTGTCCCTTAGACCTAAGATCACCATGGTGGCTTACAAGCAACTCACTATACTTAGGTACCAAACTACCTGAATTTCTAATTCAATGATGGAAGGCTACTAGGTCCAGTCAAGTACTTATGAAGTTGGTGTGTGAGTCAAGATGGGATGACCCCTCCAAGTATTGGAGCAAGTGCATCATTGTATTTCAATTTAGTAAAATCTCGATCGGGGTGGTCCATTCGATGGACACTAGATTTTGAAATACACTGTAGATAATTTTTTAGGTTGATAGTTAAACCCTAGATCATCTTTTGAGCATTGAGATCAAGGAGATGAATTATACGATAATCAAATGCCATTCATCGATATTGCATTACAACTATTCAACCTATCCAGACATCATGTACTATTGCTAAATAATCATATCAATTGGTACAAAAAATTAGTTTCTATACTATCAGCTTAGGATTCGAACCTATAGGGTCATACATGATAGGAGTTTCTACATGATCTGATAGCTAATCAAGAGTTTCAATGGTCTAGGACTCTATGGTCGAGAGTTCCATTGGACTGGAACTCCATGACCAGGAGTCCCACTAGACTGAAACTTTATCTTTATGAATCTCACTGGATTGAAACTCTGAGTTCTACTTGTTTGAGACTCTATGATCAAGAGTCCCAATGGTTTGGAACTCTATGATCATGAGTTTCATTCATTTGGCATACTTCGATCAAGAGTCCTACTCATTTGGAACTCTTTGATTAAGAGTTTCATATAGATGGGAATCTATTTTGCAGACATCCATCCAATTGAAATTTTATACTTATTAGAAGATTTATTAGCAATTAGATTACTAATTAGCTCAATTTGATTGAATGATGAGGATTCAATCAAATCTAATTGAATTCGATTGGATTTGATCCTATCAGATCATGAGTTGACCTAATCACTATGGAAGATTCAATTCTAATTTGATCAGGATCTAGATCTAATTAATTTTTAATTTGATTAGATTTTAATTAAATTAGATTAAGCTTAATTTAGTTAGGTTTGACCTAGTTTAATTGGGTCTGAAAAATCTGTTTGGTTGAAACCAATTTGGACCAATTCAAAATGAGTTTGAATTTTAAATTCCCTTCTCCCTGCGCCTTGACCTTTTGACCCATTTTTTTCTCCACACACTTTAAGAATGTGAGTGGGATTTCCCATGCCCAAAAGAGAAGTGTAGACCCTCTCTTATCTCTCTTTGACTTGGTCCAAGAGTTGGATTAGGATGATTTGTCTTAAATTTTGATTTCAAAGGCAAGTGGTTCGAGGTTGAAACCAATCCAACCTTATCCATTTTCCATGCCTCTTATAGTTTTGTCACACTTTTTCATAGAAAAATTTTAGAGTGGTTGTAGAAGAAGAGTCCTTTTGCTCGTCACCCACTTGGTTGGGTGCTGGAAATGGATAAAACATCCACTTGGATTTTGAATTCAAGTGGATGGTTAAAATCTCTCAACCTCCATCTCCTTATCAGATCCACTTGCAAAAGCCATCAAAAGTCGCCCATTTAAAATAGAATTTTTTGTGGCCATGTATGGGAGTGCATGAAGCATCTGAGAGGGGCATGGAGGGTTTCTTAGAGAGGGAAAAATAGTGAAGGGCGATCATTTTGGGTGAGAGAAAAGTCCAGAGGAAGAGAAAGGTTCTCTTGTGCTAACCTTTGTTCTCTCACCCATTCTTTTATTTTTTTCTCATTGGTCACCCATCTGAAAAATATTTTGAGAGTGGTGTTCGATAGAGGGAGAGTCCCTCTATCCATGAAAATTTGTTTCATGGGAAGAAACCCTAGAGAGAGGGCATGAGAGCATTTTTGGCTGTCAGGATTTTTTGGATGTGTGAAATCCTGGAGTTGGGACTCAGGGTTCGGATGGAAAAATTGAGCGCTGTGAGTGCCCGATTACCATCAAATTTGATATACTACCTCATCATCCTCTAAAGTATATCATCTGGTCTTCTAGAGCATCCAGGAGATCAAAAAGAAGATCGTCGATCGGATCAATGAAGATCGACTATCGAAAGCTCCGACGAGGAGTTAGCACTTCGGTAAAGTTGGTCAAGATCAGGAGCTCCATTTGGACTCATTGTAGAGGCTAGACGGGTGTGCGGCTATAGCATGACAACAAGATTTCCTCCTATGGATTCAGATCATGGAGATCATCTACCCGTGCAAAGGATTGTGTTCTGAACATAAGTTGATCATCGAATATGAATTGCTAATCGATCATATTTAAATTTTCTATAATATATTAGCATGTCTAGATCCTGAGTAAGGTTTATTGATCTGATCATAGCATGCATAAAATTAATAGTAGATTGATTTTACTTTTGCTGCAAATATTATTCAAAAAAATTTTGAAAATACATGCTTTAATCCTACTCGATTTTCAACACATCCAGCATACACGACTTGAAGGTCAATCCCTTTAAGCTAAATCAGTTCAATTAAAGCTCGGCCATAATTGTCATGACACTGAATGAAGTCATATTGAGTTCGGGCATCTTATTGGACTTCAGCTAGAATTATTTTATCCCCAATACTTTCCAAAATGTATCATTCATATCATTAAATAGTGGTGGTCTAGACGTGGATTGGTCTTCAGCAAATGATGAATCAAATAGGGTTGCCATGATCTTTCACTAACTGCTAGGTTAATAATCAAATATTAGAGCATCTGCTCTAATACCAATTATTATCTAGAGATAGCAATCCAAGAGGGGGGTGAATTAGATTCTTTTAAAATTTTATCCAAATTTATTTTCTATATAAATTTATACTTTAATTTAAGCAAAATAAAGAGTTTATGAGGTGAAGACTTTAAGCTATAGTAGATGTTGATGTACAATCTGGTTGATGTCCAAACCGAACTGGAGCTGGAGAAGATGAGATCACTGTGGGTGACCTACAAGATAAGTCCTAATCAGAGTTGAAGGGTAGCTCCGGTAGGATGCTCCAACAATCAAGTTAGCTCTTCTAGCCAACAAAAATAGAGTACTCAAGAAAATTAAAATAGAATTTTTAGCTTTGAGAGAAAATATATCTGAAGGATCCCTTAAATAGGTGGAGCTCATAATATATTAATGGTGATAGTCGTAACTACCTAGTAGTGGGCCATTCGGGACCGCATGGAGTTTATTACTGAGGATGAGCTGTCATTTATCGTGACTTGTAGGCTATTAGGATTTAATAGTTGAAGTTTGGATGGAATAGCTATTAGCAATAAAGAGCTTCATATCATAATAGTTCTGGGGAAGTTCAGACTTCTCCAAGGCTGACTACATGTAGATTGGTATTTGTTGCACAGGGAGTTGAGTTTTATGTAGATGACAAGGTCCTTCTATGCGATTGTAAGGAGTTCGATTGGAAGGAACCTACCTGGCGACTGAGAGGAAGTTCAGTCAGTGGCTGGGATGGGCAAGCATAATCAGAGCATTCTGATGAGTCTCAATTACTTCTCCGAAGTTTGATTATCTTCAAGGTTGTTTGCAACTAAATAACCATCATTGACTGAATGTTGATAAGGATGGTGGATTCACTGATTTAGAATTACGGCCAAGTTCTTTGAAGAGGAGTGTTAGGATTTGACACCTCAAATTCGACTCATAGTAGAGGAGAATCAAATCATCAAGCAATTGAGCTGGCTCAGATATGGGGTCAAATCATCTCGAGTTAAGATCGAGGTGGCTCGAATCTCAATTAAGCTAGCCCTCTCAGGCAGATAGAGAGCAGGAGTTCGGATGAGACGTAGTCGATCTAGCTCAATCCCTGACAAAGCCGGCTCAATGGAGACGAACAGAACATGATGGGATTTTTTATTTAGACTCAAATTATGATTAATCTAAAGAGTCTACGAGAGTTGCACATGGACCATAGGATCCAGTGGCCACGGAGGGCTGCGGTTATGATCTAAGGATTGAAAAATATTCCAAAACTCCATCAAGATCATGTTCGACTCATATTAGGAGAAAGAGCTCTGTTAGGACTCCTGTGAACTGCTGAGATGAGGATTCTCATCCTATTTAAAGGATTGAGGTGCTATGGAGCAAGTGGTGGTCCGTGTGATGTGAGAGATATGTAGAGAGGCTCAAGCAGCCACTGAGAGGAGCTTGGTAGAGTGCCAAGTATATGCAACCCATGAGAGAGAGAAGTAATAGGTGCATAACATGCAGCGTGGAGGCTATGAGGACAAAGCATCTTGTAGCTTCTAAGGGTCTCCTTGGGATTCTGAGAGAGCTTTTGTGAGGGTAGCTTTTGGTTGAGAGAGATTTGTATACAGTGAGTTGAGAGTGGGTGTTCTCCTCTTATACTTATTTTTTTCTCTTTCATAGTGAAGCTTTGCATGCCCCATGGAGGCGAGCCTTTAGGCTGATCCATGTACTTGATTGCTTTCTTATTTTATTTTTTTCTTTCTTCCTGTCGTAATATCTTGGTACTAGATCCTTAACAAGCGATATCAAAATAGCTGATATCCTAATAGATTCATATCAGAGTTAGGTAGTACCAGAGCATAGATTGCAGTAGCGGATAGAGATTGAAGAATATGGAGAAGACAAGTGCAATCAAGATGGAGATCAATGGGCTTGATGGGAAGGACAATTTTCTCTTGTAGCAAGCAAGGATAAAGAATGTCCTCATCTAACATGGGTTGATCGACGCTCTCTTGAACGACGAGATGCTAGCTACCATGAAGGTGAAGGATTAAAAGTAGATCTAGATGCAGGCAGTGAGCATAATTTGCTTATACCTAGTGGATGATGTCGTGATCCATGTACTTGGCGAGATTTTTTCAATGGTGCTGTGGTTGAAGCTCAAAGAGTTGTACATGAAAAAATCGCTCACCAACACGCTATTCCTTTGGAGGTAGTTCTACTAGCTGTGGATGGATGAAGGTCAGAGTATGCAGGAGCATCTATCTAACTTTCAAAAGATCCTCATCGAACTCCTCAATGTTGGCCAAAAAATTGAGGAGAAGATCAAAACATTGATCTTGCTAGCATCGCTGCTCCCTTCGTATGAGTCCTTGGTGACTGCTCTTCTAGTGGAAAAGAGCACCATCAAGATGGACGAGATCACTACAGCGATACTCCGAAATAAGATTCTCAGAAGAAAGAATCTATCTTCAAGCTTAGATGGTGGCAGCTCAGCTTTGGTGGTTTCTAAAGGAGCAGGAGGTAGTAGACAAAGCGGTAGAAGATCACGAAGAGGATGATCCAGGTCAAAGATGAGGGACCAAAGCAAGATCTAATGCTATAAGTGCGACGAGTTGGGGCATCGAGTCAAGGATTGCTCACAACTCAAGAATCGGATGAGGGCTACTGTAGCAATGACTAGTAGCGAGTCAGAGAATGATGTCCTGGAGATATCTGATGAGGTATTTACTTTTTTCTAGTAGTAAATTTTAGATTTTGCAAGCACATCTCAGGTTTGTTGCAGAGAGAAGCAGTTTGACTCCCTAGAGTGTAGTGAGAACACTGTTTATCTATTGGATGGATCGAGCTGTGCGATCAGATGCCTCAAAATAGTCAGCTAGAGGACACATGATGGTACAGTGAGAAGATTAGGAGAGATATGATACATACCCAATTTCAGACGAAATCTTATCTCACTAAGCAAACTAGATTCAAACGGCTATAAGTGGATAGCTGGTGATAGAATCCCAAAGGTCAAGCATGATGATAGAATGATATTGGAGGGAAAGAAGAGGATGAGAGGACATTACCATCTGGTAGAGAGTCCAGTGCGAGGTGGAGCTTCAGGAGCCAAAAAGAGCCCAGTGAGAGGTGGAGCTCCAAGTGGAGATGGATCGAGCATGGAATGGAAGACTTGGAAGGATGAAAGGCGATGTCATAGAGTGAAATTTCTATTACCGCAAGAGGCTATCCCGAGCAGATCTCAAGTCAGGAGGATCACAGTAGTCGATGGAGGTAGGATCAAGTGGGCTAGCTTGACTCCCATGTTTGTCCATCCATGATCAACAGGCATGTCCTAGGACATGGGGGCGAGATGGATCACAAGCTCTCAAAGTCAGATGGAGGCTGAATGTCAAGTCGAGGTAAAGATTGTTAAGATTTGATGCCTTAAATTTGACCTACAGCAGAGGAGAATCAAATTATCAAGCAGTCGAGCTGACTCGGATACAGGATCAAATTGGCTCGAGCTGAGATTGAGTCAGCTCGAACCTCAATCAAGCCGGCCCTCTCAGGTAGATAGAAAGTAAGAGTTCAGACAAGACATAGTCGAGCCAGCTCGACCCCTGATAGAGCTAGCTCGATAGAGATGATAGAACATGATGGGATTTTCTGTTTGGACTTGGATTGTGATTAATCCAAAGGGTCTACGAGAGTTGTGTGTGGACCATAGGATCTAGTGGCCATGGAGGACTGCGGTCATGATCTAAAAGTTGAAAAATATTTCAAGACTCTATCAAGATCATGTTTGACTCATATTAGAAGAAAGAGTCCTATTAAGATTTCTATAAACTACTGAGAAGAGAATTCTCATACTATTTAAAGAACTAAGGTGCTATGGAGCAGGTGGTGGCGCGTGTGGCATGAGAGGCACGTAGAGATGCTCCGATAGCCATCAAGAGGAGCTTGATAGAGTACCGAGTACATGCAGCCTACGAGAGAGAGAGAAGTAACAAGTGTATAGCATCCAATCGGAGGCTATAAGGATAGAGCATCTTGTAGCTTCTGAGGGTCTCCTTAGGATTCTGAGAGAGCTTTTGTGACGATAGCTTCTAGTTGAGAGAGATTTGTATACAGTGAGTTGAGAGTGGATATTCTTCTTTTGTACTTATTTTTTTCTCTTTCATAGTGAAGCTTTGCATACCCCATAAAGACGAGCCTTTGAGTTGATCCACGTACTTGATTGCTTTCTTATTTTATTTTCTTCTTTCTTTCTGCTGTAATATTTTGGTACTAGATCCTTAACAAGTGGTATCAGAGTAGCTGATATCCCTACAAGGAGTTCGGGCATAATCTGACGATGGAGTTCTTTTATTCATCCTGGCTTACACACTCGAGGTCCTAGATTCAATAGGGCTAAGATCGGTCACTCTCAGTAGGGCATAGAGATTTGTCTAGGGGGAAGCTCTGCTAGTCTGCAATTCTTGTCATGAGATCCAATCAACGATAGCGAGACTTAGCCTGAAGGGGATCTAATTAGATAGAAGTCCAGCCAGCTTCAAGATCGGCCAGGCTAGGTTACACAGGGATTGAATGCTTAGCTAACTACTTAGGCAACCACATTTATTATTCAAGCTCATTCAAATGGGGTTCTTAATGCCTCACGGGCTCCATAGTTTACCCATGTAGTCTAGAAGGTTAACTGGTCGATTAAAGGTCAGCCATCTCGGGATTACCTTGGAGCTAGATACCAGGCCGAACTTTGGTAGGAGTGGATTTAACCCCAACAGCAGTTTTCCTACTCTCGAGTTCAAAGTTTGAAGGAAGAAAGTATAAAAAGGGCAACTGTCGAAGTTCTTTTTTGATTTTCCATGTTCGTTAGATGGGAGGTCTTAGCTTTTTCTATGCTGGCGCTGAAGCTTCTTCAATATGAGATAATCCAAAAAGATCATTTTTGAAATGACCACTGAAGCTCTGCCCAAGGTATGGTGTAATTAAGATTCTATCTGTTGCCAGTCCTTTGCCATAATGAGTGAGATACGCATCAATCGAAGATCAATTAGAGGAGACATGCAATCATAACTGCCTTGGACTCTTTGGATTATTTAAGCCCATCTTCTTCCTCTAGAGCTTTGATACAAATAAAAGTATTAAATTATAAAATAAATTAATCTATTTTTTAAAAAATTAATATTTTTATTAATTTTATGTAGGAAAGAAGGCCACCAATATGAAGATCTTATTTTTCTGGTTCAGATGAAATAAATTTCAGGCAAAACAGACTTCAAACGAGTCCGAAATTGAATTTCAAAAAAAAAAGAGCCGGTCTGGTTCAAACTGGTTCAAAAAAATTGACTCAGCAGACCATTCGATTTGACTGCACCAGTAGACCAACTCATTGATGTAGCGCTTATGCTAGGCTGACGTCAATATTTTTCACAGTGCGCGGTGAACCGATTTAAGGGCATTTCGGAGATTTCATATGGAGAAGCGCGCTCCGATTGGTTGAAGAATGCGGTGGTCCATGCAACACCGAGCTTGCACATGATCTATAGAGGGCAATTTGGAAATTTTGTCTGATCTGACGGGCACCTTTCACTAAGATTTGATTGGATGGCTGAAATGCATGCGCTGACGAATGACAGCTGTAGCTCCCGATCGAGATCCAATGACTGAGATTCATCCTAACTTTAAAACAAAGAATCAGAGGCTTCTCTATACACGATCTGATGCCCCAAATTCAATCCAATGATTGATCCAATGGCTGCCATGAATTTTGACTTGATCTGAGATATTTTAAAGGGTTTTTAAGTGATTTTTGGATCATTTGATCGACATCCAATGGTCAGAATCATTCAGGATCCTAATTTCACCTATATTAAGAGTTTTAAATCTAATTTCAAGAGGATTTCCATGAAAAATCCATCTCTTAGCTCATAAAAAGTCTGCTATTGCTGAAAAAAAAAAGAAAAAGAGAGAGGGGAGACAGTAAAAAAAAAAGAAAAAGAAGAAAAAGAGAGGAGAGAGGTAGAAAGAGAAAAAAGATTTTTGAGAAAAAAGGAAAGATTTTTAATTTTTTTCTTCTTCTTCTTCCAACAATTAGAACATTGATCAAGGAGCTTCTTTTCTTTCTTCACTAAGTTCTCCACACCAAGAGCGATGGACAATCAATTTCAGCAATCAAACAGTCTAATTTCTTTATGCTTTTTATTTTATTTGCTATTTTTGAACTTGTTATCATGAACTAAATTTTCTTTTACTAAGGCTAAGATGTAGCCACTCTTTTGATGCAATATTCAGTATGATTTATTTTTAATTTTAAATTTTATTTATAAGGAATATATAAATCTGATCTTAATGCTTTTAGATTACTAGCCATCTTCTAATTGATCTGATGAACATAGATGTTATGGACCAAGTACATCTATATTATTGCTTCTTGATTATATACCTTGTATTATGAATCAAATTAGAATTCATATGCATGCAAAAATTTTAGTGCACTTTGGATGCAACATATTTTAATTAGAGGATTTCACAAAACTTAATGCGTTAATATTTATTTAAATTACATCTGGACCAAAGGGTAATTAATAAATATTGATAGTTTTGCTATGCCTGGATCAAAGGATAGTGAATAAATTAGGAGACTCCACCATCACATAAAATAAAATTAATCTAATAATCTGAATATTGTATTGACTGAGTTGGTGAACCGATTGCTTTAGTAACTCATTGCTCTTAAGTTTAAAATCCTAATAATTACACTCTCTCTATTTTCTTAAAATTTTTAATTATTTTTTTATTTTATTCTTTAATTTCTTATTCTCATAAATCGGTCTTCTAAATAAAGCATAGGAAAGAACTTTTCAGTACTTATTTTTCAATCCTCTAGAGACGATACTCTACTCATTCACTTTATTACTTGATCGACTGGTGCACTTGCCATAGCTATAGATTAGCATGCATCAAGCTTCATTTCACCTGAGACCTTCTCCTGGCCTCCTTCTTTCTCCCGATCAAGAGTTTCGATTTCTTTCATTATCTTCTCCGGCCTTAGGGGTCTTCCTACTCGATTTCCATCATGCTTGTCGCCTCCTCGTTCTTTCTAATCAGTTTAGGTTAGTTTCAAAACCTCTCTTTTGATTATTCCTGTGTCTTTTATATCTCATCCTTTTGGTTTCTTCGAAGAAGTCTTGCATCTTATTTTTCTTGATTTTTGAGGGTTTTCCAAAACTTAGTTTGATTCATATGTCTACCAAAGAATTCTGGTCAACCTATTTTGGGAGTTCATCCCATTTGGCCCTGATGAATCCATCCCTTAAGGATACTGAACCTATAGAAGTGCCCTGACCTCCTTTTATTCCTGACACCATTTCTTGCAAACTTTAGCACAAAGATCTTTTCTTAATTAGAATTCAGTTTGGGGTTTCTCTCGAGTACAAACTCGAGCTTCCAAGTCCCAGCGATCAAGCTTGCTCCCCTCCTCCAAGTCGTACTTGCTTTTATGTTGAGACCCTTTGTGTTGGACTTAGGTTACTAATTCTTTCTTTTGCGGTTTCCCTTTTTAGATTCTTAAACATCTTCTTTGCTTCCATGGTGCCAAACTCATTTAGGTTCGTTATAGGATTTCTTTTCTTGTGCATCATGACCGACGTCCAACCTACCATTTCTCTATTCTGCAACTTCTTCACTTTCAAACATCATCCCACCACCAAAGATTGGTAGTATGTCTCTCCTCAGTTTGGCAAGAAGGGGTTGCTTAAAGGCACTCCTTCTTTCATTCACAATTGAAAGGAGAAATTCTTTTTTATTTCGTGCTCCTTCTTGGAGTATGGACTTCCTTCTTAGGGGGACATGAGAGACTCGATCCATCGAGCTCCCAGGCTAAAGAAAAAAGATCGGGACTCAATCGATAAACTAAAGAACTACCAAGCTCCTCTAATTTTCAGACTCTTGAATGATCAAACTTTATTTAACCTTGATCTTAGTCCTCTTGATCCAACAGGTAGTGCTCCATAACTAATCAATCATACATTATTCTTTCTTCTGACTTTAACTAATTCTATTATAGAGATAACTTTAGAAGAACAAAACCATTTGTCTAAAGAGATTATGTCCCTTAAAAGAAAGAGCAGTTCTACTGGGGAACCATCGAAGAAGGCTTGCATTGAAGAGCCAAGCCCGGTCATGCTGATCTAGGCCATGCCTGCCCTAGAAATCGTTGCAATAGCACCAAGTCTGATCTACCTGATAACGCTGATGCTCCTGCACCTCCCAAGCAGGGAGAAGTTATGGAAAAGAGAAAGAAGAAGGAGAGGAATGCTGTCGCCAAGAAGATCAAGAGGAAGGTCGAACATTCTGGCAGTGAGAGCTTCAGTCAGGAGTAGGATTCTTTGGACGATCGAGAGGTCATCCACTCGATGAGTCCTTTGCCACTTATCTTGAGGTAATTGACTTTTCTCGATCTTGACTAAATATTGAATATACCTTTGAAGTTCTAACTTGATCTTCGTTCTGCAGTTAAGGCACTATTTATTTGCTCACTCGAAGATAGTGGATCTCTGTCAGGATAAGGCTTTCAAAGCCCTCCAAGAGGCTTAGGCAGAGATTGAGAAGGTTCAGGGCGAGGTCGATTACTTGAAGTTGGCCTTGCAAGTTCAGACTACAGAAGTTGAGCACTTTCAGGAGGCATTATGGAGGAAAGAAGAGGCTTCTGTAGGATTAAAGGCAGCATTAACTCTTTCGAAGGACAAGAGCAAGAAGGTCATGTTAGATGTGTGCCCTAGTGTTAGATATATGTGTCCTAGAAGCTAGAATTGGCTGACACTTGTAATACACTTATAGGGAAAAAATTATAATTTTGACTATTATCAATAAAATGGATTATTTTCTATCACGTATGTGTATTTAGTGTCTGTGATACATCCTTTGAATTAATGATAATGATAATTCAAATTTTTAAGAGTTGAAAATTTAAGACATGAATAATCATTATTAACTCGTAAAATGCTCCCAACCATAGGATCATCATAAGGATGGTGATTGATTCGGAAGGTTGGTGTACAATCGCTTCTCTTTAGTAGATAAGTCTTGAGTCTACGATGTGGAGACACTGGAGCGAGAGTACAGATACTCATTAGAGAATGAGGGCACTGAGCGTGACCACCTCGAGTAGTCATTAGGAAGTCTACCTTCTCATCAATGACTGACTCGATGCTGCAGTAAATGTATCTAGTTTTTTGACCTGAGATGCATCGGTAGTTCACCTTGAGGGTGTTATAGTTTGACTATAGCATAACTCGATCTCCTAGCTACATGGAATCCTGAGGTGTATGTTGGCTATAGCATGTTCATTGTAGGAACTAGATTGCATCAAGATGGAATCTATCTACCTCAAGTGGTAGAGGAGCAGCCCTATGATGATCATTAGAATCAAGTCCAGAAGCCCATGGCCATGGTAGAGTAAAATAATAGAAAGAGTTTCTATTTAGGTTTTCACATCGGATTTGAATCGAATGATTACATCATATGATAGAAACTAGGGTTTGACAAGTTCACCTTAACCCTAATCTGATCGGAGCTCAAGATGGAAGAACCTAATCACACAGGTAGCTGTACCAAGAGGTTCACATTTAGCTCTGATGGGTTGCCACCATATACTGCTAGGTGTCACTGGTGGATTTTGGGAGCAATAGAATGATTTAGATGATCGATCATTCTAGTGTTGAATCAAAGAGTTTTGATCCATCGAAAAGAAGTTTTGATATTCGATGATAGAGATCATGACATATCCCATTACCATACAGAACTGAATCTAACTGGATCAACAAACAAGGGTGAATCTAGTGATCATCAATAATTGATCCAGTTCAATTGATCTGAATGATATTCAATTAGTTAAGGAAATCGTGCCTACACTCGATTGAACCCTAAACGTTCTTCTTACTATCATAAATAGTTGTCCTGACTGAGCCAAAGGATTTGGCCAATCAAAGACCTTTCACTTATTTGACTGAGCCTATCCAGATCAAAAAAGGTTGTTTTATTTTGTAAGATAAACCACCATTTTTGGTCATTACCTTCTCGTCCTTTGACTTTGGTCAAAAGTTACCTTTGACTAGTCAAATATTACCATTGACATTTGACTTCTGTCATGTTCATGCACCTATT